>OY986435.1:310558907-311056407 GCA_963920525.1 Dichetophora obliterata
GTTTAGTTTAGTTTAGTTTAGTTTAGTTTAGTTTAGTTTAGTTTAGTTTAGTTTAGTTTAGTTTAGTTTAGTTTAGTTTAGTTTAGTTTAGTTTAGTTTAGTTTAGTTTAGTTTAGTTTAGTTTAGTTTAGTTTAGTTTAGTTTAGTTTAGTTTAGTTTAGTTTAGTTTAGTTTAGTTTAGTTTAGTTTAGTTTAGTTTAGTTTAGTTTAGTTTAGTTTAGTTTAGTTTAGTTTAGTTTAGTTTAGTTTAGTTTAGTTTAGTTTAGTTTAGTTTAGTTTAGTTTAGTTTAGTTTAGTTTAGTTTAGTTTAGTTTAGTTTAGTTTAGTTTAGTTTAGTTTAGTTTAGTTTAGTTTAGTTTAGTTTAGTTTAGTTTAGTTTAGTTTAGTTTAGTTTAGTTTAGTTTAGTTTAGTTTAGTTTAGTTTAGTTTAGTTTAGTTTAGTTTAGTTTAGTTTAGTTTAGTTTAGTTTAGTTTAGTTTAGTTTAGTTTAGTTTAGTTTAGTTTAGTTTAGTTTAGTTTAGTTTAGTTTAGTTTAGTTTAGTTTAGTTTAGTTTAGTTTAGTTTAGTTTAGTTTAGTTTAGTTTAGTTTAGTTTAGTTTAGTTTAGTTTAGTTTAGTTTAGTTTAGTTTAGTTTAGTTTAGTTTAGTTTAGTTTAGTTTAGTTTAGTTTAGTTTAGTTTAGTTTAGTTTAGTTTAGTTTAGTTTAGTTTAGTTTAGTTTAGTTTAGTTTAGTTTAGTTTAGTTTAGTTTAGTTTAGTTTAGTTTAGTTTAGTTTAGTTTAGTTTAGTTTAGTTTAGTTTAGTTTAGTTTAGTTTAGTTTAGTTTAGTTTAGTTTAGTTTAGTTTAGTTTAGTTTAGTTTAGTTTAGTTTAGTTTAGTTTAGTTTAGTTTAGTTTAGTTTAGTTTAGTTTAGTTTAGTTTAGTTTAGTTTAGTTTAGTTTAGTTTAGTTTAGTTTAGTTTAGTTTAGTTTAGTTTAGTTTAGTTTAGTTTAGTTTAGTTTAGTTTAGTTTAGTTTAGTTTAGTTTAGTTTAGTTTAGTTTAGTTTAGTTTAGTTTAGTTTAGTTTAGTTTAGTTTAGTTTAGTTTAGTTTAGTTTAGTTTAGTTTAGTTTAGTTTAGTTTAGTTTAGTTTAGTTTAGTTTAGTTTAGTTTAGTTTAGTTTAGTTTAGTTTAGTTTAGTTTAGTTTAGTTTAGTTTAGTTTAGTTTAGTTTAGTTTAGTTTAGTTTAGTTTAGTTTAGTTTAGTTTAGTTTAGTTTAGTTTAGTTTAGTTTAGTTTAGTTTAGTTTAGTTTAGTTTAGTTTAGTTTAGTTTAGTTTAGTTTAGTTTAGTTTAGTTTAGTTTAGTTTAGTTTAGTTTAGTTTAGTTTAGTTTAGTTTAGTTTAGTTTAGTTTAGTTTAGTTTAGTTTAGTTTAGTTTAGTTTAGTTTAGTTTAGTTTAGTTTAGTTTAGTTTAGTTTAGTTTAGTTTAGTTTAGTTTAGTTTAGTTTAGTTTAGTTTAGTTTAGTTTAGTTTAGTTTAGTTTAGTTTAGTTTAGTTTAGTTTAGTTTAGTTTAGTTTAGTTTAGTTTAGTTTAGTTTAGTTTAGTTTAGTTTAGTTTAGTTTAGTTTAGTTTAGTTTAGTTTAGTTTAGTTTAGTTTAGTTTAGTTTAGTTTAGTTTAGTTTAGTTTAGTTTAGTTTAGTTTAGTTTAGTTTAGTTTAGTTTAGTTTAGTTTAGTTTAGTTTAGTTTAGTTTAGTTTAGTTTAGTTTAGTTTAGTTTAGTTTAGTTTAGTTTAGTTTAGTTTGGTTTAGTTTAGTTTAGTTTAGTTTAGTTTAGTTTAGTTTAGTTTAGTTTGGTTTAGTTTAGTTTAGTTTAGTTTAGTTTAGTTTAGTTTAGTTTAGTTTGGTTTAGTTTAGTTTAGTTTAGTTTAGTTTATTTTATTTTATTTTATTTTATTTTATTTTATTTTATTTTGTTTTATTTTGTTTTATTTTGTTTTATTTTGTTTAATTTTGTTTTATTTTGTTTTATTTTGTTTTATTTTGTTTTATTTTGTTTTATTTTGTTTTATTTTGTTTCATTTTATTTTATTTTATTTTATTTTATTTACCCTTAAAGTACCCTTAAAATGTGCTGTGGCACAAATATGATGTTTAAAAGATTTTTCATAAAAATCGGCCCTGTACTTTTGGCATTTACCTGAAACCAAAAATGTTTACTTCAATTTTATATAATAGTATAGATACAGATAATGCATTCTCCACATCTTATTCGTAACTTAAGAGCTATTTGTCTAATGTTAAGATCTTTATGTGTTGCAATTTGTCAAGATAATGCTAATCTTAATAACTGTTGAATATATTATTTTTGCAGAACTTTACGAAACTTCAGTTTGAATCAGAATAAAATCAGCAGCGCAAAAATGGAAAAGTAAGTAATGTAAACATTTGAGCCCATTTGCCTGAACAAAAAAAAAGCTATATTTATTTAACCTTTTACTTTTGTTCTAGTGGTGCAACGACAATCGATGAAATATCTTTGCAGAAGCATCGTCTGGAAATGCTATCCATAGCGCGTCTTTCGCTTGATTTGTTACATGCAGCCAGCACTCTGCCCAAAGGTTACCTCTGGGGCGGTAAGCTGTCGACATTTCAAGTTGGTGCCATCGGCACGCTTTCCGCGGCGATAGGAATCTATCAGCTATTTGCTAAACGGAAACTAGCCAAATAATAATATGTTATCGATTTGAATTATTTTAAGGTGTTGGTAGCAATTAAAAGTATTAGTTGTTTTTTTTTTAAATTTATCAAAGCATTATGTTGAAAGTAATTGAAATGTTTGTGTCATAGTATAATAATACAAGTAGTAGCGGCCAGGGTACAATAATCTGGTAAGGCCGGTTCGCTTAGTACCCTCACTCGTCAAAAAAGAGTGGCAAATGAAGGTTGAGTAGTTGTCAAAAGGACAAAGTTCGTAGAAACGTCAAATAAAATAAGAATATTATCTTTTCAAATTATAAACAGTGCGGACACGTGTGTTAAATTTGTGTTAATTTGAGTGAAAATATTATAAGAACAGTGTAAATAAAACTATAAAATGCTGAGGGAGTGTTCAATTAGAATTGTTGCTTCCATGGCAGAATTATGAGGTAATGCCGACTCGGAGAGGAATGAAGTAGAAAGCAGAGAAAAACGAGCTAGTTGTCAAAATCAGCTGTTCATCTCGAGTTTCTTTATGTTCATGTTTCGCAGTTGATTTTAGGTTAAACTCGAGATGAACAGCTGATTTTGACAACTAGCTCGTTTTTCTCTGCTTTCTACTTCATTCCTCTCCGAGTCGACATTACTTCATAATTCTGCCATGGAAGCAACAATTCTAGCTGTGATCAACGAATGTCAAACAAAAGAAAATCAAAACGAAAGCGCGCAATGGCAGCTGATGCCATAATATATGCATTGAACATATTGACGACGACAGCAACAGTGCGTCAAATGTAAAATTATTTTTACATGCTTTTCTTAGGCTGGCCGCAGAGTAAGCGCCGAAGCAGACAGGCAGGCAGACAGGCACAGGAAAACTATGTGAACAAGAGAAAAAAAAGTTATTTCTATTTCGTTTCTTCGCAGGGCCTGCCTGCCTGCCTGCCTGCTTCGGCGTTTACTCTGCGGGCATCCTTATGGAGGTGAATGTGGTGAAAATGTTGCAACGACAATGAGTGATTGCAACAAAGTCGCTGTCATCGGTTTAGAATTTTTTCCTAATTTGACGTGCGAGCAACAGAGCAGTATAAGTGTTTGTGTATACGTGAATGAAACAATATAATGATACTTCCAGATTGTTGTTTCTTTCTTCATGTTGTTTCGCACTGTTGCAGTCGTCGTCAATTTGTTCAGTACAATAATTATTATAAAGTAGGAGCGACAATTTTTGCTGCGATAAACGTATGCCAAATGGTTGCTATCATAGCAAAATCAAACAAGGTAGTGTTAGGGCGAAGAGCCAGTGACCGAAACTGTCAAAACGAAGTTGACATTTCATACAAAATCTGTAACCAATGAAAATGCAATGGCCGCATTCAGCGCAGACAACAGTTGGCAACTGTTGTGTAAAAATTCGCTGAATGGTACAAATTTGGTATCGCTAACTAAAACTGATAAAGTAGCGAACGCCATTTAATCGAGCGAACAAATTCTATGCTACATGAACACAACTGTTTGCTTAACTGTCAGATGCTGTTACTGACGCTGTTAAATTAATAAACGAAGAAAGAACGCAGCAAATTTAAGTGAGAAACCTTTGCAATTGAATTAAATTTACATAAAAATTAAATTGAATCTAACTTCTGACGTGTAGAGTAGCAACACATTCAGAGAAAAACATCGTGAACTAAGGTAGCGCTACCATTACAGTTCACAACAGTTGTCTGCGCTGAATGCGGCCAATATGAAAGCAAAAATTGAAAAAATACCAAAATGGCTGAGTATGACAGTTATGGTCACTGAGAAAGAGAATAGATTGTCCACACACAGCCCTAACACTACTTTGTCTAGTTATACTATGGTTGCTATGGAGATATTAAAAATGTTTTGTGTCACACAAAGAAAATAAATAAATAAATTTAATTTAAGTTGTTAATAACACTATGCGACAATTCAAGGGTCATGGAATCTAACGAAAAAGCGACCAACACAGTTCGATGGTACTGATCTAGGCCAACAAAACCCTAAAAGGGTTTTGCAGAGCTAGCTCGCTTTTAAAAAATATAGGCATTGAAAGTTTGCCTCTTGCGGAGTATTTTTTAAAAATGAAGTGCTCATAAGGGCGTATCGAATTAATTTTTTTTTTTAATTTCTCATTCTAAGAGGTCTCCAAAGTTCCATAGGGTGGTCTCCCAAAAAAAGGATGTCTCCCTTTCCCGCCAGGACAATGTTGTGTTTTGAAAAAAACAGTAAAAATTAACGATCTATAAATGCTTCGATTTTTGTAAGAAAAACTACATATGCCTTAAGGCAAAAGTAAATAAAGACTTTTACTAACAATATCTCGCCAAACAAGATGCCACTCTTGATTTTAACTTACAGTGTCCTGTGCGAAGGATATTCGAATTTCAATGTACTCTTGAAATAGCACAGAACTTTTGATTGTTATCTGATTGTGTTAATTTTAAGTGTTTACGTTTTCCTTATATTAGGTGTATTTAAAATTTACACATTTTTTTGCCTATGCATTTACTGTTTTTTAAGAAAAGCATATATAATAAGTTGGGGATTTGCCGAAGCAGACCACAGTGGGTCCCTTTTCGTCCCCCATTGGACAAAGGGTACTACTGCTCGGATCACTCGTACGTGAGCATGCTCCTTGTGTAAGCATCCTTTGTCACCTCAAGCAAATCCTTATAGGTTAGTTGACCAATCTCGGCTTCGCCAATAAATGGGCGTCCCAGAGTGGTCAATCTTATGCTTGCCAGCGCCGGACACTGGCACAGAATGTGTGCTGCTGTTTCCGGCTCCTCTAGGCATAACCTACACGCATCGTCCTCGGTCAGAGTCATCTTCCCGAGATGGTACATGAAGGGACCGTGTCCTCTGACCAGTGCAGTAAGCCAGCTTAAAGTCCTTCGATTGTATCGGATAACTTAAGAAAAGCATACTTGAATGCAATATTTCAACTTTTTAAAAAAAAAATTAATATAAGACTTTATATCTCAGGCATCAGAAGTGGTAAAATAATTTTCGCTTTTTGAATTCTTCAGATATCTCCTTTAAAATTATTATTTTTTTTAAAAACACATCTTAAAAGCAATTGCTAAATCAATTGATACTCATCGAGTGGCAGGCTAAGAAACTCAAAATTTTAGTTTAACATTTTGGTAAATGATGAGGTGTTTTGACGAAATAATAAATTTCATGCTAGGCAGAAACATTTTTTAAAAAATCGAAACACAAAAAAGAATCGTGGCCTTAACCTGGTATTATTTTTTTAATAAAAAAATACTTTCAGACAGTGTTTCGTTCAGAAATATTTTAAGAATTCAAATTCACAAAATTATCTTCGGTACCACTTCTGATGCCAAAAATATATAAAACCTTATCTTATATTTTTGAAAAACTTATAAAATTGCATTCAAAATACATTTCTCGAAAACAAGAAAATGCATTTGCGAAAAATATACAAATATTTAATTCGCCAAATTTAAAGAAAACGTAAACACTTCAACCAATAACACCAACATTTAGACAATCAGATAACAATCAAAAGTTTTGTGCTATTTCGAGTGTACCTTTGGATTCGAGTATCTCTCACACAGGACAATGAGGGTAGAAATCGAGAGTTGCATCTTGTTTGGCGAGTTATTCTTAGTTAAAGTCTGTATTTAATTCTGCTTTAAGACATATTTAGTTTTTCTTACAAAAATCAAAGCATTTATAGATCGTTATTTTTTAATATTTTTCTCAAAAAACAACTTTGTCTTTTTGTAAGAGACATCCTTTTTTTCTCTTTATTTTTTTTCCCTGTAGATCTTGACCACCATGCAACTTTTAAGACCTCTTAGAATGTGAAATTCGAAAAAATTGTAATTCGATACGCCTTAATGAGCACTTTATTTTTAAAAAATACTCTGCAAGAGGCAAACTTGAAATGCCTATATCTTTTAAAAGCGAGCTAACTTTGCAAATTCCTTTTAGGGTTTTCTTACTATACACTAGTACTATCATCCTGTGTTATCAGCTTTTCCGTTAGAAAAATGTGTTGCACAGTGTAATGTATGCAAATTAATAAATTCCATAATTAGTCTTTTTCTTTGTTGATAGAAAGTGAAACTCCACGATACGATGTCAGCAGAGGCGGTGGTGCATTAAGAAAAGTATTGAAAAAAGACTGTTATTGAACGTTCGTTTTGTTTTCTTTTATTTGACGTTCGTTTATCGCAACTCTAGAGAAAATAGGTTGTTGTCAAGGCTACCTGATAAATTTTTGTATCATGGCTGATGCAAATTGGAGATACCAAAAATGTTTTGTGTTAAAATGTTTGTTAGTTTTCTTTTGTTTGACATCCGCTGACCGCAGCTCGTGAGAAAATAGGTGGTTGTCAAGGCTACCTAATATATTGTTATATCATGGCTTATGTTATAATTAAACAAATTGTACTGTGTAATATTTGTATGGTGTTATATTTGTGTTTTGTTTTTTTTTAACCGAATCAAAATAAGTTGAATGAGAGAGGAAACATGAAAATTAAAAAAAAACGATTTAGCTTTTGTTTTATTTTTATATTCAATAGTATACGTTTTGTTAATTATCATACAGGCTCATATATTGTCATATTCATTTAATAATTTTATTCTAATTATAATTACTCTCTTAGAATATTATATATTTCTATATACTGCTTGTTTTTTAATATGATGATTACTAGTTTTGATATATTGCGCAATTGCTTGTATTTATATATGTTTGTTTTCGATTTTTGAGCATAGCTTTTATTGTTTGTCTAGTATAAATTTGGTAAAATTATGCGTTCAGTTTTTTCTTTTTTTTATTATTTTTTACTGTCCATATATGACCTTGTTTATTTTGTGCTTATAAAAGCTCGCATATAAAAAAGATTCTGTGTATTTTATGAGCGTTTTAAACAAGTTTGGAAATGATCATTATTGCAAAATATCATTTAGTCAGATCGAAAGAAAATAAAAGCCATTTATTTTTCAATTCATTGATATAATGTTATTTGAAACAGATATCAAAATATTATATCTTGTATAATTTTTATATCTTTATACTCACTTTCTATGCAAACGATAGTATTGGATTCAACTTTTAAAGATTCATGCAAACGAGTTTTTTCTAAAATGAGACATTAGTTTCCGCCACCGTAAAAACACATTTTTCAAAACCACACGTTTTCAGATACAATAATTCAGAAGCGTAACGCATTTAATTATTTCAATATTAACCAATTAGAACTCGAAATCCATGGCATTACCCAATCAATTTTTGGGTGATAACAATGGAGAAAACATTGTGAAAAATGTTCATTTCCAATCCTTAGTGGATGAGAATAAAAAAATTGATTTTTTATTTAACAAAAAGATAAAAGTTAATTTTTTAAAATTCAACATTTATAATTTAAATTTTATTAATTTTATTTAGATAAAAGTTTTAAACAATTTTAGTTCAAAAAAATTATAGCAGAATAAACTTTAGATAAAGTCAATTTTAATTGATTTTATGTCATCAGTGCTTGAATTAGAGCTAGTCTTCTTCATTTGGTATCAGTTCATAGTAGAAGTGCACTGCATTTTGTCTATGAAGGCAGTATAAAAGTAATAACGTTAAATTGTATGAACTACATTTTCATAAGTGAATTAGTACTTAGAACATAAATGATTTTTTAAAGTACCATTTCATGTGCTCTAAATGTCCATTAGAATTCAATGAAAACGCAGTATGAAATGTGAACGTCTGACCGTGTAGTAAAAATTAGTTGAAATTTGTTTTTACTTAATTTAAGACACACAGCACAAAATAATAGGTCTGTTTCCGTACTTGATTCAAGTAACTTGAAGTTGCTTGAAAGTGTTATTTTACAAATTTTTGAAGCTCGAGAGTGAAGAATAACTCTCTATTCTGTAATGTATGTAAGAATGTAACTCTCTATTCTATTACAATTACTTGAAGTTAGTACAGAAACAGACCTAATGTTTGTTCAGCCTAGCTTTTTTTTAAAACAAAAACAATTGCGCTTTTGAAAGCGCCTAAGAAATTATTCTTAAAGCCAAAGCATTTATTAAAAATTATAAAAACAAACATGCTAAAAAAATTGACTTCGTCACAAAAATCAAAGGGACCATTTTCCTTAAGGGACCATTAAAGTTTTTCGTCGAACAAAAATCAATTTTTTTTACATTTTCGAAATGTATGTATAAAATCGTTAAAATATTCTCAGAAAGCAATTGAATTAAAATTACTGCAGTTAAAAGCTGTACTGTAGTATTCTACTCGAAATCTATACCAATGATCGCTTCCAAATTCGCTTGTTAAGAAAATACAATTGGTACTTTTAATCATTCGATTTTTATTTTAAAGAAATACTTTTTTTATAACCTCAAACATATCACCTTTTTTGGTCAAAAATCAGTTTTAAAACTTCCATTTTAATAAAAATTGAAATTATTCAAAAATTTTCGATTTAAAGCTCAGAAAGATCAAAAAACTTTTTTAAAAGATCAAAGGTTTGGTCTTAGAACTGAAAGGGAAGGGATAGATGAAAGGAAAGGGATAGATTTTTATCCCTGAAAGGATAGGGATAGATAATTTTAATTGCTTTCAACCGAGGCTAGTGTTATGCCTTAACCTCGGCAAGCATTTCCAGCACTTAGTTGTGTTCCTGTTCTTTAATTCCACTTTTTCTACAATTTAGTTGTGGATTTTTAGTTTTCCATAATTCTTAAATGTAGGAGAGAACAAAGAAAGTGAAAAGAACCATGCTCGAGCCCGGATTCGAAGCAGCAACCTCTGGGTTGTTAGTCTAGCGCACTCTCCACTAGACTACAAAGGCCGACAAGGTAAAAGAACTACAAAGCTTCAGCAGAACCGAAATTATTTTTTTTTAGATAAACAAGCTCCGAAAAATCGTGTCCACCGCATATTTTAGTTTCTTCACTAAACTACTGATTCCTGCAATAATAATTTATATTTGTTAACCGAAAATTCCAAAAATTTTCTCTAAAAGTTATATAATTATAATGTTGAAAAAAATTACATAAAAAATAAAGTCGCTTAAAAAAACCCCTGCTTTTTCGCTTAAAAAACTTTAATGAGCCCTTCAAAGAAATATTACAACAAATTTTGTGTCAAACTGAAATAGTTTTTGCATAAAAATTATAAGTCATATGAAGGATTATTAAAATTGCAATTTTCGGTTTTTATTATTTTTACAACAAAACAACTTTTGCAACATTTTTTGGGAAAAAATGAATTTTTTTGAATTTTTAAAAAAAAAAAAATTAAAAATATGAAACCTTAGCTAACGATACTGTTGCAGGCCCATAGCAAGGATTGACCCAAGGGGGGGTTTTGGTAAAAAAAATATCGATAAAACAAAAGTTATTTTTTATATGCATGTTAAATGTTTACTCAAATTGCTGATGCCATAGGCTAGAAATAGTCGATTTGATATAAAACTAAAATCTATAAAAACCTTAAAAAAATCCGTAACCTTACTTCCAGAATCAAAAAAATTACACATTTGGAGCCTCCAGCCACTAATGAACCTCCTGATTATTTATTTAAAGTAGAATCATCTGAATATGAATCCGAAATTTCTACTAGACATTATCCTGCAAACATTTTTAGTCGCCTCAGAGCCGCTAGTGAATCGCTTGGAATATGAAACAATCGCCGGCGAGCTCATTTGGGGGTCATCCGGGTATCGCCGGGTAAGCAGCTGAGGCCATAAAAGCGATTCGCCAGGAAGATTCGAGAACGAATCGCCTTAAGGGTGCATAAGTGATTCGCTGGGAAGAGTCACTAACGAATAGCCGAGAGAGATTTGTTGCAAGAGGGGTCTTAAGTGATTCGCCAGGGAGATTCGCGAACGAATCGCCGAGAGTTGTTTTTTTAGCGATTTGCTGAGAAGGGTCTTAAACGAATCGCCAAGAGAAGTCCTTAGCGATTTGCGGGAAGAGTCGCACACGAATCGGAAAAAGGAGTCTAACTGCATGTTTATGTAAAACGATACGAAGGCTGAGAGCGCTGCGAGACACGGTAAGCAATACATTTTTCCATATCAAAAAGTATTGTTGCTCGTTTCTTTCACGACGTTCAGCCTTCGATTCGTTTAAAAGAGCCTCTACACTATATGTTTCATACATATGACATGTCAAAAATTACAAATGGTTTTTAGCTACAGATAGTGTGGAACATAAGAAACTGGTTTTAAAATGTTGTTTATATTTACATCTGTACATTTTTGAATTTGAACCGTCTCTGATTTCGTATGTTTTTCCATCTGTACAAAATGTCAGTTTGATAAATTTTTTTAAAATATTTTTGGGAAAATGGAAGAAAAGGCAAATTTTAAGATAATTATTCAATTTTATTTTTAATTTATTTTTAGTTTGGATGGCCAAAGAAGTACACTTTAGAGCTTTACGGCTTACAAAAATTTCGAAAGTTGTTTTTTATTTTCAAATGACGTGTTAGAAAAGAAAAACAGCTGTCTGACACATGGCGGAATAACAAGGTAGATGCGATTCGGAGAGCAAAACATTGCCGTAGCTATAATGTTTATTCGTTCAACCATAGGGATGTATAATTTACTTGTAACCGTATAAATCAATTGAGTTCCCAGATTTTATGTATGAACATGTAAAAAAACTAAACAAAAATCTTAAAAATTTCATAAAATGAGCCGTTTTTTAAGATGTAATACATAATTAATTGTAGTTTGGCCTTAAATGAAGCAAATGAAAGTTTAATTTTAATATAATTTTCATTCGACTTCTTATTTCGATTGTGTAGTAAGTAACCAATTTATTTGTGTAGCTATGTATATGTAGCTAATTTTATCGTGCTGGAACGGAAGCTAACAATTAATGAACTGTTTTCGAATTATCGCGACGGGAGGAAGTTGTAAGCAGTCCAGAAAATCCATTGTCAAAAATGAATAAATAAGTAAGTAAAAATTGATAACATTTTCAAAACAGCTTATTTTGACGTTATAATTACGCCTTTGTTATTGTTTTGTTGTCGGAGAGAGCGTATTTCTAGTGCATCTACCTGGTTATTGTCGGAGAGAGCGTATTTCTAGTGCATCTACCTGGTTATTGCCATGGTCTGACAAAACCTTAATTTTGGCACATAGATTAAATTCGGTATGTAATTTTTTGACATGTCATCTGTGGGCACCTTAACATAAACATGCAGTAAAGCGATTCGCCGACAAGAGTGGGAAACGAATAGCTTTAGGGGTTCTCAGGGATTTGTTGCTAAGCGTCTTTAAGCAATTTTCTTTATGGAAACAGAGTAGGGCGCGAACTGTCAAAATAACTGCTCGTGTTTCATTTTTTGTTTTGAGCGCTTAGAGAAGCAAATTGGTTCTTTTTCATTTCGAGCTTTTCATTTTGAGCTCGCTCAAGCCCGACTCTACATGCATCTACTCATGTGATGGAGTAAATTGAGCGCAGAACAGAGCACATAACAAAACCAATGAAATGACAGATGTAAATCCAATTAAAGTTATTATTTAAGTGCAGTGTTGCGATGGCGAGAAATAATTTAAACATTTCCTCAAATGGTTTGTAAAATAAAATAATTTGTTATAATTTGACAGTTTGTGCTCAATGCGTTTCAAAACGCACTACACCTTCCCTACTGGGATCATATTTTGAGTAATAAGCCTCTGCGCGCTCGTCGCTTTGAGTTAATCGCTTTGAGAAAATCGCCTTTTATTGAACGTTAAAAGTTGTTTTATAGTGGGCATTCTTTGTGAAATCGGTCAACAAAAAAATCGACCACCGAATATCGTGCGGACATGAATATTTTCAGTTTCACTATATCAACTCAATACAAAAAATTATTTTTTAAAATTTTTCGATAAATTTTTTAGAAGAATATAGCCTTTTAGAAGTATATATAAATTTAGAAGTATATAGAATAGCCTGTTTCATATTCCAACATTTGATTTAAAAATTTTTTAAAATAGCCATCTTCCAACTATTGCCGGAATGAGCGAAGGAAGATTTTGAAGATTTTTCATGAATATACGCATCCATCGCTTGGGCGATCAAAAAGCGACCATCGTCCAACGATCGCCGAAACAAGAGAATCGCGCATTCATCGCTTGGGCGATTGAAAAGCGATTCATCTTCCAACGATCGCCGGAATGAGTGAAAGAAGATTTTGAAGATTTTTCTTGAATCGCGCACTCATCACTTGGGCGATCGAAAAGTGATCCATCTTCCAAAGAACCCTTAGGCGAATCTCAAGTGCTTTGCCAAATTAACTTCTCTTCCAATAGTCATCCAAAGGTTTGCAATGTTTGCATCCCTGCAAACATTTTCAATTGCCTCAGAACCGCCAGTGAATTGCTTGGAAGATGAGACAATTGCCGGCGAGATCATTTGGGAGTCATCTGGGTATCGCCGAATGAGAGCAGCTGAGGCCATAAAAGCGATTCGCCTGAAAGATTCGCGAGCGAATCTCCTAAAGGGTTCGTAAGCGATTCCCTGGAAAGAGTCGCTTACGAATCGCCGAGAGGGGTCTTAAGCGATTCGTCGGGAAGATTCTCGAACGAATCACCTAAAGAATTCCTTAGCGATTCGCTGGGAAGAGTGGCTAACGAAACGCCAAAAGGCGTCTTAAGCGTTTCGCTGGGGAGAGTCTTAAACGGATTTCGAAGAGAAGTCCTAAGCGATTCGCCGACAAGAGTGGCAAACGAATCGCTTTAAGGGTTCCTCAGCGACATTCCTTCTCAAATCGGAGAACAAAAAAATCGACCACCGAAAATCGTGCTGATATGAATAGTTTCAGTTTCACTATATCAATTCAATACAAAAACTTATTTATTAAAAATTGTTGATGATTATTTTTATGGGAGAAGTATAAAGAATAGCCTGCTTCATATTCCAACGATCGATTTTTTAAATTTTTAAAAAAGCCATCTTCCAACGATTGCCGGAATGAGCAAAGGAAGATTTGAAGATTTTTCTTAAATCGCGTATTCATCGCTTGGGTGATCAAAAGCGATTCATCTTCCAATGATCGCCGAAATGAGTGAAGGAAGATTTTGAAGATTTTTCTTATGTTGCGCATTCATAGCTTGGGAGATCGAAAAGTGATCCATCTTCCAAAGAACCCTTGGGCGAACCGCAAGTGATTCGCCAAATCAACTTCCAATCGTCTTCCAAATGTTTGCAGGGATATTGTTTTTTATTTTTTTAATACTCAAACATAATTTATTTAATACTACACAACAATTTATATTGAAATAAATGTATATATATTGTAACTTTGACAGTACTTATTATTATGTCTATGGCATAACTTTTTATAAGGTTTTTTGTTCGCCGAAAATAAAAGGTTTCTATCGGTTTTCAATTCTGCGTAAAAAAATCTGCATATTCATAAAAACGGTTATGGTGAGATTTGAGTATTTTTATTTGGTACAAAGATACAAATGTATAGGAAAATACACATTATTCAAGTTTATGCGTTTTTTATGCGAATGCAATATAGTAAAGTAAAGTACAGTAACCAAAAATTTGTCGTGAAATTTCCTTTCCAAATTTTAAGCAATTTTGTCTTTAGTTTAAACACCTTCGAAGTTACAGCAAAAGACAAGGTGCTACCTTTTTTCCAGATAACTTAACCCATAGCGGGTCAGGGGGTCATTTGCGACCCGGTCTCCTATACAATTCTTTTCTTGTTTTGATCCAACAAATACAAGAAACCAAAAAAATAGTTGTGTCCAGCTATTTTGTTCTATTTGAAACACTGTGGGCGAAAGGCCGGTGACCGAAATTGTCACTGAAACAAAGTTGACAGCTCATACAAAATATGCAACCGATGAGAATGCAAAAATGTAAAAAATGTAAAACAAAGATAAGCAGTCAAAGTTCCTTGTGCTTCTATTGAATAGTTACAGAAAATTGTGATTTGTAGTGTTTTAAGTCACAACTTTATATTCATTCTTACTTTTCATCAACCCAGAATATGCTCCAGAAAGCTATGCCCCTAAAATGTATCTTCCAATTCATCGCGATGTTTTTCTCTGTTTATTTAAGTAGTGATTATTTCTTGGCTATGATCAACACAAAAATTAAAATTAATAAACAAATATGTATGTACCTACGAAATGATATAAGGTATAAGGGGTATTCACGATATGGTGTATTTGCCCTTGTATTGGGTATTTTTGAAAAATTTGATATTTGTAAAATTACAACAACAAAACGCACAATGTTCAAAGTATGACCCTGTAGCAAAAATACAACGACGAAACTCTATTGTATTCTTTGTAGATTTCGTTGTGCATTTGATCAGCTGAGCGCAAAAGCTTTTCAACTCAGCGTGCAAGATGCTACCGGCTACGCTGTTAGTTTATTTCATAAAAATTAATATAATTTAGTGATTGATTTCAACTTTTTTATGATTTCTTACAGTTAAATGATGGTTTCAATTTATTTTTCCAAACAAAAGCACATACAAAAATGAGCTGATTTAAAAAATACAAAAATGTAAATGAAATTTTAGATCAAATTTTAAAATAAATGAAGGTTCGTTCACAATAAGTTGTAAATTTTGTAAAAATTTTGTAAAAAAACAAATATACCACATCGTAAGTACCCCTATAATGAATGAACTTAATGAACTTAAATTGGTTATTTTAGTTGCTTTCTCCCATTTTTTTTTGGAAAATAATCATTAATCAGAAAAAGATACTCAAAGCGTATGTCTAAAATGTTATATCTCTCTCTTTCTTACTAAAATCTATTTGCCCATTTCTGAATCCAATCTGAAAGTGTTGTGGTATTTGACATGAATGGTTTTGAGACAATAAGGCTATTCACAGTTTGAATACGCTATTGTACGGTTTGCTATTTGTACGGTTTTTTATTTGTACGCCAATTTATGTAAGCGTATTTTGCTTTGTTATGTAAACGAAAATACGCAAACCCGAGTTAACTAAAGTAGCCCCTGGACGTGTTTTTGTACCTCGTATTTTTACGCTCTGTCTACAGAGCATAATCACATAGAACGCAGGGATGCATAGTTTTTTAATACGACAGTCACATGGCGAGGTGCTCACAGTTTGAACAATAACAAGTGCTATAAATACAATTTGTTAAATGTACGCTTAAACTGTGAATAGCCTTAATGTATATGAATATTTATGGAGTATTGTTTTATCCAAAAATATCTCATGTTTGCATGTTTAGGTTTAAGGTAAAGTATGGAGCGTATTTTTTACATTGTTAGAAAGCAAAGATTTTCTATAACAAACAGTAGGGTTTACCTTTGAGTACCTACTTGTTCAATTTCTTTTTAATCCTATCTATTATATTTTTTCAGTTTTATACGCATGTGTACGTATATGTAAATATTTCAAAAATAAAAACTAATGCTCTGTTTTGTTTTTTTTTTTGCCATTTAGGTATAGTATTGTTTTGTTTTTTAATATTCGAATATAATGCTGCGTTTTGTATTTCATATTGTTAGCTTATTTATTCATTTTATATTCTAGCTACTTGCTTAAATAAATCTTTGATTCAAAATAAAATATACTGAATAGTTGTGATTTTATGAAATTAGTTAACAATTCAATTCATTATTATTGGAAACCATCAACTTGCTGTAACGAAGTAGCCTTAATATAGTTTAATGCTTATTTAAGCATTTAATAACAAGTTTTGTTCTTAAAAGTACATTATAAAATAAACACTCAGTCGTAAATAAAAAATTAAAATCTAAACAAAGAGCCTTTTGCACTTTTCACATTATTTTCACATTTAGTTTTCAATACTTAAATATATCCTTTGAAGATTGAGCTTTGAACTTAAAATTAATTACAGGGACCTGATTGTTTGAGTACAAATATTTTTGGATTAATAGTAAAATATTTTAAGATTAAAAGTTGATACAGATCAAAAGTTAACAAATACACCAAGTGTTTGATTTTTTGCTGTTGTTTAAAATTCATGATATACAAATTAATTTTAATAATTGAAGGTATGTACATAATATTTATGTACTGCAAACAATCGTTTCAGTATACCTTTTCACATTATTCTTATTATTATTATTATTAAGCATGATCAAATTCTTAAACTATAGAAGACAGTAGTTTTAACTATAAAATGTTATACACAATATAATCAAAAATCACAAATAGAATTTGTAAAGCCCTTAATACAACATTAATACTTACATATTTTCTTCAATTTAAAATTTTAACTCTTAAATTAAATTGAAAAAATAGTAAACATATTATCTAGAGTAGAAACAAAAAAATGGCAGAATTATGAAAAAAAATATACGGATTTAATATTGCCCCTTTAAAACAAGCTTATTTCTCTTAATATTAATTACATTCTTTACTGCATTCAATTTCTTTTTAATTATATCTTACAGCAAGCAAACATTTAGTTCCTGAATACTTTATTGATTATTCTATTAGATAGTTAAGTCATGGTTTTTCTTAGTTATTCTTATGTCTAACCGTATCCATAATAACGTTTAATAACTTGATAAATGATTTTCCTATTGGAAGCTAATTAAAATGGCACTGCAGTTTACTTTTTATTTTTTAAGGTGGGAAAACAATTAGAATTTTATTATTTAGTATATTCTTACTAATTATGCTATTTATCTCCACTTACAATATAATACATTCATTCTTCAGACATAACTTTCAAGTGGTTAAATTTATCTAATTTTAAAACTTTCATTATATCATTAATGAATCATTCGTGAAAGCTTGAGTAAAAAGTTCATTTGCACTCAATGACCCTGTTCTCACTCGCCTTAAAAAAGGCAGAGTAATGGCGTTATTTTGACACTATGCATCTGTCAGGTGTTCTTACTACCGACTATTTTAAGACCGCCTTATTTTGAATTCCGAGAGTAGTCAATAAAATGTGCTGTTAAATTTCGAAAAATTTATTACTTTGTAAGCCTTAAATTAAACAGCAACGCAAAAAATTAGAAATGAGTAAAAGTGAAAACCCAACTAATGCAAAACAAAATTTATTTGCGCTAAAACATAAGAGAACCAAGAGGAAAATGACAAACAATGAAACTTCAAAGTAACAGACATCGAAATGAATCGCAAAATTTTTAAAATTTTTGAAAATGCTGCCTTACGTAAATTGTCACCTTCCCACTTCCCACTTCCCACCTTACCTGTATACTTCAAAATTAATCCGATGCTCCGCCTAACGTAAGGCGCGTGAGAACAGGCTCATTGTTGTTTCGTGTATGTTTATATTTTTAACGAAAAAATAGCATTTAAATAGAAAATTGAAAGAATTTGTCGACTTGAGAATAAAAAGCATAAAACCAGGTTGGGATAAAACTTTAAAAAATTTATTAAAATATAAATAGTTTAAACGTAATTAGTTTAACTGGTTGTATTCTATTGGTCCATTTTATTGAATGTTTGATTGCTCTGGTTTATTGCTATTATCTTAGAGATTTTGTTGATATTATTTTGCTAATTAGAAAAATAAGTATTCGTAAATCCTAGGTGGCCGTAGCCTAGTGGGTAGAATGCGTGGCCCCTAAGCTAAAGAACCGCGGTAGCGCGGGTTCAATTCCAGCTCAGACAGAAAAGTTTTTCAATTGAAATAATTTTTCTGTTCGGTCGTCACCTCTCTGCAGACAATGGCAAACCTCAGAGAGTAAAAATTGCCATGTAAAGCTTCCTAAGAACATAAGCCGTTCGGAGTCGACATTAAACTCGTAGGTACAGTTCTCGGTCATTTGTGTTCAAACATTTAATAACATGTACAGCACAAAGTCCTTTCTAGGGAATGGCCAATTTATTTTTATTTTACTCGTAAATCCTAAGGAATGCCACATATCTTCCTATATCCATCAAAGAAAATGTCAGTAAAGAAGATTTCGTGTTATTTCGCCTATTGGGTATTGTTTGTATATTACTCAGAGTTGTTAAATTAAGCTTAACAAAATAAATAAATAGAGCAATCGAGCATAGTTTGGAAGAAATTTCAAATACAAAGTAAATATATAAAGCCATAAAAAAAATCGGTTTGCAGAATGGTATTAAAAGTTACCTCAGAATCTATTATATGTTATTAGTGTGAACCAGAGAACTGCACAAGCCTACTTGAAGTTCAAGCCTTTTCAATTACTTCAATTCAAGTATGTATCCAAACTTGAAAAAGCAAGCAATTTTTCGATCAAAAATATGCCAGTGCTACCTAACACTGTTAAAAGATGATAAAAACTCTTAAAAATACACATTATTAAGTGGCAACCCTATTAATAAAAAATACGTAATTTTGAAATTCTGATAACGGATTCGGATTCAGCGACCCATTTTTACCTAGCGTTCGAACCAGCACCGAATTCGTAAAAATAAAAAAAATTAACGTGGCAACCCTATTAACCATATTGAATTTTAAAGTTCTGAATTCAGAATCAAAATCAGCGACCCCTAACATTGTTAAATGATGGTTAAAACATGTGTTCAATTGTCAATTACACTTCCTGTAATTGAATTGATGATTTTTTAATTCCATTCCTGAGGAATTGAGATGTCCAATTACCAATTACAATTCCTGTAATGTAATTGAGATGTCTTTCCAATTACATTCATGATGTACAATTACCAATTCCTAATTCCAAATAATTGGAATTGACGTGGAATTAAATTAATAAGGAATCATTACAACCCAGCTCTGATCGAGCTGAAAGGGGACTATGTGGAAGAATTAACAAAAAGGGTTCTCATCTAAGCATGTAAATATGCAGAACATTTAAACTTTTGTTATAAAGTGTATATAGCGTAAATTTCGCCAAAATGACAGCTGCGGCTGTGACAAAATGATGACATTTTTAAATTTTAAATATAGACCGAAAATAACGATTATTTTTGAAATTGTAAATCAAAAGCTCATGTATAAAAAGTTGTTTTATAATTCTTTAAAATACAGAAATGAGACGCTAGGGAGGTAGAGATTCCATTTTTTACATGCTTTTTTTATCAAACCTTTTTTCATCACCTCAAACCAATTATTTTTTATTGATATATTTTTCGATCAGCTATTTTTTGACGGTTATTTTTTTCGATCAGAAATAAAAGTTTTTTCTTGGTCGTTATTTTTTCAATCAAAAATAAAAGTTATTTCGTGGTCGTTATTTTTTTTATAGTCAGAAATAAAAGTTATTTCTTCTTCATTATTTTTTCGATCAGAATCGATCAATTTTTTTCGTTAGACTCATGACTTTTCTCTTTTTTCGCAACCCAACTCTTCCTGTAACATAATCTCTATTAGCGAAATTACAATGCAACAGTTGCAACGAAACGAAGCAAATGAATCTGATTGTCTTATTGGCAAACAAACGAAATACAAACAAGGAAAAAGCCAAACTTCTGTCAAAACAAACTAAGCACCGTGGCTATTTTTTGTGTAAGGGAAAATGTGAGAAAACCAACTCGATTTATGATTTATTTTAAAAAATTTATCAATCTGGAATACTGTTGCATATTCATAATTGTTTTGTTGAAAAATATTTTTAGTTTTTTGTATAGAAACTATAGTATACTTTATGTTACAGAATTTTTCCTTCCAAAAAGTACAACTTTTTATAAGTTTTTTTTTATATTATTGAACTAGAAACAAAAGTAAACTGTATTTCGGTACTGAAAAAATCGAAACTTTCGTTAAAAATTGTCAACTTCTGTCACCATTTTTCAAGCTTTAAGTGACATTCATAATTTTTGTTGCCATTTTTTTATTATTCAAAATAAGATTAGCTCTCAGCACTCTCACAATATAAAATTTAAACATATCTTCTCTAATGGATGTGTTAGTTTTTTGATAGAAATTATTTCAGTCAAAAAAATTTTTTCTGTTCGAAAAAAATCGATAAAAAATAACTTTTATTTCTGATCGAAAAAAATACAGTAAAAAAATAACTTTTATTTCTAAAGCTTAGTATGCTGTAGGAACGAAAATTTTTAGGCATTTAACTAGAAATTTTCGTGTAGACTCAACACTAACACATACTTACCAAAACGTTTTTGTTGAATGTGTTAGTTGAACATTATTGTTGAATGTCAAATGTCCACTCCAATTAAATGTACGGCCATATAAAAAGCAGCGAATTTTTGACATTTTAACTCTCCAATCATGGTTGTGAACTTGGCTGCATTGAACAAATTTTTCGGTTCAACAGCGTACTAACCAACGAATAAAAATTTCGCTGTCAAAAACGCAATGCATTTCTTACGGAAGATTTATTTTAGCTTCTACAGCATACTAATCTTAATCCAAAAAATAACGACCAAGAAATAACTTTTAATTTTGATTGAAAAAATAACAGTTTAAAATAATTGTTATTTCTGATCTAAAAAATAATAACCAAGAAATAACTTTTATTTCTGATTGAAAAAAAATAACAACCAATAAATAGCTTTTATTTCTGGTCGAAAAAATATCGATAAAAAAATAACTGTTATTAAATGATTGATTGATAGCGATAATTGTTATTGGCGGTCCCTGCTTTTAAATCTTTTAAAAACTTTATTAACATAAGGGGTATTCACGATTCAGTGCACTTGCCTGTGCAGTTAAGGACTTGAGCACTTGTGCAGTTAGGTTTTTGTGAACACACTACCATCACCATTTCAAAGCTGTCAACATTTTTCAATGCACACAAGTGCACAACTGCTCAAGTCCTCAAGTTGAAGGTAATAGTAGAAAAGCACTTGTGCAGATTTTTGACGTACGTACATTTTGTTTTTGTAAAGTGCACAAGTCCTCAAGTCCTCAACTGCACAGGCAAGTGCACTGAATCGTGAATACCCCTATAGAAAAATAAATAAAACGTGTACATATGCACTTCAATTACTTTAAGTATGTAATAATTAGCGCCAAAGACAACCCTCATTCACATAGGTTTGCTAGTTTACACTACAAAATAGCCTCGGAAATGGTGTAAGCTCACGCCCATACAAATTTTGACAGATAATTCACAAGGTTCACAATATTTACGAGTGAGTTACATCCTTATTTGAGAACCCTTAATAATTTTGTCAAAAACTGTGTGTTTTATTTGTTAGGCCAGCACCATATTGAACGCCCTAGTATAAGTATGAAAGCGTCTTTACTTATCGTGTCATAGTTTTGGCTTAGGACATGAAATAAACTCAAGATTTTGTGTGTTCATAGCGCTGTATGCGTGGAGCATAGCTTTATCAACAACTCAGTTCTGTCTTAAGTCGACTTAAGCGATTATTGCTTATCGGCACAGATATTATATAATATAATTGATCAAGAAAGTGTGTGTGTCAGTTACGGCGCGCGACTCTTTAAAATCAATTATCTTGGAATTTGATATATGTATACCCTATATTGTAGTAAAAGGGCGTGAATGAAGGCATATCTTATACGACTGAAAGGAATTTATACTTTTATTCATATTTTAAAATATATTACTTATGCTATTGTACATGAAAACATTTAAAAGGTAAATTGCTTTCCTTCACTAGAACAAATTTCTTTCCTTTTAGAGCAAATAGGTTTTATTGCGAATTATGTTTAAAAATGTGTACATCTGCGGTCAAAATTATAGCAGTGCGTAACACTAATTCATAAAAATTAAAATCAGAAAAATGAAACCATTAGGGGTATTCACACTGACTTGTGTAGTTGGGTAGGTTGGCAGATGCCGTACATGTTGTTTTTGTAAAGTGCCATTGTACCCATCTACCAATCTACTCTAGCTGACCCCCTGACTTTTTGTGTAGATTGATTTCCTGCCAAATTGAGTACTTTTTCCATGTGCTACCACCACCTTTTTTCAAAAATTGGCAATTATTGACCTAAAGGCATCAAATTTACAACATTTGTTGTCAAGGCTAAAATCTTGAATAAGAAAACAAAAGTTGCCACACCCCCTATTACCGCCCACAAATCAATAAAAACGCTATATATCAGACGAATTCGGTTGCATTACACTAAAATTTTGTAATTTAGTTCGTATGGCTACTCTCGGCTACTCAACCAAAAATGGACGTAGTCGAACCATAAATACGCCTACTTTTCAGAAATCATTATAATTCTTGAGTTGTGCATGTTCTTATAATGAAACTTGGTATGTACAGTGTTGCGCAAAACAATAGCAACAAAATCAGTACGCTGCTACAAAATAGTGTATCTTTTTAAATATTAGGTACACACAAAAATGATTATAGGAACCAATGCATATATTCACACATCTTATTAAAAACAAATCATTTTCAAATTTGGTTTTGTTTTCTTTATTAAATTTAAAATTTATGTGATTTCATTCAGTTTGTCTAAGAGCAAAACAAAAGCAACATAATTTATATATGGTGTAAGATTCATTATTCTTGATAACCGCTGCACATCTGACCGACATCGACTCTATTAAATTAGATATGTTGGTATTAGGTATATGTTCCCAAGTAAGTTTCAGGGCTTCACACAGTGCTGTCTTATTGGAAAAACTTTGACCAGAAACTTTAACCTTCAAAATCCCAAAAAGATTTTCAATGGGATTCAAGTCATTGTGACTGTGCCGTCCAATCAAGGACTTGAATACCATTGCCTCTAATGTAATCTTTGATGAGCTTTGAAGTGTGCTTTGGGTCGTTGTCGGGCTGAAACGTTCACTGAAGCGACATATTCCACTCTGAATGTGGTTGCATCTTGCTTCCTAAAATGTCATTATATACAAATCGATCCATTATTCCGTCGATTTTTTGAAATGGTTCAACTTCATTATAGGAAAAACAAGTGCAGACCATAATGGCACCACCTCCGTGCTTAAAATTTATTTTGCAGTTTCGGGCTTCAAGTCGTGTACCTGGGTGGCGCCGTACCGTGCACATCCCATCTGAATTAATCAAGTTGAACTTTGATTCATCGCTAAAAAACGGTTTTCGATTTTTGAACGGTCCAATTTAGGTGATCTTTTGCAGGACTGAGTCTAAAAAACAATAAATTGCAACTTGTTGTCACAATTTCAGACAGAATTGTTTAAATTGTAACACCTCACCTTGTTTTTTTATGCTTAGCTGTAAGCAAAGGTTTATTTGCCGATCTGTAACTTCTTTAATCGTTCTCAACGGCTCGTCATCAAAAAGTGCTGTGATGGATATCTAAATCAAGTGTCCGAACAACCTCTTTGGATGTGGCAAATGCGTTTCGTTTGAACACGCCACAAATGTTCCTGTCATCACGCAGCGATGTCTTTCGCGGCCGCCCTCTTTAATGTACCATTGTTACGTCTTTTGTGATGGTTTATTTCTTTATTAATCTGCAAACTATTGACTGATAAATATCAAACTGTTCCACGTTAGATATTTGTGAATTTCCGTTTTTATATTCGGAAACAATTTGCAATTTAAGAACTTCATAGTATTTAAAACGTGCTATTATAAATGGAACAGTCAATGTCACAACTAGCGCAAAAACAAAACTAAACTTAAATGTTTATGACTTACAAACAACACGTGCTTTACAATAACGGAACTTTTACCGGTAATTCTTGGAACTTTTGTTCTCTTTTTACATTTTTCAAGTTTTGTTGCTTTTGTTTTGCTCTCTTAATTGAATGTAGCCACATTAATTTGAAATTTAATTAAAAAAAACAAAACTAAATTTGAATTTGATTTATTTAATATATGATGCATGAATATATGCTTTGATTCCTATAATCATTTTTGTGTGTCCCCAATATTAAAAAAGATACACGATTTTGTTGCAGCGCACTTATTTTGTTGCTATTGTTTTGCGCAACACTGTATGTGCTATGAAACCAAGTGGTGGTCACTATATATGTCACTAATAATGGTGGTCACGCCTACTTTCATCGCCCTTATATATTTATAAAATCGTTCGTTCGGTGTCTCTTAAGATCTCAGGAACGATGACATCTAATCCCACCAAAATTTACAATATCTGTTATTAAGGCTAATATCTCGGTTAATGCCAAATCCCCTTTTACCGTCCACAAATCAATAAAAATGCTATATTTCAGACGATTTTGGTCGTACAAGACTAAAATTTGGTAATTTAATTGTATGGCTACTTTCGACAGCTGTACTATAAATGGGTTTCCACGCCCCCTTTAACCGCCCAAAAAAAAATGAAAATGCTATATTTCAAACGGTTTTGGTCGCATAATACTACGTTTTAATTGGGCCAAGTGACTCATTTGGAATCAGTCAATCAAAAGTGCCTACATTGGTTTTTTTTTGCGAAAGTATCTCATTTCGTTTGACAACTGGTTCTGTTTTTTTGATTTTACTGGTTGATATTGTGATGATACACGTGTATAAAATGATTTGTTGTTTGACATTTTCTTCTGTTTTTAGTGTGTTCGGTGTTTTTTTTATACATTCTCCATTGAATCCGTTCGAAATAGTTTGTATTAAGTTTTAAGAACGTGTCCAATCTCATTCATTTGTTTTAAACGAGTTAAATTGCAACTGAGAATTTGTATGGGAAATTAAATGACTTCGTTTCTCATTTAGCTGAATGGGCTGAAATGAGTCATTTGACCCAATGTTAATGTAGTATAAGACTTAAATTTGATAATGTAGTTTGTTATATTTGAAATTTTTCAGAGATATTTTTTTTAAACTGTGGAACATTGTAAAAAATATAATAAGATTTTGAAGAAACAAAATTTTATACAAAAAATAATAGGGGGTGGCAGCCCATGATTTTTAATGATAGAAACTGTTTATTGAATTTTGTGTCAAAATTAAGCAATTTTTTCATATTGCTTTCATATTGAAAAAAAATTGCAACAAAAATAACTTTTGTCCTATTTTTTGAGCACAAATTCAATATTTTTAAGGTTTTGTGAAAGCAATATAAAACATTGAACTGATGAATTAACGGTTAGTCTTTTCTTATTTTTCCAAATTCACTTAATTGGCCTTTCAGACAAAGGAAATTTGATGAGCATCGATTTGAAAATGGCCGAGATGTTTGCTTGCAAATTGAAAAATTGAAATTTCAATCGGTTTTATCTCATTCTAAGGCTAATTTGTAGTTTTCAAGATATCGAAATAAATTTTATGTCATAATAACGGGAATTTTTCCAATATACTAGATATATGTACAAATTATTTTCGAAAAATCTTTCGTTTAACGTTATTTTTATTAATCAACGACTTTTCATAAAAAAATGCGTTGTACTGAGAAAATCTATAGTTCTCGAGATTAGTTTGATGAAATAATAATGAAAATTTTTGAAAACTTAAGAAGAATATATTCATTCATATTCAGAATCTAAGTCAAAAACAATTATATTTTTGAATTACTAATTTAAACAATTCTTTATCAATATTTTTTATAATCCTGTAATGCAGGACTTATTAAAAAATCAAAATGCAGAAAAAGCCAAGCAACTTTATGTCACCATAACAATTACTGTTTAAAGAAGCTAATTCAAATTAAATAAAGTTATATTTTAATATTTATACCATTTTTTAAATATTAAAAAAGCACAAATATTTATTTATTTTGCATTTGAAGATAAAACAAAATACTTTAATTTTAAGATTTAAAATTTTCACATGGTATTTCATATTTTTATGGCAGGCGAAGCAGCGGGTATTTGCTAGTCATAAATAAAAAATATATGCTAAGAAAAAAACACATTTTTTTTACTTAAACCGATGATGCAAAATAAACATGCAAATGAAATTATTTGTATATAAACTTTTTTAGAAAACATCTTCTAAAATATGCTTTAACTTTAACCGTTTTTGCCTGAAACCTCCCTTAAGCGTTAATTTTTTTGAATTTATAAAGGTTTTTTATTATGACGACGTCACTTTGTATGGGAGATGGGCGGGATTTTCAGTCTTTTTGTTAACAAAATTCCAAATATCGAGTGCATATATAAGATAAAAATTAATTGTCAAAATTTGAAGTCATTGTACTCATTTTTGTGGAATTTAAGGAATTTAATTCCATAAAAGTACTTTGTATGGGAGATAGGCGTGGTTATCATGCGATTTTCACAAATTTTATACTCAAATTTCATATTAAAGGTTATAGCTTAAGTGCTAAATTTTAGGTTAGGTCTTTTCGGAAATGTATCATGAATGCATAATCCATTTTTCAAGTGTCCAAATTGCAGTTTAAATATATTTGATGCGAACGATGAGTGATGCTTGATAGAAAAATAACATTTTAAAATGTTTCACGATTGCAGTGATGCAAAATCGAGCATTCTGCTTGTGCTGTAAAAACAGTTGGCGCATTCCGAACAGACCTATATATAAAATGTTTTGAGTGATCAGTACTGCCCCGATCTAAATTGAAAAAAAAGTTCATAACGTCGTAACTTACGAAATATGATGCATACAATGAAAAGTGACATACAGAAGATTTATGAGCTTCGATTAACCGATTTATTAACCGATAAATTTTGCGCTTATAAAATGACAAAAAAAAATTTGGTGGCAACCCTCTTCCAGCTGACACTCATCTCTCATCAGCTACATAAACTGATGCACCACTGCCCAAAACTATTCTACAAAGTACTCAATTGCAATTTAGGGTACTCGCAATTATCAAAAGTACTCAGTATACCCATACCGAACTACCGAAGTCAATGTGAATACCCCTATTATGTTTTTCTCTTTGCTGCTAAATACGGTTACTCGAGAAATGCTCAAAATAATTGAGGCACAAAATTTTTGAATGAAATAACGGTTATTTGTTATTTCGCTGCTATGTTTGACAACCTCTGAATTCAAGCAGTCAGAATAATAGTAGTGCCTGGTATTAAAGCTAAAACTCAATACTGCGGTAGGTCGCTCGTGCGTTGACAGCTAGACTAGAAACAACGAGTTCTTATGAAGTAACACTAAAGAGTCCGAACAGAACCAAAAGTCGTAACGACTTGTGATGTCGAATACACAACAGAACACATGCAAGTTAACGAAGCCGTCCAAAATGAAATCGCTGAGCAAGAGTCGTAGCGACTTATCGCTAGAGTAAAATTGAATAGAATCTATTCTATTTTTTCTCTGACGACCGGTGATTTCCTCTCTGAGTACAATTAGTGGTGCCATATTTTGCCAACAATTGGGTATGTTCAAAGACAATTTCATAGTTTTTGCTATGTTCTCACGTTTCTTTTTTGTTTCTGTTTCACTTACACAACAACGAAAACATGGCTGCTAACAAAACTATGCTATTTAAAAGCAACCCTGCATCTTCAGTCGCAATCGCTTTCATTCTGGACGGGTTCTGTGTGTCTGGCGACCAGAGAGGATCGCCGGTAGTAACGACTTTTGATTCTGTTCGGGCTCAAATGCGACCTCATCCCGTAAAAATGTAAAGTAGGGGTAAAGTACGATCAAGGTTGTAAGTAGAGAATTGTTCTACTAGCTCGTGCGTTTGACATTCCATGGCAATGCTGGGTTGCATTTTCGTTGAGAAATTTTAACATGTGGGTATTTCTTGTGTTTCGATGGTAACAACGATTTTCATGGGATTATCGTGGGATTTTATAATTGGTCTGACTTTTTTAAAGCTTTATGTTGTTAAAGTAATATAGGAATGATTTTGATGAATTTAGTATGATATAAATATAATTTAATGATATATCTTATCAAAATTAATGCATAGATTAATATCATAAATAATCTATATATAATATATATATATAAAAAGCAAAACACTATCTGTCTGTCTGTGTGAAGCCTATAGACTCCAAAACTACTGGACCGATTGATCTAAAACTTAGACAGTCGATTTGTTTTAGTTAGGAAATGGTTTAAGAAAAAATTTTTTTTTATTCACCTCTTACCGCCCCCAAATTAATTAAAATGCTATATTTCACAAGGTATGGGTCGTATAAGACTAAAATTTAGTAATATAGTTTTTATGGCTACTGTGAAAAACTGTAATAAAATGGGTTTCCACGCCCCTTTTTCCACCCCCAAATCAATAAATATGCTTTATTTAAGTCGGTTTTGGTCATATAAGACTTACATTCGTAGTTTGTATGGTTACTGTCAGCAACTGTACTAAAAATAGTTCCCACGCCCCCTTTTTCCGCCTAAAAATCAATGAAAAAGCTATATTTCAGGAAGTTTTGGCCGTATAATTTGGTTACTTTCGGCAAATGTACTAAAAATAGGCATAATCGCTATATAGCCACGCTTAATTTTGGTTTCGTGAGCTCATTTCGCCCGCTGGGAAAATATCATGTAACACATTTTTAACGAATACATATGAAACTTTTGATAAAATGATAATTATCAATTAACCATAAACATATCAACCATACCATAAAAACCTCAGGCTGCTTTAAATAATCAACTAGCAAATTAATTTCATCAATGGTCCATTTCTTGGTGCACTTGGTACGTTTGGTGCAATTTGTTTTTCTTCCATTTTTACTCGTCAAATGTCAGCTGTTTAATAAGCACATGAACGAAACCTGCGTTTGATCGTAAAAACCCTTATTTTGTTAGTGTTATGTGAAAAAGCCATGCATATTTTGCTCGTGCTCTAATGCACAGCCAAATGCACTGGATCGTGAATTCCGCTATTATTTTACATATTGTAGGGATTTGTGCATATGGACAAAACCCTTATAAATAGTAAAAAGAGTATAAATTTATCAGCCTTATAAATTTGTGTGGAGAGCCTTTGCACAAACCACATAGTATATTTGCTCTTTGATTTAGGTGAGCAAACGAGGTGGAAAACTTATATGATATAGCAGCTGTTTTTGTTTTTCGAAATTCAATTAATTTCTAATCAGAAGCCGGCAAAAAGCAGGGAGAGGTAAGAGTTTGTGAATTGGAACAAATGCTACAAATATTTAGTTCTCAAAATTTCAGAAATAATTTTGAAAATTACAACTTAACAACTTACTGACAACATATGCAGCATATGACAATATTGTGCAGCTGACATATATGCTGCAAATGCACAATCGACATTCATAAACACTGCCTGATAAAAATAGTTATTTGCTCAAACTTTAATATGGTATTGCCACTTATACCCTTATATATTAAATACATATATATATATATATAATAAGTATACCCTTATTATATTAAACATACATTAAAAAATATTATAATTTTTTAAAGTACGTCGTTTAATGATTTTATTTAAATAATTATTTATTTATCATTAATTTATTAAAACTAAATCCGCAACCATTAAAAACTGCATGTTTTGGGGAAAGGGTAGTTTTCTGGGATTTTTTGAATATCTGCTTTTATTGGCATCACCAAAATGGCAGAGGCGCGATCTGCCAACGCAACATTAGGTTTTGCAAAGTTTTGAGGTCGTCCGTTTTGACACTTGTATCGTTAAGTTTTAACAACGCGGACCAAAGTACGATCAACGGTCGACCGACCTAACGCACTTTTGAGTTTTGGACATTAGGATAGAAGAACCCTTTTGTATTTTTCTATTGCCAAAAACATTGATTAAAGTGACCATTTGTTATGAACTGCTTTTATCTTAACCGCCTTATTTTTGAGTAGTATTCCATGAAATTAAGAACCTGGAAAACCTAAATCAATTTAATTTTTGTTTAAAGTGCTCTATTTTGTATTATATAAAGCATATGTGTTTGGAAAATAAAAACATGTGCTGATTTTTTTAAAAGCGCTTTAAGTTATAATATGTTTGTCTTAATGCTTACTGCTGTTTTTGTGACCGCAGTTGTATGTCAGAAAGTATTAGGGGTATTCACGGGTTGATGCGAAACGCAGTTGCGACGCTGCGAAAATGCAAGATTGCGAACTTTCCCATCACTCCAACAACAAACACATTAGAAGCAATTTTGCAACTCTTTAAAAACTTTATAAAGCTTAAGTTTGTGCGTTGATTCTAACAAATTTTTGTGATTTTGAAATAATTTGGAAATATATTTACTGTTCATTCGACATATAATTTTTATTGCATAATTAAGTTGCAATATTGATGTTTAAGTTGCAAATGCAAAATATCTAGCATTTTCACACTCTTGCAATTCGCAACAACACGTGAACACCCCTATTGTTTTTGTATAGTATAGGTTTTGAAAGAAGAAGAAACGATTAGATTTGATGATAAGAATTATTTTATATGAAATTATAGAAGAAATAAATAAGAAAAATAGCTATTTTGTTAATACATAATATAGGTATGTATATCAGCAAAGAGGCAGAAAAGAAGCACAAAAGAAGAAGAAACAAGCCAAAAAAATTCCTGTGTTGTTTGAAAGTGAATATTAACACTGTGTGGAGATTTCTTTAAAAGCCTAAGCGATAAATTTAATATTGATTGTTTCGTTAAACTTTGTTAAAATGCAGACTAGGTATATCCTTATTTATGTGTATATTGTTTTATCTGTTGTATTCTTAGTTTAAAACGCTTGGTGTGTTTGTTAAAACTGCTAAGGTTGAGAAGATTTTGTTATTAAGACAGTTTATAGTATAGTATATCTAATAGATGATAGCTAAATAGATTTATAGAATGTTAGTAGATAATGCTTTTGTTTACATAATATTATTGAGTATGAGAGTGGGAAGCGTTTGATTTTGGTTCCAAGTTATTTCTCTAAATTGTAATTATTTTCTATACTTATGTTGTTTTATTTTTATTTTTTTTTTAAACTAAGTTTAAAATTTCTATAATTTTTATTTTCCTTGGTCGTTTGCGGTATGTTTGTTTTTATTTTAACTATCTTATAACTAACTTTAGTTAGTTAGTTAAAATTTAAAAACTCTTGTCAACATTTTTTACTTTTGCTAAATTAATATAAATAAAAATTATAATTGATAACAATCCAAAATATTCAATTCAAGTCTAAATTTCTATTATTATGTTGTTTATTTTTTGTTTTCTAATTAAAAACGGCAATCTCAAAAAATGTGGGTCAAGCCAATTGTGTAAGTAAGTGTGTGTTTGTCTGTTGGTTAAAAATAATCTTCAACGCTAAAATGCGTTAAAGTTGCTTTAAAAATTGTATTTTGTTTAAAATTATTAATTTATAATTATTTTTTTTTTAAAAACAGATGCAAAATGTATGCAATTCCAAGTCCAATGCAATAAAAAACACATTCAATTTAAAAAATTCTCAATTAAAAGGTACTGGATTAGTTTTTGATTAAATTTCTTCAATTTTTCATTTCAACTTAAAAAAACTTTAAGTCTAAATGTTAAAATCTTTAAATATTATTTTTACTTTTGCTCTTGCATAAAACTTGATTGTTGTTGTATCATTTTCAATAAATATATTTAAATACTTATTTTTAATTTATATGCTTATAATATGTAGATAAATACTTTTCAACGGTTTTGCTTATAATGTGAATATAACGATTATTTAGTTGCTTTTTTTTTCTTTTTTTTAACATTTAAAACCTCTTGTAAATGCGTGTAATTTACACACATGCTGTTGCTATGTAAAATTTGTCTGGTTTTGTTACATTGATTATGATCATCGATCGATCTAGTCTTATCTAGTAATAATTTAGCTAAAGCACCATTATTTAAAATGTTTTTATTGTAATGTTTTTTTTTATTCATCTGTTTTAGCGCATTTTTATTGATGATAATGATACGTTAATGTTTAATAATAAGCGATTTTTTGTTTATATTATATATTAATTTGTATTTCTTTTGCTATAATGCTAAAGGCAATGTGATAAATATGGGTTTAGAATAAATATTTCTTTTATATAAATTAATGGTATCGTATGTATAGATATAGGTTTATATATAATAAACATATATATATATATATATGTATATATATATATGCCGTATATGGATTTGGTAATTTCGTGATAAAAGAGGAACATATCAAGGAGCACGTAAGACTTAACCATGTAAAGAAATCCTTGTATAGTAGTCCTTATGGAAAACCTTACATGTGATTATTAGAATCTTGTGTGTACTACTCCATCCCTTTCTTATAAAACCATAGTTTAGTTAATAGTTTACTAATTAAAAATGTATATTTTTTGAATAAACTTAAATACATGCGAGTTTTTTTCAACTAATCAACTTTATAATAAAGTTATAACTGTGCAAAAGAGGCATGCATTAAGATTTCAAGCAACATTGCATATATATCATTCTACGAGAAAATCCCTGTATTATTTTATTGATATTCTTTACTAAAATAAGAAAAGCAATTAATCATAAAAGCTTTTCTTTACTTACCTCTTTATTTTGAACCTACTTAAGTTATAATACAGTCGTATTCGAAAAAAGCTCAAAAAATTACAAAGAATTATGTATGAAACAAGTACAAATTTAAATTGCCTTCTTCTAGCAACTCCGATGAAATATGAACTAAAACGTATACTCTCTCTCTCTCTCTCTCTCTCTCTCTCTCACTGCACATTTTTAATTAAATATTCCATCAGTTATTTTGGAGCCAATGGGAAAAACCAATTACAATTTTTTTTAAATGTGAAAACATTAAAAATAAGTAGTTTAAAAATTGGTAGGGACAGGGTGTCCCAGATCAACGTTTCAATCCGAAGCTGGTTGATTCCTTGGGTCAACATAAGAAAAAATTGTATGGCAGGGGGTCCATATCCCCCCTGTTTCGAGTAATAAGCGAAAGTATAGCAAAAAAGGACATTCATAGGTGTCATCACTTTTAACACAATAACTTTTAAAGTATTACAGATAGAAACCAATTTGAGATGGTTAATTAAAGCTTTTTAATTTTTTTACTAATATCTGTTAAAGTTTTTTGGTATTTTAAACCACGGAATAATTTAAAGCCACTTAAATATGAAAAATATGGTTTTTATTTTCGTTTTTCACTTTAAGTTTGTTTTACAGAAAAAAAAAATTTCTAATTTTTTGGGCAAAAGTTCGTGGGCAAAAAAGAGAACTTTTTTAATTTTCGCAAGGTGTGATTCAGTTGGTCAAAAAAAAAATGCATTTTATTTTGTTAATGAAAAAAATTTCTGCAGCAGATTATAGTCCAGGAGCTGTGGAGCAATTTGACTAACTTGTAAGCACAAAGCTAAATTTTTGTATATGATGAATTTCATATCAAAACCTATAAAAAAGGGACATTTTGAACCCGACCCTCTCAGATTTTAATGAAATTTTGCATACAGCTACATTTTACCTATAGAAACACAACCTCATTTTTAGAAATTGCAATTTTGAAAATATGTGGGCGTGGCAAGGTACCGAAATATTTGAAAAATGACGGTAATAGGTACATTTAAGCTGCTATTACTATTGAATGACTCAACCGATTTGAAAGATGTTGATGCCTTTAGAAAGGTATATAAGTCAGCTTTCGAAAACATACCCTGTAAAAATTTTATATTACACTGAAAAATTTTTTTGCCAAAAATAAAACTTTAAACTTGGAAAACACTTCCAAGATCAAGTTTTTTTTAACAAAAAACATTTTTTTTTGGATAGTTCTATTTGATATACATAACTTATCTTAAAACTAAAATGGGGTTTTTTTATTATTTCTTTTAAATTTTTTAAGTAAATGCATCTCACCAGCTTATTCATGTGTTTTACAAAATCGTCAACAAATTTGTCTGTAGTAGAGGAAATAGTTTCGAGATTACATCTAAGACAACAACAGCAACAGACACATGTACATAATACATACATTATTATGTTAGTACAAACGCTATAATTACAATTTTTGCCTCGCTCCTGCCACCAACACTCTTTCATTGCTCTCTTGCTCGCTCATTTTTTAACCTGAAACAAGCTTTATCTGAACAAACTTTAAATACAGTAAAATTGTTTTATGAAGATGATGAAATCAGCCGAATCATGACAGGGTCACAGGACTCAATTGTAGTAAGACAAGGGAACTTACGCGAGAAAGTTCAAAAAAGACTAATGCTGTCATCTTTTCGTGAAACATACTATGAATTTAGAAAAAGACATCCTTCACTTCAAATAGGATTTACAAAATTTACAATGTTGCGACCAAAGAATTGTATCAAACTTGGAGTTGGAAACCAGCAAAATGTTTGTGTGTGCACTTTGCATCAGAATGTGAAACTGATGTTCGAAAAATCCGGTTTGAAATTGATGGAAACTGAAGGTCAACATAATTTCATAAACTATAAAGATGTTATTAAATTCGTTGTTTGTAATGACAATATAGAAAACAGCGAGTGTTGCGTATCAATGTGTGGTCGGTGCTACGATAATTTAAGAAACCTTAAAACGATGATATTGGGATATTACGAAAAAAATGGAATTGAAGAAGTCATTTACAAAAAATGGAACACAACTTTCAGATGTAATCTCGAAACCATTTCCTCTACTACAGACACATTTGTTGACGATTTGTTGATAAGCTGGTGCCACATCATTGCATAGCTAAGCGCCAGTCCCGATTCGTAAGTGAAAAAAAAAAAATGACATTGCTGCAAGGAAAAATGCTAATTCAAATGGATTTCGCTGAAAACTATGCGTTTGTTATACAAGATACCGTTCAAGGATACCATTGGAATAATAATCAAGCAACGATATCCAAGATATAATATCCATGATAGCATAGCAGTTCATCTGTATATTTCAAAAATTATTAATTTTGTTAAGACCAATATAAGCAATTCAATTACGAAAGTTATCTACGTGTCAGATGGTGCAGGAGCACAATACAAAAACAAATACAACTTAATTAATTTATGTCATCATAAAATTGTTTTTAATATATTCGCTGAATGGCACATTTACGCCACCAGCCATAGAAAATCTGCATGGGATGGCCAAAAAGAGGCGCTCGGATGTATAGCATTGCAAATAAAAACCAAATTTAAACAGCGAAATACCTTTATCATTGGGCTTCACAAACTTTTAAGACCTCCATAGAAGTTGCTTATGCAGACGCTGACGACTACAACAAAACAAAAGAAGAGCTATTTTCAAGGTATAAAAATGCTAAAACTATTACAGGAACTCAAAGCTTCCATTTTTTTATACCTTTAGATGAAACTTCACTAAATGTTAGCAAATATTCCGAAAGTCAACAGTATTTCTTGCGCAAAATTGTATATAAAATCTAAAAAAAAATAAAAATAAAAAAAAAACTATCAGGGTTAAGTCCATATTTTTGGGGGTGTCTGAAAAATTTGATAATACGATTCTTGTTCTAATCTATTAGAACTACCAAAAAAATCTGTATAATTTCCAAAGTATAGCTACTTCATTCTTTTTTGTCACACAAAGATATCAAAATATAGGGAAGTTAACAAGAGATGCATTTACTTAAAAAATTTTTAAAAAAACCCATTTTAGTTTTTAGATATGTTATATATATTAAATAGAACTATCTAAAAAAATTTTTTTTTGGAAAAAAAACTTGATCTTGGAAGTGTTTTCCAAGTTTTGTTTTGGTAAAAAAATTTTTCAGTGTAATATAAAATTTTTACAGTTTATGTTTTTGAAAGCTGACTTATATACCTTTCTAATGGCACCAAGATCTTTCAAATCGGTTGAGTTATTCCATAGTAATCGCAGCTTAAAAGTGCCTATTACCGTCATTTTTTCAATATTTCGATACCTTGCCACGCCCACATATTTTCTAAAATGCAATTTCTAAAAATGAGGTTGTGTTTCTATAGGTAAAATGTAGCTGTATGCAAAATTTCATTAAAAACTGAGAGGGTTGGGCTTAATGCATATCGGTTTTGATATGAAATTCATCATATGCGTAATTTAGTATTTGTACAATAAGAAAACAATGATCTGACAGGGACGGCGCGGTTACTATATCGCCCTTTTTAAAGATGAAAGTGTAAAAAAGGGCCCAGAATAACTTGTTTGCACACAGTTAAAATTTTAATATGTTTTAATTTTTTCTATATCATTTACGAAAAAAGTCGCCTGGTAGGTTTTGAAAGGGCACAAGTACCTGGCAGGCGGGTCTAAAAGTGTAAAAAAATGGGCACAGAACAACTTGTTCGCACAAAGCTGTAATTTTAATATATTTTAGTTTCAACATTATTATTATTTACAAAAACACACGCCTGGCAGGTTTTGGAAGGGCACAAATACCTGTCAGGTGAGGACTAAAACAATAAGGCAAAAGCAGTTAATTTAATTTTACGAGAAACGAAAACAATTTGTACTAATAAATGAAATCTATATATATAAAATTGAATGTGTGTTTGTTTATTTGTTTGTTTGTACCTTATAGGAGACCAAACCTCTGGACCGATCTTCCTGAAATTTTCACAGCATTTAACTGGGACTCTGGCATGATTAATAGGGTACTTTTTTCGACCACGCCCACTTTTACGCCCACTTTTTTAAAATTATGTAATTGCTCCCATATAGTTTTTAACAGATTTACTTCAAATTGTATACACATTATACTCCAGGCGAGGTAGAAATAAACATTTCTTACGCAATGCCCCCTTTCACGCATCTTTTTACGCCAAATTTCAGTTTTAAACTTTTTGTTCTCTGTACAAATTTGTTCCTTCCAACGGATTATTTTTTATTTGGTAGTATATTGCTCTTAATACTGTTAACGTCGCCATATTGCTATGAACCACGCCCACTTCACCGCCCCTTTTTTAATTCAGATACTTACTTATACCACTAACAATGTTTGCTATACAAAATACTTTTTTGTAATATGTATTTACCTAAAGTTTTATATACTTTTTATCTACAGGTAAGGTAGCCATAGATTTTTTTATTACCAAATCCCCCTTTTTCGCCCCATTTTACTTTAATTATAATTAATCTGCTTTCAATCTAAATATGTAAAAATGAATGTCTGTCTGTCTGTTTGTTTGTGCTTTATAGGAGGCCAAACCCTTGGACCGATCTTCCTGAAATTTTCACAGCATGTTACTGTGATTCTGGAAAGAATAATAGGCTTTTTAAAGTTTTCATTGGACAAAGGGGCGTGTTTATTTAAATCGCCATATTTTGGGTTATTTTTTGACCTACGTCGATGATATTTGGTACATATGGTATTGGCATAGTTAGGAATACGTACCAGGAGAAAAGTGGGTTGGACCACGCCCCTTTTTGGGAAAATTAAAAATCGTTTTATAGTTTTAATACTGGACCGACCGTCATTAAATTTTCACAATAGGATATTCTTACGAAATAATAAATTCTTGACTCAACATCAAGGGCTATCGAGACTGCTGTTCAGCGCGAAACACGCTTAGAGATTCAGCGATCTCGAACCTCAACATCAAGGGCTTCGGAGACATCTGTTCAGCGTGAAACACGGTTACGAAGCGACCGCTCTCGGGCCTTGACATCAAGGGCTTCCGAGACTTCTACTCAACGTCAAACACGCATGCGAAGTGACCGATCGCTATCCTCTTTATCAAGAGCTGTCGAGACACCAGAGCAACGTGAGGCACACCGTCTACAAGATCGTAGTCGAAGAGCACAGCATCGTCGAAGCCCTGAATCATATCAGCTGATTGCATTCCACTACACATCAGAAATTGATTGCAGTGAAGATGAGTTAGTTGCCATTACACCAAGAAATAAAGTTTGCCAATACTACAATGCCTAGAAATATAAAAATGAAGCACCTGGATTGTGCTGCGCAAATGGTAAAATTGCTTTACCCGAACTGCTACCACCACCAGAACCACTACTATCGTTAGTTTCAGGTAAGAACAAATAAATAATTTGCCCCTAAGGCATCAAAAAAGGAAGAAGAGGAAAAAATAAAATGATTATTATTCAAAATAATAATATTCCACTTCATAGGAACAACAGCGGATTCCCAGCATTTCTTAAGCAACATACAGAAATACAATTCGTGTTTTCAAATGACATCGTTTGGTGCGACTAAAGTGGTTCGAGACAACTTCATGCCAACATTTAGAGTTCAAGGCCAAATTTATCACCGAATGGGTTCAATATTGCCAATTCCAGATGAAGATCCTAAGTTTTTACAAATTTATTTCATGGGACAAGCGGATGATAACAAGTGCAACAGCGTGAGGGGGTAGCGAAGCACACCGGGTTCAGCTAGTGCCATATAAAAGTAAATAATAAATGTGATCGGAATTTGTTTTTTTTTAAAATTTTGTCCTTTTTTTTACAGAAAGTATTCAAAACATAAGGTTTTTTAAATAACATATCTAAAATATAAATAGTTACTTTAAGACAGAATTGAAACATTTTTTGGTTGGATAATAAACCAGTATTTCATACAAAAAACAATTTAACAAAATTTATCAAATAAAACCTGAAAAATTTGCATCCAAAATAATACTTTTTTTCTAATCCTATCAAATACGTGTATTGAAAATTTTCGTGGGCCCTTTTTTTACACTTTCATCGTTAAATAGGGCGATATAGTAACTGCGCCGTCCCTTTCAGGCCATTGTTTCCTTAGTGTACTAATACTAAATTACGCATATACAAAAATTTAGCTCTGTGCCCAACAAGTTAGTCAAATTGTTCCACAGCTCTCCTACTATAATATTGCAAATGGTCTTTGGTTACAAAGTTCTTTCAAGAACAAGAGTTTTTGAGTAGTACAAGCTCTTGAAAGAGTGATGAGGAAGTTTCGGCGATGAATCTCATCAAAGACGACTAATGACATCGACGGAAAAGCGATTTGCTTCAAGTCAAGCAAATCAAAGAATTGGTTCTAGTAAATCGGAGGTTAGCAATTAGAAACCTTTCTGATACTCTCAACATTTCGATGGGATTCGTTCAATACGTTCTCAAAGAGCATTTAGGTCTCAATAGAGTCAAGTCTTGTTTAGTGGCAAAAACACTTAATTTTTGTTCTCTCGTTTTCGCGATTTTTACGCCAAAAAATTTACTCATTTCGTTCACCGTTTTGAATCAATCGATCGAGGAGATAAAAACCGAATCGAAAATCTTTTTTTTTTTGTTCACGACGAAAATGAGCTTTAAAAGGTAGTTGTTTACCATACCCGCTTGTAAAAATTTGTCGGTGATTATATTGTAATGCAGAACTGTAAGCGGGATTTGACAAAATCTGATTTGTGTTTTGAGAGTTTCATTTTATTGTTAAGACAACAGTTTAACTTTATTCTTCTGTGCAGCACTTTGATTTAACTATTTTTGCCTATGATTTAGCTTCAAAGGGTCAAATATTTATTCTAAAGTGTATCCACTTTGATTTTTACGTAACATTGCAAAAAGTTGATTGAAAAGGTTTTCATACTTAAACCAAAGTGTATAAATATTTGAAATGAAGTGTTAAAATATTTAATTTAAATATTCTCCAATGTCAAAATTAATTTTTACATTTTGATTTCAATTATTTTACTTTAAATTACATTTTATGTAATAAAGTGTCATATTCTTTAACTTAAAATGCATTTATATATAATTATTTATTCAAATATGGTTTAAGTAAAAATGAAGTGTTTCATATTAAATGAAACTATTTCAAGAATCAAGTATGTTCATATTTATTTTCACCATGCGGTTTTCCTCTGGTTGTATATTTGTAAGATTATCAATCTTTATGTTCGAACCAGAACAAATTTTTATATAGAAAATAGCTAAAGTTTTATTAATCATTCTGAGATGCTATCGACTATTGTAATAGTTCCGTTTATTAAATCCACGCTAGTAAAATTTTGTCGGTCATGACATTGTAATGCAGAACTGTCAGCGGGGTGTGACAAAATCTTGTTTACGTTGTTCAAACGATAGTTTTCCCTTTAATGTTCAAACAGCAGTGTGTGATTTTATTCGTCTGCGTAGCAACATCGTGTTTTCTAACAGAAAGTTTTGCAGAGAAGTAGTGTATTTATGAAAATAATTAATCTTTATGCTTAAACCAGAACATAGTTTTATTTATAACATAGCTAAATAAAACAATTTATAATAACAGTTTATTCAACTGTTAAATTTATTGTGAAAATATTTTGTGGCGTTATTTGCTTTTTTCGGTAAGTTCTCTTGTGTTTTCGTTCAGTTTTTGGCGAAGAGAGAGTTTTCGTTAAATTTTTTCTTTGTTCTCTCCAATTTTGTGCCAAATAGTTACATTTTGCTGTTGTACATTAGCTACTCAAATCTATTCAAGGGTTTGTAGATAATTTACATCAAAATAGATGAATAAATAATTTAATATTTTATCCATCAGCCACACCAGTTGCCCTACATAGTGAATACCACTATTGTATTTAAGAAATGACTGGTTACGTCATGTGTCCATTTACCGCTGGGTCTTCTCTTTGGCTGTTCTCTTTGGTTTTGTTGTGTTCTTGGGGTAGAGAGGATTTTCGTTAAATTTTTTGCTCTCTCTTGTTTTTTGCGCCATAAGCAGCATACCTACTCCCATCGTCGCTTAATGTGTAAAGTAGATGTCATCAGTGTGTTAGCGGCTATTTCAGAACAAATGTAATTGAGAATTATAAACAGACTTTGGAGGCCTCACAGTTGCATTGGCCCATTATCATAGTCAAAATAAAGTCGACTTTAAATTTAGTATAAGCATTTTTGACAGTTTTTCAATATAATATGTTGTCAAAAAGCTTGCACTAAATTTAAAGTTGACTTTATTTTGACTATGATAATGGGCCATTGTATTTAAGAAGAATTGGTTACACCATGTGTCCATTTACCACTGGGTAATGTCATGATAAAAAACTAGTAAGGAAATATCTTCGATTATGTCAAAGTTAAAAAATCACCAGAGTCGTGTTTAAATACGATTCAAAGGTATATCTAAAAGTTTTATTATTTTGATGACATCAGTTTTTATGAGGCTTCGCTTTCAGCCAAACTTTAAAAATTTCAAACTCTAAGTACGACATGAAGCTCTGATATGAGCTTATGTGTAAAATATTAAGTCAATACATTAATTTTTGTGGAATTTGCGAAGGTTTTGTTCACTGGGATGACGTCACTTTGTATAGGAAGGAGGTTAATTTTCTTTTTTTTAAACTCTAAATTAAGAATGCTACGCACAAATTTTCAAAATTTAAAGGCATTGTATTAATTTTTGCGTAATTTAAAAAGATTTACCATTTTCGTAAAGGTACTTTCGAAATAATCAGAACTGAAATTGATTCAATTTGATTAAAATTTTAATCAAATCAAACTGGGGTTTCTCTAAAAAAAAAACACAGTTATTGATAAAAGTTATAAAAATGTCTTATTTTTAAAAGTTAAAGTTAACTTTTGTATAATTAATGTTTTTCAAGACTATGAAGACTTTTTGGAAAAAGTCAAAAGTTCCAAGCTCTGATTCTTAATAAGGGCATTTTTATTATATTAAGAAAATATAAGTTAAAAATTTTATATAAAAATTTTCATATTCACTTTGTTTGTTCCTGCTATTTCAAATATGATATAAGCATACCTTTATGGCAACGTAATTAAATTTTTAGATCCAATATTTAAGCTCGGATGCTTAGCAAAACGAGTTTTGTAATAAGGCTCAGCAAAAATATCCATGTATTGTCAAATTGTGCTTTTGTATATAGTTTTTTCTTCCTATATTTTCAATTAAGTCTTAAACAAAAAACCAAATAAAAATTTCGATTTTTGCAATCAAATTATAATTTTGTTTCAATGATAAATATGCTTCATCTGCGGATAGGCAGAAATAAATGATTTTGCCAAATTTTGCATTAAAAATTAAATGTACAAAATAAACTTAAATATCATAGATTTTAACAATCTACGAAAACATACAAAATGTGCTTATAAAGCAAAAAAAAAAAAATAAAATAAAAAAAATAAAAAATAAGTGGTTTTGTTTTCAATAAGCAACAATAACAGAAAATAAATAATTGTTTCATAACATGAATGGCTTCAAATAATAAATACACAAATAATAATTGATATAAATACATATAAGAAAAATAATACAGAAGATTGAAAATTAACAATTTTTTTCCATTACAATAAAAAAAATTGAAATTTTCCATATTCGTGCGCATAAACAGGTAAATAAATTTGTCTAAATAAATAGAAACAAAAATTTCTAGTCAATAGCTACAATGAAGGGAAAAATTAAATATATAACAACAAAAAAATCAGACTAAATATGTACACTTGATACTTAAAATGAAGTAGAAGGTAAGGTATTTCAAAATACGCGTTATACTAAAACTAAAAAAAATAAGCATTTGTTTTCTGAGAAAATGCTAAATAAAAAGTTGTATAACAGAAATTATAGCAAGCATTAAATGCACTTTTCTAAGCTAATGCTGCTGATATGTTGATAATGATAAACATTGAATAAGAAAAAACCAAATTATTTATATACACACAAAACAGTTGTACTTAAACAATGCCTATAAAAGCAGCACGATTAAGGAAAAACCTAAAAACTAAATTATTTATGTACAAAAACTTCAATCTTACATAGAAACATAGCGATAAATTATATGTACAAACATTCGCTTAAAGTGTAACGTAAATACTTAATCCTTAAGCAAGAGCCTTTCGCATGAGCCTAACGGTAGTTGTTAGTTTGGAATGTGTTGTTGCTGTTGGTGTTGGTGTCGATATATCTGCTGCTGCTGATTTTGTGTGCAGTTAATGGATGCACTGCAGTTTTGCGCCAGCTGTTGTTGAGTTTGTGGTAAAGAGAACGATGATGTTGTTGTTGACATTGTTGGTCCTATACCCACCAACATTTGCGATTTGGAATTTCGTGTGAGAGGCTTGTGATTTTTGACAACCTCCGATGAATGCTGCCACTGCCAGCAGGTGCGACAGAAATATCTAAAAGGAAAGGGATTTAATAAGCGATTGTTACTTTTATATTTACAAGCGCTTAGGGCCAATTTTTCATTGCGAGTTTATACTCTAGTCAAATTAAACCGAGCTTAACTCACCAAAATTGTACGTTTAAGCTCGGTTTAGGTTAGAAAAAGAAACATGAAAATGAAATGAAAATTTAAGTCGATATAACACCAACGAATCGTAAATATCTCGTTAAACCTATTTTTTATGTCCAATTTTGGTGAGTTAACCTCAGTTTAATTTGACTGGAGCTTAAGCTCGCACTGAAAAATTGACCCCTCAAGTAGTATATAAAATAATGTCAAAAACTATTAACAAAACTAATTTTCTGTTTGACCGGAATAAAAATATAAACGGCTCACAGTCAGTTTGTCTAGTGGAAAAAAATAGAAAATGTTGTCAAAAAATCATTAAAAATAGGTATCATTGTAAAGGTAAAATACTCCAAATGAGAAGAATTTAAATTTTCAGTTCAATGAAATAATTTTTGGAGACAACACACCAGTTCCTATTTTTTAAATTTTTTTTTGGTGCAATATTTGTTTTTGAGCACTTGGCAAATTTTTTTTTTAGTCTTTTAAACAATAATTACTGGTAATTTTTTGCAAAATAGACTGTTTGAAAAAAGTAATTTTTGGCAATTTTTTATAGTTTTGAATTTTTTTAAAATATTAAAAAACAAAATGTTTACATAATTCTATTCCATCCAAGTTAATTGGTTCATTAGAAATTGTCAACTGCAGACGGCAATCCTGGCAAATGAGTGACAGCGTGGCAAAAGAGAGCGAACAATTGCTTGCATTCAGACAGCAGTCAGTGTTGCCAGGTTAGGGGATTTCCCCTAGATTTTGGGGTTTTTTAACCTGTGTTGAGGGATTTTATGGGTAATGAATGTTTAGGGGTTTTTTTAGGGAGATTTAATTTTTTTGGGGTTTCTTAGGGGTATTTGAAAAATTGACCTTTGGAAATAATGTTTTCTTAATTCTCCTTAAAATTGTGCTAAAAATTTAAGAAAAGAAGATATTTGGCTTCATGGGTATTTTAGCAACACTTTATAAAAACAGCTCAAGTGGCAGCACTTCAAATAAATTGCCCATCATTCCCACTCCACTTCAATGTTGCTTCGCGCTTTACTTGCAATTGATTGATTCCGAGCCAAAACTAAAAGCAAAGCAAGTATGGGAAAAACTATAGACAAAAAGATATGTCCAAAAATATATCAAAAAGTGGGAGACGGAACCTCTTTTCAAAAGTAAGACTTAATTTTTAGGTCAATTTCACATTGAACCAAGGTTGTCAGTAATGTGGGAAAAATCCCATTCATGGTCATTTTTAATTGGTCTTAGGAATATTTTTTTGGGAATTCCTAAGGTATTTTTTAATCCAGCGTGGTATTTTTTAATTTCATGGGAATTCGGGAATTTTCTTCTAAAATTTTTTTTTCAGTCTTACTTAGCAAAAATTTAATAATGGTATTCGATAAACGACGTACATATACAGCGTGAACTATAAGTTTAAGCTGTACACTTCCTCGAACTTTTCCTTAATAAAAACGATAACATTGCTTATTTGTTTTAATAACAATTTGCCATCACAAAATTGCATAAAACTAAGGAGAAATTTTTTGACATATTGGCATTTCCGCCAAAAGGTCTACCACGGCTGAAAAATGAAATGTTACTTAAAATTCGTTTAAACCTCCATAATAGACAAAAAAAATGTTTAAATTTATATTGTGAAAGTACTGAGAGCTGATCTCAATTTTTGTTTTTAAAAATGGCAGCAAACATGATGAATGGCAGGTAAAAAATGGTGACAAAAGTTAAAAATTTTTAACAAAAGTTGAAATTTTATATGTATAATAAATACTCGCATAATACAAAGTTTAATTAAATTTTTTTTCAGTTTTCGATTGTAACGGTCCTGAGTCACACTTTACATGTTTTTCTAGTTCAATTAAAAAAATAAAGCTATAAAATATTTACATTTCTTTGAAGGAAAAAATTTGTCACATGACGTATATCACGTAACATATTATAATATGGTTTGTATAAAAATAATTAAAAAAGATTTTTCAACAATTATGAATATTTAGCAATATTATTCCAGATTATATTAAAAAAATTTCATAAAAAAACTCGTGCACACTTCGCAGATTTTTTCGTTTATATTGATGCAGGTAAAAACTACTTCTATTTTGTGTCACGAAACGTATCATTTTTGGTGGCTTCTACCTGAGAGCCGAACTTTTGAAAACTCTTAGCTTTTACACCTTGTATAGTGTGCTTAGTAAACTATTGAAAAATCATAAAAAGAAAACTGTAAGTTTAATTCTATTTTATGTCACGTAACGTTTCATTTTTGGTAGCTTCTATCTGAGAGCCAAACTTTTTACAACTCTTACCTTTTACACCTTATATAGTGTAAACTATTGAAAAATCATAATAAGAAAATTGTTAGTTTAATTTTTCTTTGTTTTTTTACTCATTTAAGTCGTACGACTGTTACGTGCGTAGCTAAGGAAATGCCCATATGGCAATACTATCCTGAATTTTTTATTTTTTTTTGCAAGCGTAAAGTTAAGAAAAAATATTTTTAATGCCAAAAATAAGTGAAAAGTATAATTACTATAAAAACGATACTACAAAGCCTTTGCAAGTTTGCTTATCGAATCCATTGGTTTTCAATTATCTATTTAAATGAAAAACCACAGTTGCCTTTATACGCATTAAACGCTCTGCTTACACCGCATTGTCGTAAGCTGCATACGTAAAAACCCTTACATTTTTGTTGTTGCAAAATACGCTTCAGTTAATAATCAGTTTATATCGATCTTATGCTATTCACATCACAAATACGCCGTTCATTGAATACCACTATAATTTCTTTGTGGTATTTCAATTTTATTTATATTTTTCTTATTTATATGGGATTTATTGAGGTATTCTGAATGCGTATGGGATTTTTGAAGTTATATACGATTTTTGGTGGTATTTTTAAAAAGAGTGGTATTTTCGTAGTAATTTTTAATGGTCGTGAGATTTATTTTGGTATTTTTTAATTGCGGTGGGAATTGTTTTGATTTACCTATACCATGGGAATTTTGATGGTATTTAATTTAAGTTACTATGTGAAAAAAATAATTTTCGTGCGAATTGTTTCGAATTTTAGCAATTTGGCAACCTTTCAACTGGACAATTGAGAACTATGTATGCAGCAACTTCCTGCCCTTGTTGAAGACGTCTAAGAGCTCAGCCCTTTAAATACATAGGCTTGCATTACAGTCGCACTACTTTTCAGTTTCCCCCTACTAAATTTTTGTATGTTTTTCAACAAAAAATTTTAAGGGAATTTTAGGGGGAATTGAAATTCAATCTAGGGCTAATTGGTGAAAGGCACCTGGCAACACTGGCAGCAGTGGTGCCAACTACACGGAAATTACGGATTTCTACGGATATTTAAGCCTTGCACAGATAAGCGAACAACAGCGTCAAAATAAGGTAAATCTACGGATTTTTAAGAATTTCACAAAGAATTTTTGTAGAGTTTGCTTTTTTTCACCACATTTTATGTGAAAAGTTAAAAAATGTACTTGTCACTCAGAAATATGTTTACTTAATTTTTTAAAATTAGGCGCTTATCAACACCTGCAAATAATAAAAATGTGCAGCCCTGAAAGTCGCACACGTAAGCAAAATTGACAACGATTTAATTGTCAAGCACAAAAAGAAAGCGCGCCATTTTTCATTCTTAAGTTGAAATTAAAATATTTTTTGTAATTTATAAAAAGTGCACAGTTGCTAGATAGCTATACATTTTTTAAAATTGAATAAACGTTGAACTTTCAGTTGTTTTACGTTGTTTCTAACTTTTTGTAAGTTTAATGCAAATTTCGGAAAAAAACAAGAAATACACAAAAAAAATTTAACAACTATTAACGACTTTAATTGAGTAGTTTTACTAGCTGTTAGTTTAAAATTGAAAATAAAATTATATTAATTTGCTAACACGGATTAACACGGATTATTTATGTCGCATTTGTGGATTTTTACTCTCTTTGGGTTCCTACCTGCATCACTGGCAGGTAGTCGTTTTGAGAAGCAGAACTCTGCAGACGTTGAAATTCAACTAGAGTCTTTTATTTTGTTCTTTCATTTATTGTTTTTTTAAAAGAGATACTGCATAATAAATATTAATTAATTTTAGACGGTGAACATTACTGCCTAGGACTTAACAAACTTGAGATATCTTGTCAAACGTGTTGGAAAAGCAGTTTCGAGAAAATCGCATTTAAAGGTTTTAAGTAAAATTTCAGGTAGTCTAACTGACGACACAAAAATGGCAATAACTTTTAAAATAATTCGAATTTCGAAAAATACTTTTAAAGAGATATTTTTTCAATTTTCTACACTAGAATACTGCCTTTAATTACCGTTGTTATCATGTCCAGAGACGGGCAGACGGATATGGCTTAATCGTTTAAGCAGGTGATGCTGATAGAAAATATATTGTCCCCTTCATGCCAAAAAAGCCAATGTGAACATAAATCAGTTTTGAGTTTTTAATTGCATCTAATGTGTATAAATGCAAAGAATATTCAGTCAAAACAGGAAAATCAGCTTATGTTTTACAATTTTTGGGACACATTTTGGGACACTACATTAAAATAAGACAAAACTATACAATTTAATTCAACAATTTGCTTAGCTGAACTTTTTACTTTTTTCAACTCATCCAGAACGCATGCTTTAATGTCTTCCAGATTTAACTCATTAGTGATGCAAAGATCATATCTAGTACGAGTTTTACGTCTTTGGAACACCTTGTTGATATAGAATGAACGTGAGTTTTCAAATAGCCTACAGGTTTTTAAATTGATTTTCGAAAGTCACATCTAATTTTGTTGTTTAATTTTTTTCGTAATAAAGCTCTTACTCTTGCTCATACTCATATTCGTGCAGGGCGGGTGGTTTAAGCATTGATAAATATCACTAAAAAGTATTATTATTACAAAAAAAAGTGTTATTTCGAATACAGTAGTTTAAACATTGTATTGTATTTTTAAGTTTATTTAATTTTAGTCACTGCCATTATCTTTATGCCATTGAAACAAATAATGAATTTCTATGTAATCGTTTTCGCCTTTATTGGCTTACAGATTATAAATAAAAAAAAAAAAAATATTAAAAAAATCTAGTCTCGGTTTGGAAAAAATCATAAAATTTGAACATACGGATTTCCAAACTGGGGCTACAGACGATTTGTACGAAGAAATATTAAAAAAAAAATAAATGAAAATGTTTAATTTTTATAAAAGCTTTTTTATATTTGCTTAATAATTAAGTAGCATATATTAAGTAAAAACAATTACAACAATCTACCCTAACGATTTTAAGATATAAGCGTGCTGACGTTTCATTGCAAAAAAACGAAAGTGGAAATGACCATATGTAATTTTTGTGCAACAATTTAACGATTATGGCTAGGAAATAGTAGGGGAGACACATTTTTTCGAATCGAATCTATAGAGCATCTTAAATACACTTCCTGGTTGAAGGATTTGCGCAAAATCCAAAATCATCGACAATTTTTGCCTGTTGGCCCAAAAAACTGGTTTTTGGAGTTTTCAAAAATCGTGGGGAGTTGTTAAGCACAGCAAAAAAATTGCAGGAAATTTAATTTTTTGGTAAAAATTCTATTTTGGGATCGGAAAAAGTGATACATTACTATGATAATTATGTATTAGAGCTTAGATAATGAAAAAAAAATTAAAATTTTTAAGTTTTCTCATAGTTTTTACATAGCTTTCAAAGTTTTATAATAGATTTCAGAATTATCTTTTATTTTTAATATTTGTCAACTCCTCAAGTTAAAATCTATTGTTTTCGTAAGGGAAAACATAGAAAAATAATAAAATATATTGAAAAAAACATATGCGTTGTTGGACACACGAGTGTAGCGAAGCTTTTATGCATTTAATGGTTTTTTAATTAAATAAATTATAAATTCAAAAATTTTAAATGCCAAAAAGTTAACTAAATAAATACACGTTAATATTCACATCAGTACATTTTATTACATTACATTATTATTTTATTTGATAGCATGTTACATAATTTTTAATTATTTTTGTAAAAGTTTTGAATTATTATTATGGAAATTTATTAATGGAATTGTTGGTTTTGATATAAAAAATAGCAAACTTATGTTACATATCATCGATATATCTAGCAAATACTGCATCAATAATTCTAATTCGTTCGTATATATTATTCGTTCGTAAATATTTGGATTGCTTATTATTCGTAAATTATATATATCAAAAAGGCATTGTTTAAGCGCCTGTAAACATTCAAACAATTGGTACCTTGTAATAAGTTTGTGATTTAAATTTAAATCGCTAAAATTCATTTGACGTAACTCGCGCCATTCATCATAAAATTCTTGCTATTCAACAGTGCTTACAACATTTAACAAATGTCAACTCAATTGCGATATAGATGGTTGATAAGTATTTAAAAATTTAGTTGGAGACAGAAGTTCCACATCTTTTAAAGTCAAATTTAATCAACAATTTCTTACATAGTTCAACATAAAATTTTACGCAATGTTCTCTGAAGTTGATTTTCTCCGATTGTAGTAATTTGCACTACGAGTCATTTAAAAAACTGTAAGCTTGTTTCAAAAACTGTAATTTACAGTAAAAACTGTGGATATGGCAACGCTGTCCGTGACCAAAAAAATTAAAGCTTATTAAAAACGTATTATTTGATGATATTATCTAAGAGAAACATTCTAATTTTATTAATTGAAGCAATTTCTACATAAATTCATTAACTATGATGATCAAATCGTCTGCACTGTTTCACAAATGTAGTTTTTCTTTTTCGTAAATGTTTAGTAAATGATTCGTAAACTTTTTGTTTTAGTAAAAATTTAAGGCATTGGTTAAAAATAATGAAAAAATGGTTGAGGCAAGGAATGGACAATATATTTAATTTGTTTTTTAATTACTTAATTATATAATTACTTAAATACCTAATTACTTAATTACCCGTTTGAAATACAATGGAAATTTGTAACGCCAGATCAAAAAGCCTAATAAAAAAAAATCAGAGAAGATTTTTAAATTTGATCACTAGAAAAATCAACTTATGTTATTTTAAGCCCTTCTAAAAAAAGTTGCATACAAAAAGTCTTGCCCATTTTAGAGAGTTTTGCAAATTTTGTAATCCAAGTCAAAAATCACCTTTTCCGTTTTTTGCAATGAAACGTCAGCACATATTTTTGCTTATATTTTTAAATCCTTAGGGTCGATTGTTGTCATGGTTTTTGATTAATATAGTGCTACTTAATTGCTACTTATGCAAATATAAAAAAGTCTTTTTAAAAATTTTACTTTTTCATTCTTTTTTTTGCAATATTTTTTCGTAAAAGTCGTACGTAACGCCAGTTTAAAAATGCCCATATGCTAAATACCATGAGTATCCTCTCTCATCCCTTCCATCACCCTTTTGGATCACTTGTAAAACAAATTAAGACACAAGCCTCAAAAAAAATGTGTAAAAATTAAATTTCCGAATAACACTGGGTATAGCAGCAGGTATTTACCTAAAACAGGATAACTCTCGACAATAGTATGGTCCATGTTGCACGCCGCAGATCGAACACAGTGAGTCCTCTAGATATGGATCGACTTGAACCTTTTTCGTAAATTTTGCTGTGCGTATTTCGATAAAGGCCGCCGATACAGCCTTCATATAGGAGCGATTATTGTTAAATGTTACACGACCCGAGCCGATTGGGTATTTGTATTTGTCAGTATCAATTCCTAGAAAGACGGTGTTTTATTAAAAAATTAAACAAATACAAACAAAACAAAACTCCAGCAACATTTACCTGCATACAAGACGCCATCGAATAAATCATCCATTATTTTAGCCAAGCCATCGGCAGTAAGTTTGCCATGTAGAGCGCCAACAAAAACCGTTTTGGTTGGATCCAATTTCTGTGATGTAGATTTGACGAAATTTGAATTGGCAATAATCCATGGAATAACTTCAACCTGCAGCAGAAAGTTAAATACATTAAATGCGATTTCAAAGTAGATCCACCACTTCAGAATCAGCTGGCACTTACATCCTTAGCCTTGATACGTCGCGAGGATATTTTGAAGAAATAGATGCCACCACTATTCGAATCGTCCACCTGCAGGATACAAGCCGAGAGCAACGCCTTAACTTGTTTATCAGACTCAAATATAATATAGACATAGCCTTTGGGCTGCGCAGCATGTTGTTCCTTGCCTGGCCATTCAACTCTGCTTTGGAAAATTTACAAGTTTTAGTAGCAAAAATGGGGCCAACGTAAAACTAACAGACATAATTACTAACCTTATTTGTCCAAAGGGTTTGAATATCTGTATCAGGGATTGTTCACTTATATCCCAGGGAATGCCACCTAGAAATACCTTTGGTGAGTAATTGAGCATACGATGAGAACGCGGAGGCAGTGTGCCACTCCAGGTACAGGTGGCGTCAAACAGTGCAGCTGAGCTGCGATGAAACTTTGCCACACGATCTAGATGTGCATCATTGATGTTTGGTTGCAGCTGTGGTAGCTGCCAATTTTTAATCTGCAAAGATTGAAAGGTACTAATGTTAGGTACCAACTTTTAGGACCAACATTCCACATAATCGTTGCTTACCTGGCTAGCGTTAGCGTTACTATAACCCTGCAACAAATGATTCAGCAGCGGCATCTGAAACGATTGCGTCTGTGCTTGAACTTGCAACAACTTCAAAGCATTCAATGCCTGTAGATTCTTCAGTTTAGAGAGCTCATTGAGATCAGCCATTGACAGCGTCTCCAAGTTCTGTAAGTTTTGTTCGTCGAACAGATTTGTTCCTGACACTGGCATCTGAGATTGTTGTTGTTCAGTCTGATATTGCAGCGCAGCAAATTGCTGCTGCAGTAAATGTTGTTGCTGCTGTTGTTGTTGCTGTTGTTGTTGCTGGTTTTGTTGCTGCTGTTGGTCACAGCTTAAAGAGAGCAGATTCTAAGAGTGCATATATCTTGTTAATTTTTGTCCAGAATAAAAAAGGGATAGTTATTTCGAGTCGGGTTATTCGAATTTTTCGAATACTTTTTGAACTTGTTTCTCTCTTTTAATAGAAAAGGTCTTGGTCTTGAAATATTGCATACATTTTTTTGGTGGTGATCAGATTTAACAAAGAAATTTCACAAGCTTGCAAAACTTGAATGCTTTAGCTTTATAAGTGGACAGATATCGTGTTTAAGGCATTAGAGCTGTATGAGAGATACGATGCCTCATTAATACAGCTCATCTTTTTTTGTGGAGATTGGGATTTATCTTTGATTGTCGGCCTTTGTAGTCTAATGGAGAGTGCGCTAGACTATCAACCCAGAGGTCCCTGGTTTGAATCCGGGTTCGGGCATGGTTCACATGTTGCAACTTTCTTAATTGCCATCATTTCGGTTTGGTAAACAGTACAGTTATCCGGCAGCCACGAACTAAGGATACCCCTAATTCTTTCGAGTAGACCCCATAGCGGACCTTGTCATTTAATTTTGACCCATCTGTATTGAATTGTATACACCCTGGTTTCCACGGCTCACATATATTCCAGTATGTTCTAGGTGGAATAAGCGTGCCGTAGTTTCCATCAAAGGAAAGCAGGTGAAATGAAGCTGAAATTGTAGAGTATGGATGCGTGTCCTGAACTCAGGTTTTTTTAATACTCCAGTTTCCATTAGTGTGACTGCCGAACAAGCTGCATGTTGCCTAGTAATCAAGTTGAGCGGTAGAAGGTAGAGTAAGGTCTCTAAAGCCGCAGTCGGTGTTGTTCAAAGAGCACCGCTGGTGCAAATAGATGTCATTCTTTGGACATTTTGGAGCTGGTTCAAATATGTGACCTTGTCCAAGGCTGGCCACCATATCGTTGCTTCATATAAAAGTATAGGTCTGATGACCCCTATGTATAGCCAGTGAAGGATTTTGGGGGAAAACCCCATCTTGTCCCTATAGCTTTTTTGCGGGAGTGCAGCGCATCGGTCGCTTTCTTCGTACGCTCAGAAATATTAAGTTTCGAGCTAAGCTTCCTGTCAAGAAAGAGTCCTAGATATTTTACACTTTCCGATAAGGACAATGCAGACCCATTTAGCATGATTAGTGTGAGGGACGGAATTTTGTGTTTCCTTGTGAAAATCACCAGTTCTGTTTTGGCCGGATTTACTCCAAGACCACAGGGTTCAGCCCAAAGAGCTCTTTGCATAACGTCGCGTAGGGTAGTGGGAAATTTGCCTCTGACTGTGATTGCTTGGTCATCGGAGTAAGCTGCCACTGCACAGCATTTCCTCTCTCGAGACAGAAATCCTCAATGTGTTTAATGTAAACCCCTGCAGTGTAGGCTTAATTCTACGGTGCTCCATCGCGTGTGGCCGAAATATTGCGTCGGTGAACGCCCCTTTGAGAATTCAAAGGTATCAAAATAGTTTCATGCTGTGATGACATGTCACAACCCTTGGTAGGGGTGGAGGCCTATCTAAAACCTCTTCCGCACTCTAAGATACGACACCCGGTTTGAAGGGCCAACCCAATCAGTCAACCTGGCACATGCTTTTAAGTCTTTGGTTGGACTTCGCAACTAGCATTACCAGCTACTACCAGTTGAACTCATCACAGTTCCGGACTGGTGGCCAAAAGCATAAATGCTAAAAACAACCTAAGCTAAAAAACAACCTTCTGTTCAATTTATCTCCTTGCTCGACGTCGAGCAAATACTTCACAAGCATACTGACTTTTCTTACTGATTTTTTCCAAATATTCTCTAGGAAGAGCATTACCCAGAATAAAATCGCCAGTATTTGTTATTACCCAAATAGCACGCAAATCTCGTATATCACTATAAAATGGACATTCACACAAAAAATGCATGTAGTTCTCTAGGACTGCCCTGCAATCACATCCAGCAGACGGACTTATATTTCTTTTATGCAGGAAGGCATTTAAAGAACCATGTCCCGTTAGAATGAATTCTAAACTTAAGCTGAAACAAAAGTATGAGTTTCTATCAACAAATGTGACATCACATTTGAATGCATATGTCACTCTACCATTAACACTAGTCTTCCATCTAATCTGCCACATAGAGTCCACACTCACTCCTCAAAAGTCTACGAACCTGCGCAACCGTCTTCGTCAGCTTTTCTATCAATTTTTCAATATGAACTAAAGAGTTCATCCTCTCTCCCATTGTTATGCCCAAGTACTTGACCTCTGTCGCACCCCTAAGGCTAACCCCATTAGAATTGACAATTGGATGTCGATTCGAACAAAATTTGCCTTTCAGCGACATTGTCACCGTCTTATCCAATGCCACCCTCACACCAACCCTATTACCCCAACCAGAAATTTCTCTTATGATCTCTCCTGCCTTGGTTTCGAGCTTAGTACGAGACCGGCCTTCCACCTTGACAAGAAGATCATCAGCATATGCACAACTTTTACAGCTTAATGCAAGTTGTTCTAGCAGGGGATCCATCATAAGATTCCAAATGAATGGACCACAGATGAAACCCTGCGGACAAACACGAACCACATCAATCGAGACACTATTATTTTCACCAATAATAAGTGAACTCTTGTCAGAAAAATAACTCTTCCAGAGTTTCATTTCCCGACAGCCGATCTCACTAATCCTATGTAGGACACTATTCCAGCTAAGATAATCAAATGCACCCATAAAATCTATGAATATCCCTAAAACAAATTTACTAGTACTTAATCTAACACTTTCCCTAACATACATCCATGCATCAATTACACTTTTCTCTTTACGAAACCCAAATTGTCTTTCATTTTGCTGCAAATGCTCCTGAAGTCTCTCCACCAGTATCCTCTCCAGCACTTTTCCAAGCACCGGAAGAAGGCTGATGCCCCTATAGGAACGAGGATTACTCATAACCCTATTGGCCGACTTCAAGAAAACGACGATCCTTGCCTCTTTATACACTGTAGGAAAGTAGCCCTCATCCAAACATTTTCCATACATGGCCTCAAGGTACTCAGGAATGACCTTCCAGACGGTTTTAACCATCTCTCCAGTCAAACCATCCAAACCAGGAGATTTCCTAGAACGTATAAGACTTATACCATACTCTATCTCACTCCTCTCCAAGGGTAAAGGATCCACCACTTCTCCAAGAAAAGAGCCCTCACCCTCAGCCCTAGAGAAAAAAGAGTTTAAAAGGGCACTAGAAAAGTCCTTCCATTGAGTAAGAACAGTATCGCCTAAGCAGATACTATTCACATTACGAGTCTGACTTTTACCACGGCATAAACGATATGCCGTGCACCAAGGGTCATCTCTTTGTTGGAAAATGAAATCCCTCCATTCACTCTCTTTAACTTCTACCAAAAACTTCTTATATTCCTCTAAGAATACCCTATAGCGGTCCCTATGTTCTGACAAATATGGATCATCAGCTAATTAAGCTCTCTGGAATAACTTCCTGAGATGCCTTAATGCCCTTCTTTTTAATTTTAAGTCACGAGTCCATCACTTTACCCTGCCGAGATTTGTCTTACGACACTTCAAAAGCAAGGCATTGTTAACAGACGTGACCCATTTATTGATCGCTACATTTATTACCTTTTGGAATTATTTTCTTTTTTAGTGTTTAGAAAAAAGTATTACCCAGAGTACATTATTCAAAAAATTTAATTAAATTGTTTTTGAATTATCTCATTAAATATGTAAAAAAAAAATACAAACTTATCATCTGTAGCAAGAATTTGAAATTTTTATCCTTGCAAACATTTGGAAGACGATTGGAAGAGAAGTTAATTTGGGGAAGCACTTGCGATTCGCCCAAGGGTTCTTTGGAAGATGGCTCGCTTTTCAATCGCCCAAGCGATGAGTGCGTGATTCAAGAAGAATTTTCAAAATCTACCTTCGCTCATTCCGGCGATCGTTGGAAGATGAATTGCTTTTCAATCGTCCAAGCGATGAATGCGTGATTCAAGAAAAATCTTCTTTCGCTCATTCCGACGATCGCTTTTCAATCGCCCAAGCGATGAATGCGAGATTCAAGAAAAATATTTAAAGTCTTCCTTTGCTCATGCCGGCGATCGTTGGAAGATGGTTTAATAAAAAAGTTTAAAAATTGATTGTGGGAATATCCAGTTTACTATTCTATATATTTCTCCACTAAAATAATCATCGAAAAATTAAAAAGTTTTTTTTTGTATTGAATTGCCGCATGTGATATGAAAATATTCATATCAGCACGATTTTCGGTGGAATGTTCCCTATAAAACAACTTGTAACGGTCAACAAAGACGCTTCGCAACAAATCGCTGAGGAGCCCTGAAAGCGATTCGTGTGCCATTCTTGTCGGCGAATCGCTTAAGACTCCTTTTGCCGATTCGTGTGCGACTCTTCCTGCGAATTGCTAAGGATTTCTCTTTGCGATTCGCTTGAGACTCTTTCCAGCGAATTGCTTAAGGCTGCTTTACATTATCCTACTGTGTGTTAACACATGTCAAAATTTTCATGTGTGATAGAAAGTGAGATGGTGTAAACAATGGAAAGCAATGTGTGTTCTGATTTTTTTGGCATGTACCACATTTTATTTTTTTTTTTTTGTTTCTTATTTTATCACACATTCTATCCCACCAGAGATGCGTTTTACCATAAACTTACTTCAAATTTATTATTTAAGTGAGAAAATTTTAAACTCGTAATGTATTTTCAAATGGAATCACAGAATGAAGCAGTTTTACAGCTTATTGAACTTTGTAGGGGCTTTAAATTCATTAAAAACTGATTCATTACTCAAATTTTCACGTTTTAGTATAGTGTAAAGTATAAAAATGTGGTGCGCCTCTGTGAGATAGTCTCTAAAAGCGAAAATTAATTTCTTCATACAAAAATTAAAAATGACAGCATGATGAAATTCAATAATACTTTCTATCTCACATGTGGTAACACACAGTAGGACAAGGTAAAGCGGCCTTTACGAACACTTTAGGCGCTTCGTTCGCGAATCTTCCAGGCGCTTAAGACCCTCTAAGCGATTCGTTAACGACTCTTCCCAGCAAGTTGCTCACGAACCCTTTAGGCGATTCGTTTGCGAATCTTCTCGGCGAATCGCTTTTATGGCCTCAGCTGCTTATAGCCGGCGGGATATTTTATTGGGCTTGAAATGCGGCAAGAAGAACGTAAAATTACCAATTTTCGCGAGGCAAAAACTTCTTACTTCTGCATACTCGCAAACAGATTTTTCAAGATATTAAAAATAGGTTTTATTTATTACCTTTTTTGCTAGCCCTTGAGGTGGACAATTTTGATAAACGTTCCAAAAATAAATTTTACTATAATAAATCTATATAAAATTCAATTATTAGTTGTGTGTTTGCTATAAACTCCGAAACTACTGAACCGAGTGAACTGAAATAGCGGTAGATTTGTTTCGACTATGAGATGGTTTAAAAAAAAACTTCCCACACACTCTTTTACCGCCCACAAATTAATAAAAATGTTATATTCCAGACGATTTTGGTCGTATAAGACTAAAATTTGGTAATTAAGTTTATATAATTAATGTCAGAATATGTACTAAAAATGGGCGTGGTCTCACTGCTCCTATTCCTACTTTAAATAAATCATAAAAATATTCCGAAACTAAAATGAAGCCGATTTGGCTAAAATTTTGGCAGTGGATTTGTTTCGAGTACGAAATGGTTTAGGAAAAATTTGCCACACGCCCTTTTACCGTCCACAAATCAATAAAAATACTATAGGGCAGTTCACGATCTTGTTGCATCGTTGCAAATGCAAAATAAACAGCTTTTACAAAAACAAAAAGCAAACGTTGCAAAAGCTTTTCAATGCTTTTTGTTTTTGCAAAAGCTGTTTATTTTGCATTTGCAATGATGCAACAAGATCGTGAACTGTCCTTATATTTAAGACTTAATCTAATGACGTAAAAAAATAAGAAGGTATTTACCGTAGCTCACCATTTAAATTTTTTTTTTATTATTTTTTACAAAAAAGGTCTAAAATATTTACTTTTCTCTCAAAAAGGAGTCCAAAAGTTTTTGTTGTAAAAAAACTTGTATTGAAATTCTCATTTTTAAATCTTTTTCATATGGTTTTTTGAAGTTTTCATATTTTATAAACAAAAGCTTATAAACAAGTTTGCAAAAGCTACGTTTTTATTACTTCGTGTATATACTTTTAAACATAGAAGATACAGTAAAAGCTCACTTATTTTGCAGGATTTTTATCTGAGTATGCGATAGAAGCCACTCAGAAAAATATAAGGTAAACTCGTTTAAACCATACCCTTTAAAAGTTTGAGGGAAAACACAAATGCAAACCTAATTGCACATATGATTATTTCGTCAGATCCACATTTATCTTAAAAAAAAATTTAATATGCATAATAAATATTTTGACGGGGAGGACCCAGATGTGGAATTTTACATTTATTCCACATTGAATTTATTTAAATCATTGAAAATCAACATAGTAAATTAATATTCACAAAGGTTTTCTATAACAAAAGAAATTTAAAAGCTAACAACTTTAATCAGCGCACTTAATACAAAAATGTGCTAATTTGGAGCTTGAAATAATTTAGAAACACACAAAAATCACCGTTTGACGACAGCCGTTTCAAGTATATCGGATAATGGAATCGTTTTCAAACTTTTGACATTTTACCGTTTAGACAAAGTCACTTTGCATCAAAGGTAAGCGTTGTTTTAAACTGATTTGGCTCATTTCTGAACTTTACGTACGATAGCTTCAAAATCACGGCTATAATAGCTGTGATCACAGAAGGACATACGGATAACGCTAACCGATACACATTTGGGTTTTCTCCTAGTGTTGCTACCACTTTAGGAAAATAATAGAGTAGAATCAAGAGCAAATATACAGAAGATTAAAGAAAAAGGTTTTCAGAACTAAGCCATTTTTCTAAGACTAATGGCCTTATTTTTAAAACAAACGCAGTCACTTGCGTCAGATTTTTTTATCTGGCCATATATTCTAAAGGAAAATTTCAGTGAGAGAGGGAGAGGGTTTGTTCTAATCAGCGTTGCCATATGGTCCGATTTTAATACTTGAATCCGATATTTAATTGACGTTCCGATATTTGACCAAAATTCTTCAAAATGTTACGATTTCAGAAAAAGTAGATCCGGCGTCCGATTTTTCATATATTTTTATATACAATACATATATAAATGAAAAGAAAAAAAAATTAGTATAATAAAATTGATGGCAACTTTAAAATAAAAAGATGCGATGCCAATCGCAATTCCAATAATGGAAAAATTTATTTTTGAATTGCTGAGCTTACCGAATTCCTCAGCTAACGTTGAGCGAACTATTAGTCAAATAAATATTAATAAAACTAAAGTTCGCAATAGATTAGAGTTAGATACAATGGAAGGAACTCTGCACACAAAAGATTATCTGCGTATGAAATCTTTTAACTGTTTTAGTCTTGAAATTGATAAAGATTTGATAAACAAATTTAATAAAGCAATGTATATATGACTTCAAAAAAATTATATATTTTTACACATATTTTTTTCACTAAAATCTAATTTTTTTGTAGCTTTTGCTGGCTTAAAAAACAAAATTTTTTCGTTAATTTACTTGAAGCAAAGCTTTACATTTATAGAGTTAAAATTGAAAAATTATGTATTATAGCTCTATGCATTTAATTTTTACCGATTTAAGAGATCTACATTAAACCAAACTGTGTTGCAAGTGTATTTTTAATTTGATTTTTACTCTTTGTTTGTGTGTTCAAAAATATTTTCAAAATGTAATTTATTATAATATATTTTCTATATTTATAATCTTTATTGAATTGACTTTTGAAAAAATGTGATTTATTTAAATAAATAAACCTTAAATATGCGTCATACGTCTAATAAAATGCAATATTTTATTTGTCTTCTTTGTTGTAAAATGCGACTGAAAATTTCTTAGTTCTTGTTTTCAGAGTTTGCAAAAGTGCAAAAGTTACGCTGTAAAATTTTTTTCATGGCAACATTGGTTCTAATTCATATGGAAATGAAGTTGCCAGACAAAAAGCCCCAGTGAGGTGATTGCATGTGTTTTACAAAATAGGGTCATAAGTCATTTCACATATTTTGCCTATACAAGAAAATAATGCTTGAATGAGTGAGAATCTTGTTACAAGCATAGAATAATTGGTTACGGTTTAGAAATGCAATAATTAAATTAAAGAAATTTCAAAAAAGATATATTTAACATAAGATAAAATCTTTTGAGGCATACTTAAACATTATGATGCTTCATGAAACTCACCATCATATCGATCAAATTGCTTTCGTTATTCGACTGATTGCTATTTTGACTTTCCGGAGAATTGGAACGACTCGAAGTTAAACCCACTCCACCTGCGTAGGAGCCATTGCCATTGTTGTTATTTTGATACATCTTTGGTATGGAGTCCAACGACAAACCATTACCACTCGATGAGTTACTGCTAACGCTATAAAGATTCAAATAGATATTTTAAGAGATTAAAGCCGGTGGATTTGCTTGTGTTTATATCAAATATTATTACCTGATCAGAGGTGAACTGTGAAAAGAACGATTGTAAAGAGATGTGGGCGTACTTGGCGATAAAGGTGCAGAACAATCGAAGCTGATGTTTCTTTGGAAAACCTTAAGTGGTGCATTTTGTGCAATATTATCAAACTAAAAAAAGTTTTTGTTTTTTTTTTGCGAGAAGAAATAGATATATTTATATACTATACAGAGATTAAGAAGTTGTGTGTAGAAAAAGAAGGGTCAAGATTGTAAGAGCTAAGCAAATTAAGTTAAAACGGAAGCAGAAAAGAAACATGCAACAATAAGCATAGTTTTTGGCTGTTGGCTGGTTAAAAAAAAAAAAACAAAAAAAGAAAACAAAGTAGCTTACCTGGAAAATATCAAATGAGTTAGTTGATAACGTGCCCGGTGAGGTGGAAGATTGAGTGGAACTCGGTGTCAGTGGTGTATATGAATTGCCCAATGGCGACATCAGGACGTTGCCGTTGGAGTTACCCATCATCATGTTGCCTGATTTGCCTAGACCAAAGAAATCCGTGATGCCAATTGTGTCCTCTATGAAGCAAGAAAAGAACACAGCATGGGTGTTAAAAGTATATCCTTCACACATACACACACACACACATATACACATATGCATGAACTGAAAATATTTAATTTTTTGTCATTGCAAAATATTATGTCCTTTCTAATGGCAACATTTAAATTGTCACAATAAATAAACAAGAACAATGCTTCTATGCCGTGATTTATGCTTTGTATAAATCAAACTTATTTGCTCGACATCTTTTTTGGGTTTCTTCGAATAACTTTTTAAGTATCTTGCAACATAATAAATTAAAAAAATATGCACTTGCATCATCATAAGTTTGTTGAATTGAATATTCGTCTGTGCAGTGGAACAGCATGAACAAATACTGTTAGTGTGTGCTCTTGTAAAGTCCTCAAACGAGTCGCCCAATCTTCAAAGTGCCTACACTGAGTGGGTAAGAATATTATTTCGTAAATAAATAGTATGTATTTCCAAAAGCAGAAAGTTTGTTGACGATAGCAGCAAAATAGTATGGAAATTTTTGGTGTTCATTATTGATACTGAATAATATTAGGTTTATTATGGTAAAGGTGAAAATATCTGTCAACAGTTTTTAAGGGAAACTTCAAAAGTAAACACCAAACCAACACTTATCATTATAAACAATGTAATTAATGATTTAAGAGCTAAGTGAGAAAAAAAAAGAAGCCGAATCTAGCTACAAAATAACCAAACTGGCAGCACTGATTATAGGGCAGCGCCAGCTAAGCAAATGGATATATTGCTAAACATTATTAATGCACATCCGCAGCTGGCCAACAATTATGTCGCAAACACACTGCAGGGACGACATGCCATAAACTTGCTATGGACCACCTTAACAAAGAAGCGCCCGAAACATTTAAAAAATATTTTTATTATTATTACCAACCAGAAAAATAGCCAAACGATACCAAATTGGCTAAAGAGCCAAACAATCATTTGACAGTTGTTTGCCATACACGAAGCATGCCAAACGATATCTTTTAGACGATACTTAAAATTTAAGGTTACGTGAAGTTAAAGTATCGTTGAAACCAGCGATGCCCACGAAAATAATTTAAGAGTGCAAAAATAACAATCAAAAAACAATAACAAAAAGCAACAAGATAAAAATAAAATTTAAATCTGGATGCAATGAGGAATTACTAATAACACGAGTGCTGGTAGAGTCTGCTATAGCAAACTTATATGTACACTGTAAAAATAATGAATCATGTAATTCCAAATGTTTCATTTTTTGCTAGTCAGAATACATTCTGATTTACCCAGCCTTAACAGCGGGAAGGTTTTCAGATATCCTTTTTTATTTTTTGTTTTGAAGTTTTTATTTTTTTTTTGTTTTTATTTTTTACTTTCTTTTTTATGTTTTATTTTTGTGAATTTTTTATTATTATACATTGCTTTTTAATATTTTAATATTAAAATAATTTTTATTTGCTTTAACCTTAAGTTTTTATGTATATTACTATCTTACTGTTTTGTTATTAACTAAACTGTTATATTATTAAGATTAACATCTTTTTAATCTTTTATTATCCATGAAAAAATAGGCAAAGTCCCAAATTTCCGCAAATTCTTTTCTTGCCAATTTTCAAGATTATAATAACCCCTATACAAATAATTAATTCTTATGCAATATAAAAAAGTACTCGCCTGCAAATATTCAATAATGTTTTCTCAATGTGTATTCGCACAATGAAAAATATAAAGAATACAACGCATGCTGTTAACGTCTACAATGCGAATGCCAAAAACAGCGCCGATCGATGGTGCCAAGGAACAAAAACAACAACATGCAAACGCAGAACAGCTATCGGTGGTTCGAAAGAACAAAAACAATAACATAAGAAGCGAGGCTGAAATTGCAAACTGAATTCGGCGAATCACAACAGTCATGAAAATATTGAAATTGTTGTAAAAGAGTGGAAAGAGTTAGGAGCTGGGCATCGCTGGTTGAAACGATATCATTAAACGATTCTCGTCACACGTAATGAGAACCCTGTAAAATCTGGCAATATTAAACTTGTTCCTATTTTTGTAAAAAAAAGCTGGCAGCACTAGCAGTAGCCAAGTTTTCTGTTTAGTATAACAGGTTGTTTCAGATATGTTTCAGTATGACAGGTTGTTTCGCAAATCCTAATTATCCAGAAATCTTAAGTAATTTTGGCCTTGCACACAGCTTCCTAAAATTTTAAGATTTGACTTAGTTTTCTAAATTTAATTTATTTAATTTAATTTATTTATTATTTTATTAATGTTACTAAAGAATACTCTTATTATAATTACAATTTGTTTAAAATTCATTTTTACATACATTAATTAATAACAATAATGCCACATTCTGTAGTTCCAAAGGAACTAGAGGCGAATGCGGGTTTACATATGATGGAAAAGAAAACAAATTATGTTTATGTTTACAATTATGTATACAAATAAGTAGACAAGGGGTCGTTAGAGCAAAGCTTGAACATTAGTTTTAAATTTGATTTTGAGAAACATGGAAAAAAGAAGAAATGAGAAAAAATGAGAAAAATGTTTATTTAATATTAATAATAATAATTGCTAACTTAGTTTAATTTATGGAGTTAATTAGTTAATTAATTTACTACATCAATAAGCGTATTAACATTTACATAGGATAAATTTAAGAGCCACGATTTCACTTCTCTTAAAAAAACATACTTATTACGAATACATCTAACATAACTAGGAAGACAATTGAACAATCTAGGACCAACCGAGGTATAAAAGTAAAAGAAATGTTGTAAGTTATGCGGTGGAACTAACGCTAAGCATTGATTATTAATCCTTAAGTTATAATTCATATAATTCCTATTGACAAGATAACCATAATAGCTTTTGAATTCGGAATATGAATGTAAAAATGTCCACATTAGGGCGTAAACTTTTTTGTCCAAATTTTAGGGGGCTGATGCGGAGTTCTAAAGCTCGTCACGAAAAATAATTTTAAGAATTTTTTCAGATTTTTTGAAAACGGTTTGGAGGTAGTTCAAGGTCGTTACTTTCAAAAAATTAGTTATTCAAAAAAATACTTGTGCTTTCCACCCAGAATGAGTGCTTAACTGAAAAAGATGATATTCCAACGATCTTATTTGGAAAGTAAAGTGCTCAAATTTTATTTTCGTGGGCTTAAAAGAGGGGTTCCGACTGTTTTTAGGGACAGAAGGGTCAAAAGAGTGAGTTTTTTTTAAAAATTTTGCTGTGCTTTTTTTTTTAATCTTAAATTTCTGCAAATTTTCGCTCTTAATACAAAATCTTAGCACGCAGTTTTAAACAGCTGCAAAAAAAGAGTTAAAAAAGAATAAAAAAAATAATATTTTTAAATGGTTTTTGACTTAAATTAAAATTTTTCTTCTCGTGATACATGGCTACTAGGGAGTCCAGTCCCGAAGCTTTTCTCGATCTCAGGACTATCAGGATTAAAAATCTCTATCCCGGTATTAGTTCGGGATTTCAAACTTTTAGAAGTAAGTAATTTAAGCATCAAAACAAAACATATTGTTAATAAACAAAAAAACTTAAATAATATTATTGACTAGCAATATTTTATTAATCCCACGTCAAACACATATTCTGAAACCTTCGCACAAACACATATGCCTGGTCAGACCCCTATACGTTTTTATGCATTTGTATGGCAAAAAGGGTTCCGTAACTTTGAATTTCTAAGTATGCTCGTTTATTATTTTTGTCTTTAAAATTTTTTTTTTCATTTGTTGATATATGTAGCTACCTAAATGTAAAAAATTTTTTATTCATTTTGTGGAATACATGAAAAACAAGTATAATCAATTTTAGAATGTTGTTGGCACACAGGATTAGTGCATTTGGTGCAGTAAAAACGTATCTTCCTACGCAGCTTTTTGTCTTGCGTGGCACAAATTCTGCAATCTTTTCTGGAATTCAGTGTACTAGGGCCGCTTTGTTGGTTAGGCAGCATGTTGCTGGGAATATTCAACGGCCTTTCAAAGAAAAATTCAATGGCCAAAAGGGTTGAATGTTGTCCTAAAATATGGTTGTTTTTCATGCGATTTTCAGTATTAGCAAGCACTAATTGTTTACTCAGCGTGTTCAAGAACATTCGTAGCTTCTCTTTTCTGGTTCCTTCTGTATTTTCATTGCATACGATATAAGCGGCTAATCCCATGACTTCTATTATGTTGCAAAAAAATTGTAATGGCCAACGTCTGGTTGACCGTTTTGTGCAGTAATGCGTTACCATTTGGTCCATTGTATCAACGCTGGCCTATGTTGAATTGTAAAATAATATAGCTTCCGGTTTTTTTGCTACGCCTTCAACTTTCTCGGTGTAGTTCACAGTGGATAGTAGATTTACTGCTTTGTTCTTCTTTGGAACGTAGCTGCACAGTGATACAAGGTTATCATAGAAACCGAATGGCCGTTTGCTGTCTTTTTTCACTTCTTTGGGAAGACACCTTTTGTTGGATCTAATGGTGCCAACGTATGCTAGTCCAATCGACGAAAGACGTTTAGCTGCGTAAAGAAGTTGTCAGAAATAATAGTTCTGCCGCTGTTGGCGTATCGATTAGCCAAACTCATGAGCACATTTTCCCCTTGGTTTGTCTCTCGTTGTTCTCCCTCTTTACCAGTGTACAGTTTTCCTTGCAGCGGATATTTGGTTTTCGCATCGCATGCCCACCATACTTTTATGCCATACTTTGCGGGCTTTGATGGGATGTATTGCGTGAACTTTGTGCGCCCACGGTATGGAAATAGCTGAGCAGCTGTCGATGGTTACACTTTCGTATGGTTCAAAATTACTGACAAGATTGTGATTCAAGAAGTTCCATATGTCGCGAATGGGAGCAGCTTTGTCGGTAATGAATACACGATTTGTTACTTTGATGCTCTGCATTCGATTTGACGATAGTCGTACGCGCGCATTTCGTCAACAAACCGACAAAGCTGCTCCCATTCGCGACATATGGAACTTCTTGAATAACAATCTTGCCAGTAATTTTGAACCATACGAAAGTGTAACCATCGATGAGCAGCTATTTCCATACCGTGGGCGCACAAAGTTCATCTCTGAAACGCATGATCTTGTGCTGGCGGAATCTCACTGCTGCGGGTTCAGCTGTACTCCACTTGGTACCATCTTTTCCAAGCAAAAAACCGTCTGCAGCTTGAGTTGTTGCATTCTCACTTTCTTCTTCGGATTCTTTGCCACTGTCGAATATTTCATTTGCTTCAATTTCCAATTCATATTCAATGTCCGAGGCGTCATCTTCGGGCACAAAATCTGTGTTTTCACCGCTTTGGTCTTCAAATAAATCTAGTTATTCGTCTGCTTCTGTGTGAAGTGCGAAACCATGCTGTAACGCTGATGATAGTTGTTGTTGGAAATTATCAGTAAGACTGCCTGTACGCAAGCGCGTATTGTACACAAATTCTTAATCCTCTGCCATAACAATAGTAATAATTTCACTTTAGTTTCCGCACAAAAAATTTATATTTCGGACTGTCGATATTGTATGTTCAGCATTCAATAATGAACTAACTGAACTCAAAACCAAAATCACGAACGAAAGAAAGAAATAAGAGAAAAATGAACACAAAAACTACCTGGAAGCGAACATCTGCATTGAATTCACATAAAAACAACCCAAAATATAAAAAAAATAGCTGGAAACAACAATCTGCATTGTATTTGCAGAAAACTAACCCAAAATGTGTATAACAATAATTTATTTCATACAAATTGTATAGGGGTCTGGCCAGGCATATGTGTTTGTTCGAGGGGGACTTTTTATTTGCAGTTTTCTTCGTGTTGGAACGATATTTAGAATTTTTTTAAAAAATAGAAAGCCAACAATATTTGAGGCGGCTGCCGGGAAATACAGGTATCTACCTAAACTAGAAATATGATTAATTAACGCTCAAAAATTAAATATGCCAGGCCAGAAGAATGTGTTTGTCCAAGGGTTAAGGAATAATATACGTGTAACAAGAAAAAAGCAGCTTTTTTCAAACATGTTTTTTAGATACCAAAAGCTATTATTTTTTTTAAAATTTATACAGGCTACTTATACATAAAAAATACTTAAAAAATTTTTTAAACAATTTTCAGGCTTTTTTATAGAGGGCGCTGAAAATTACTTTAAAAAAAAAGAAATCCAAAACGGTTCGATGGATATGGTCTTTCCCATGTATCTGAAACAAACCAATCAAGTATCATTTCAAAGTATAGATCATTAATTCGGCATCCACCAACGCACGACCCCTAGGGTTTTTATTTATTTATGGTGAAAGCTTAAAAAAAATAATAAAAGGAACTTGAATTTAGGGGGGATGCTTAAAGGACAAGATTACGAACAAAATGCAACAAGATTTATTGATATTGAAGCAATTGATTTCGATTTATCTATCGAACCATTTTAAAAAACTAGTTTCGAGGAAATCGCGTTTAAATTTTTTTTTTCGTTGTAGACATAGGCTAGCGAAAACCGTTATAACGTCTCTTTTTTTCTTAATATCGAATTAAAAACATTTATGTTTATTCTAGAAACTATAAAGAACACAATAAACAAACAAAAAATTTTTTATTGATAAACTTACACGTATGGGTGATTACATTGCTTTTCAACAACACTCTCAACTTGACCCTCTCCGATTGGGTTTAAACTTTGTATACACGTAGTGTTGGCTACAATTTAGAAAATCATTTTGTAATTTTTATTTTTTTCGAGTGGTTACTGAGTTATTTATTAATAATTTATTAAAAATATTTATTATTTAATGATATTTTACCTAAGTTCTCTCAAAATTTCAGCCTGGGACGAAAATGGGAACACTATTATATAAATAAATTTCAAAGTAAATTTACCTTAAAATTTATGCTCAACACAGCATCTTGCGAGAAAGCAACAAGAAGTGAACACACTAAAGAAGACCATATGTGTGTGTATGTGCACAGTGTGACAGCGGTGTTTCGGTCTAAGCTAAGTGGAGTTGATAAAATTCTTCGGAATAAACTCATCTAATAACAATTTTTGTATAGGAATCATTTGCTGGCCTTAGAATCGAACATTAAGTGCAACCCAAAAGCATTTTGGACTTTTTTGAACAACAAAAAAAAAAAAGTACGGGTCTCCCTAAAAATATGTTTTTCCAGGATAATAAATCTGACAATTTTTAAGAAATAAGAGAACTTTTTGAACTCTATTTTCAGTCTAATTTCAAGTGCTATGACCAATCAATTAATGATGTTGCGTCTGAGTTTAATGCTATTCCTATTACAGATCTTGGTTTCTTAACCTTATTTGGAGAAGAGGTATATTGAGAATTAAGTAGCTTAGATTCGAAGAAGAAATGTGGCCCTGACAATATTCCTCCAATCTATCTAAAATATTGTGCTTTGGCACTTTTTCAACCTCTAACCTTTCTTTTTAACCAATCCCTTAAAAAGGGAGAATTTTTAAATGTATGGAAAATATCCGAGAAAACTCCAATTTTTAAATCGGGGTCGAGGCAAAATATTGCAAACTATCGACCTATATCCAAATTACCACTCATTACAAAACTATTTGAATCTCTGGTAAAAAAGAAAATATAGAGATAGAGTAGCATTCGATAGCATTCGATAGAGTCCAGCACTCAGTTTTAATAAGGAAACTTGGTAAAACTGGGTTTCCACTCCTTCTTGCTAAGGTGGCTAGAGAATTACCTGTTCGGTCGTAGACAAGCGGTTAGGATTGGTAAATACCGCTCTAAATATATTGATTATTCTTCTGGTGTGCCCCAAGGCAGTCATCTTGGTCCGCTTTTGTTTGTCTTATTTATTAACGACCTTCCAAACTATGTCCAGTTTTCGAGATGTCTCATGTATGCTGATGACGTGAAGTTATTAAAAATTATTAATTCTTCAGTAGACTGTCAATTTATTCAACAGGAATTGGATGGCTTGCAGAAGTGTTGTGATGTCAATAAGTTATATTTTGATGTTACTAAATGTAGTGTAATGTAATTTACCATGAAACAGCAATTAATTGTAGGCAACTTTACTTTGTGCTCAGATATAATCTTAAGAGTTGAAATTAAAATGGATTTGGGAGTAATTTTTGACAAAAAACTAGCTTTTGGTAAGCATTATGATGCTGTTATTTCCAAAGCTAATGCAATGATGGGTTTCATCATGCGCAACACTAAGGAGATCCCTTTACTCTAAAGTCAATTTTCTTCTCTTTTGTTAGATCAAGTTTGGAGTATTGTTGTGTTGTCTGGGACCCTCGATATGCTGTGCATATTTCAGGACCCTGTTCTGGTCTTTTAATGCAATTTGTAGCAATATTGATATAACCCAAACTAGGGTCTCTTTTAAAAATTGTATTATGTTAAGCTTATATTATATTGTTAAATTCTTGTTTAATTTTAAGATAATTTTTAGTAACTGTAGAACAAACTTGTTTATAGTTGAATAATAAATAAATAAATTCGCAGCATATATTTTTTTTTGAAAAACGTATAAAATTGCATTCAAAATACATTTCTCGAAAACAAGAAAATGCATTTGGAAAAAATATGCAAATATTCAATTTGCCAAATTCAAAGAAAACGTAAACACTTCAATCAATAACACCAACATTTAGACAGTCAGATAACAATCAAAAGTTCTGTGCTCGAGTATCTCTCACACAGGACAATGAGGGTAGAAATCGAGAGTTGCATCTTGTTTGGCGAGATATTCTTAGTTAAAGTCTGTATTTAATTTTGCTTCAAAAAAATCAAAGCATTTATAGATCGATATTTTTTACTATTTTTCTGAAAAAACCACTTTGTCCATGTGTAAGAGGAAACAACGTTGTCCATCCTTTTTGTCTCTTTATTTTTTTTTTTTTGTAGATCTTGACCACCATGCAACTTTTGAGACCTCTTAGAATGTGAAATTCGAAAAATTGTAATTCGATACGCTTTAATGAGCACATTACCAATAAAAACTGTCCTTGGTTAAATCAGTTGGTCAAATAAGCACTTAAAAAATGGAACAAAGCATACAGCAAGTGGAAGCGGCATACCAATTTATTAAACTGGGAGGAATATAAAAAAAGCCAGGAATGAAGCTAAAAATTCTATATGAATTTCCAAAAAGTTTTACTTTATGTCAAACTTAAATCCGATTTTACCATCTAAGCAGTTGTGGAAAAATCTGAAGAGCTTCGGTGTATATAATAAAGAAAGCGAACCGTGTGATATTAACCCAAACTTCCTAAATGATTATTTTGTTACTAATTCTACATCTACGGCCTCCTTTATATCTGCGTATGTTGATGAACCTTTCAACATGTGTTCGTATGTGTTTCAATTTAGCACAGTGAGTCAAATGGACATAGCACGCTGTATTGAAAAAATTAAATCAAACGCCACTGGTGTTGATGGCATGTGCATTAAATTTATTAAATATATTTTACCATATGTACTGAGTTCACTTGCTCATATTATAAACCACTGTTTTACCATTTTATTTTTTACCAGGTATCCTAATCTGTGGAAAGTACCAACTGTTATTCCCATAGCGAAAAAAACCAATGCTTGCGGACCATCCGATTTCCGTCCCATAAGTTTATTGTCCTCGTTGTCCAAAATATGCGAGCACCTCATGGCTGAACAAATTGTCCACCATATAAATACTTTTGACCTAATACATAATTTGCAGTCGGGCTTCCGACCTGGATAAAAATCTTGGATGACATTAGAGTGCCATATGATATGGGCCATTTGAGCTTACTCTGCCTGTTAGACTTTTCTAAAGCGTTTGACACCGTGGACCATTTTTTACTCATGCATAACTTTGGTTTTTCTGATACGTCTGTTCGTTTCATGTTTAACTATTTAAATGGCAGGTCTCAAAGAGTAAGGGCAAAAACAATTTCTCGTCTTATAAAGTTACCACAAGTGGAGTTCCGCAAGGCTCAGTTCTTGACCCAATTCTGTTTACCATGTTAATAAATGATACTTTTAGTACATGTAATCATGTAACCATGCATGTTTATGCTGATGACCTGCAGTTGTATATGTCCAGACCCATTTGTCTCTCTGAAGATTTATCTGCAAGAGTTAACGAAGATGTAAATTTGGTGGCAAATTGGGCCAAAGCTAATATGCTGGAATTGAACCCTCTTAAATCGTATGTGTTACCGATTTCACAAACACTTTATATGAATCTCGATATTCCCCCTATTTTCCTAAATGGCGTTGAGCTGAAATTTGTAAGAAAGGCTACTAATCTCGGCTACCAAATAAACTCGTCGTTGTCCTGTGAAGATCATGTAAACTCCTGCGTTAGCAAAAATTATTATGTTTTCACAAATCTTCGGATGACTGCTGCGTTCGTACCAGTTGAAACTAGAAAAAAGCTTGTCTTACAGCTGTTAATGCCAATATTTTCTTATGCGGAAGTCGTTTATAGCAAACTTGACTCGAGATCTATGCCCAAAATTCCAAAATTGTCCAAGATATCTATTTGAAAAGATAACGTTTTGTAGGTCAAACAGAACACATGAACCTTGTTATTCCGAGGTTATTCCTAAACTCTAGCCGATTGTTTTTCGTTAGTGCCATAAGACTATGGAATTCACTTCCAAGAAACATTAAAACAATTTCCAACCCTAAGCACTTTAAGCATTTAATCTTCACCTATTTCTCTTAACTCTATCTCTAATGTTTCTGATTTTGTTATCCTTTACTAAAACTTAAATTAATTTTTAATTACTTTCTTAAAATTTTTTCTTTTCAATATAAATTTTTTGGCATTGTTATCTTAATGATTTTTATATATATTTGAAACAGTTTTCTTTTGTATTTTTGTCCTCGAATAATTGAATTGTATTCCGTTTTATATGATGACTCAGTAAAATAATCTAAAAATTTTTAAATTAATATCTCTATAATTACTTTAGCAGTAATAGTTTATTTAATTAGTTGTTATTTTCAGAAGCATTCAAACCTTTAAACTCGTTTTACTAAAAGCTATAAAAAAGCACATTCATGGTTGTGGCATGCAGGTGACGATATGGTAAAAACATTTATCTCTCTTTGCCGATGCTGCTAGAAAAGAGTACGTAGTACTGTTCTTCGGAGATTTCAATCAACTGCAGCCAGTTGGAGATATTCCATTTTATGGGAATCCGAGGTCAGGTTATGTTACCGCCACTCAAGTTCAATTAGTCTATCGTCAAATAAGCAAAGTGTTCGTATTGAACCCGATAGTGAGATAAATTCGACCAGAACAACAAGCTTACAGGGAATGTTTACCAAGAGTATCATAACGAAAACTGACTCTACAAGACTACGACCTCTTATCGAGCATGTTCAATCAGCGTTAATTTTTTTCGAATTAAAATGTGTTAAGATTAATCTCGAAGAACGCTGAAATTGAAGAATACAATATTGAGAAGCTCAGAAATGTTGCCAATGCTGTAACAATCATCAATGCTTTACACAATGACCCACGAGCGTTGTTAGCCTCATCTGACAATGCAAGAGGTTTAAGACCAAAGTTATATCTATGTGAGGGTGCACAAATTATTTTGAGGCAAAATCTTTTTACTTCAGCTGGTCTGTGCAATGGCAGCATCGGTGAGGTTGTTGAAATTGTTTATAACCATTGCGAAAGTGCCGATTTATAGAAGAATTTCTTTTGTGCATTTTGGCCAAGTTTCCCAATTATTCTGGGCCAAAATACAACAACTCTAATGTATTATTCCTCCTGTTGTAGTATCATTTAGAAAAGGATCAAACAATTTTACTCGCAAGAAAATTCCACTACAACTTGCTTATGCGATTAGTATTCATAGATCGCAACGATTAACACTCGATCAAGCAGTTGTCGATATTGGAGAAAAATAATTTTCATTAGGAATGGCATATGAAGCATTCTCAAGGGTTCGTAGTATAAGTGGACTTTTTATGATCGGCCTAAAAAAAAAATGACAAGAAGGGGTTGGTTGTACCAATTTATGTAACCAGCTTACGCGTTTTCTAAGCAACTGCTAATCCTAATTATATCAAATGTTACTTGTTATTCAGCTTTGTACTATAAAAGAACATAGTTCTTTTTGTACATTATTAAATAAAGGCAAATTGATGTGCTAATGTACATTTATAAAATTTATTGAGGGTTCTCATCTAAGCATGTAACTGACCCATAAATATTGTGAGCCTTGTAAACTTACATGCGAGTAAACTATCTGTCCAAACTTGTATGGGCCTGAGCTTACATCATTTCCGAGCCTATTTTGGAGTGTAAACTAGCATGTAATTCTACGTGTGTGAATGAGGGTTGCCTTTTGGCGCTAATCATTACATTCTCAAAGTAGTTGAAGTTAATACAAATTTTATTTATTTCTCTGTGTTAATAAAGATTTTTAAAAGATTTAAAATTGAATAAAGGTGATTTCGCAAAACTAACCGCAGCTGTCATTTTGTCGACATTTACGCCACTTACACTTTATAGCTCATCAAAAGTTTACATACTTTACACGTTTAGTTGAGAACCCTTACTAGTTGTCTCAACTTACCATTTATCGCTGTTATATTAGCTTCCGCAGACTCATTCGGTCGATGGAGAAATTCATGTCGTTGCTCCAGTATTGAATTGATAGAATGTTTTTGCAATATATCAGGTCCAGGGCCAGAAAGACTACGCATATTTGATGTTATACAATCGTTGGTATCGAACTGAAAAGAAAAATTATATTGAGCAATCTTTACTAGTTCCAGCTTCAATAGTATAGCAAGAATTTATAAGAATTAAATAACTTAAATCTCTGTCAAATTCACAGCAGCAATTAAAAATTAAACGTTGACGTGCGAGTACGTGCGCAATTCAATTCAATCATTTACAGTTGCAGTTGCAGATTTAGTAGTCGTCAGTTCAAGTCTGTCAAACAGAACGATTGTAGCAACAATCGTAAACTAACGAACCCTTCATCAAGTGGTGCACCCATTACATCGTTATTCATTTGAAAACGAACAAGTGCGCGCCCTCACGCGACAAAACCCTTCATTACCGCCATTCCGTGGGATTTCTTGAAGTAAGTTGTTGTGTGTGTGGGACGTGCGGAGAAGTAAGGTAAGGTAAGGTACGGTAAGGTAAGGAGAGGTGAGATGAAATGCCCGACCAGCAGTAGATGTACCAAAAAGCAAGCAACAAAAAACCCATTCTAGGCAGCGTTTGGCGCAATTAAAAGCGCATCAAGTGTTTGCAAAGTGCCATTAAAATGCCAAATTAGTGCAAATATTGTTATCAGACACTTGCAAACAATTTTGCGTAAAATTGCAGAACGACTCATTGTCGAGGATTAACGAAAATTATAGCAACAAGTAGTTCTCTTAAGTATTCATTAACAGTGGTTGCATCGAGATGCTTTGATGGTGTTGATGGGGAATTATGCCAACCTGAATGAGTTTGGAGAGGTGCAGATGTAAAAATGTAATTTAATTAAAGGTTTTCGATTCTTAGGAAAAAAGTGAAAAGTTAAAAAAGAAATGAAAAACTGCGGCCTTAGGCTTAAAGCTATGAGAGTGTACGTCATGGCGTATGAGTAACATTTATTATGCACAAACTCATTTTTTTTGCTTTACCGATATTTTATAAAAATTTCCCGATATCTTATAAAATTTCCCTTAAAAATTAAATGTATTTTCTATTCTTTCTTACATATGTTATTCTTTTATGAGCATTTTAGTAATAAAAAAATGACGTTAGGGGAAAGTTGTCCCCCTTGTCTCAAGTACTAGTTGTCATAATGCCGATATTTTCTAATAGAACATGTTATCGAGTTGGATATCAATGCCATCTCTAAGCTATTGCAATTTCTACCTAGTGATTCTATCTAGTGATTTAAGAAATTAAGTTGGACTTGTGTATTTTTATAGTTTTTTTGTATTTGTGTTAAGACAAGGGGAAGTGAGTAATGGTCAAGTTTTAATAAATTTCCAATAAAACACATAATCGTATTTTGTAAATATCTATGAATTTTTGGATACAATTTTATATATAAATTTAAAGAATATTGTTAAAATTTTTTGGCTTTTTGTACATATTGTCTCAGCGCTGGCGGGGCTCATTGTCGTCACAGTGACAACTTACCCCACCTAAGGGGTTTATTATATTTAATTTTTTTTTAAAGGAAACATACCAAGAAATCACAAATGACCTACAAGCCGAGGTGTACATCTTTAGAAGTCATGATACCAGCTGTTAACGCAGTAGGGCCAAGAGCTTCAATCCGCAGCGTAGCGAAAATTTATGATATAAACTATCGAACTCTTACTCGATATGCAAAAAAAAAAATAAAGACAATTAGTCGGATAACTTATCTATTGGATATGTGAAAACACGATACATTTTTACAAGGGAGCACAAACAACAACTGTCAAAATACTTACATGCAGAGGGCATCCGATATATATTTTGGATTAAGTCCTGTAGAGGTGCGAAATTTTGCTTTTGAATATGCTGTTGCTCTTAATAGAAAACTTCCAGAAGCTTGGTCCGTAAATTATATGGCTGGCAAAGAATGGTTTAAGTGGTTTATGGGTCAAAGTAAAGAACTTAGTGTTAGATTACCAGAGGCAACCAGTCTTGCTCGAGCTACAAGTTTTGACGTTCACAACGTCAATATGTTTTTTAATAATTTGACAAGTGTTCTAGAGCGGTGCGAATTTACTGGAAGTGATATTTGGAACATTGACGAGACAGGTATCACCACAAAAGCCATATATTATGCTACTTGTAAGCTGGCTCTAACGCAACATGCCACAGAATTGCCTAATTTCAGGTGGAAGTATAGCACCACCTCTAACACAGCTAGACAGATGTGGCCTAGTTTTACTGAAAAACGAACGATGAAGCTCACTCAAATGGCGAGGAAAGATCTCTCCATTCTGATAGGCATTGTAACAGGACACTGTCTTATAGGTAGGCATGCCCTTACAATGGGGGTTCATGGGAATGACTTCTGCAGGAGTTGCAGGGATGAAGAAGAGGAGAAATCGGTATCGCATCTCCTCTGTTCATGACCCGCTTTAGCCCCCAGAAGAAAGAAGCATCTATGTAGCCTCTTTCTTGATGATCTCAGGAATCTTAAGGAGGTAGACGTTAAGCGTCTACTGCTTTTTATTATTAGTTCAGGGTGGTTTCACGGCAGTGCTTAGGAGAGGAGGAGTAGAGATATCCTGTGGTGTCACAACGGACCAAATATCTGGTCTATGTGGGCTCTTGCTGGACTGGCCGCCACCTTAACCTAACCTAACCTAACTGAAATGTATTGAAATTTAACCCTAGGATGTGCGACTGCCTAGGAGGCGGTAAGTGACCCTACTGGGCCTCGCGAGGCCCGTAAATCATGGCCAGCTGTCTTTACGATTTTCGCTGCTATTATGTAGAAGTATTGTTAGATCATACATCTGTGAGTAGGTGTCATTTTTAGGGGGTTTCTTAAGGAGGTGGAGGGGTTAGGATGCCTTAAAAAGTAAAATTACTTTTTTTATGGTACAAGTTAAATTTTGATTGATTTTTTTTAAACACAAATTTACAAAAACGAAAAATGAGGTAACGATCGTTGAACTGTTGTGCTGGACTTATAACTATTCAGCAGCGTAGCCATGGCACTGACAAATTTTCTGCGTGGTGTCGTGTTCAAGGCATATGAATTTTTTTGCATTTTTTACACGACTTTTGCGCCTCTTTTTGCCGTTCACAGTCTCACTCACAGTCTTTCCATTCCATATAATTCAGGGTAATGCAATGATGTATGTTTTAATAAAGGTAGAATTAGGAATTTATAAAATATGTTTTTTATAATTATTGACAAAAACATTGAATTACAATTTGAACGTTGCTATTCATTGTCCTATTTTTCATAGGGAAGTAACAAACTGAAATGTCAAAATCTATAGAAATTCAGGATGTTTATCCGTTTATAGGTTTTTGCAACTCTTGAAAGCGTAGCAACTGAGCATCTGGTCCATAACGCTGGCACCTTCTTTATTTTTGTTGTAATCCAGAAATTTATAAGGCTTGTTTTTCCGAAAGGATAGTCTTTTTCATTCCCTAGTTTTTTAGTAAAAAAAAACCTGTCCTCAGTGAGCTGCTGCCGGTCAGTCAGCAGCCTAAAAAAATTGAGAACAATCTCAAGCTCTTCCCACCTATTCCCGGTATTTCAAATATTACCTACAATAAAAAAATAAATATGTAATGTGACCATTTGCACAAAAGAGCTTTATGCACACATATAGCGTAATAAAGTCGTCGAACGTGATCCGATTGTGTTTGAACATATGTATTTTGGTAAGTAGCTTACAAACATTTCCCATGCATTAACGGACGGGCCTCGTGAGGCCCAGTAAGTTCATTTACGGCCTTAATTTGCACACAGATCAGTTTGTTCTACAAAATCAATGCAAATTCGTTTTAGTTCGTTTTGTAGTTCGCATAAAATATTTCGGCGCTCAGAGCAAAGAAAAAAAAATCGACGACTTCTCAAAGACAAAATGGGCCTCGAAAAGTCCAGTCGCACATCCTAGAGTTAAAAACAAAATAAACTTTTCTAGACATGTAATAATTTTCACTAATCACTTCTGTGCGCTATGTATAATTTGTTAAAAAATCACGAAATTTTAAATAAAAGAAAAAAGGAACTTGAAATTTGAAATAAAAAGTGAGCTGTTTCACTTTTTGTAAGCTAAAGTCAATCTAGATGTATGCTCTTACATAAATATATTTTTTCGATGACCATACAAAGTGCGTGCTTTTGAAAGCATTTTATTATTTATGGTTTTAAAATTGAGTTTGTTTCTTAGTTTTGTTTTTATTAAAGAATGGTCTGAAAATTCACTTTCAGTACCGGCTTAACTGTGAGAATTAAATTTTTAACAAAATGTTTGAGTTCCAAAGAACAGTTTTCTTCCATGCCATTTTTAAAAGAAGCAGATTTGTCCCAAAAGTCTACAATATCTATGCCGCTTTTTAGGCCAAATTTAGAAAATTGTAGTAATTTCCATTGGGTTCAGCAGGGTGGGTTGTTTTTTTCGAACAAAACAAGTTTGATAACATTAAAAAAGTCCGATAATTTTAAAACTTTCTTGCAAGTAACACAAAACAGTGCATCTTTAACGTAGAGTTAGGAAACATTATTTTTAAAAAAAAGGTTGATTTGTTTCGTCACTGCAAAAATTAACAAAATGGAATTAAAGACTACATCAGCGATTTCCGAAACAGACTGTCTAGTCAGCTAAGTGATTGACTCTATACAGAGTTGTTGTTGCCTTCTTTAAAAACTTACTTGATCTAAAGCTCACAATTTAATTCAAAATGGAATTCAATTTCACGTTTTCTCATCGAAAAGAATATTTAACAGTTTTGGTAAAATTTTCACATTGAGCTAGCTTTTGATATTGATGCTTTAACACGACACTATGTTACACAGACAAAAAAATTGTTGTGAAAACTATGAAAAAAAACAAAAAATTTCAGGTTAAAAAAAGAATGCTTCATAAAAATGTTGCAAAAAAAAACCACTAAAAAGATCCATTCAAGATCTTTAAAATATATCAACATTTTTTCTGTACAACTTATAGTTTCAAAGTTATAGCGCTTTGAATACATGCACTAATTGACTTTTTTAATATTTTTTAATATTTTTCACAGTGCATATCCCTAAAAAAGAAAATTGTAAGCCCAAAAAAAAAGTACAGAGATATAATACTTTTCAGGAGAACTATTATTATTATTATTTATTTAGACCAGTGTTGGGCAAAATTATACATTCACATGCATACTTGTGTGTGTTTTTAAGAGAGAGCGACAGCGCTGTTATTATTTACACTGTAAATAAAAGGATTTTGTTTTATGAATTATTTCTATAATTTTAATTATTATGATTTATTATAATTATTATTATTATAACTTTTTTTATTATTATCACCATCACCATCATAATCATCATCATCATCATCATCATCATCATCATCATTATTATTATTATTATTATTATGATTAATACGCTTAAAATATTTATGTCCGTGCTCTCGTCAAGGCATATAAAAAACACTTGCAAACAATTTTGCGTAAAATTGCAGAACGACTCATTGTCGAGGATTAACGAAAATTATAGCAACAAGTAGTTCTCTTAAGTATTCATTAACAGTGGTTGCATCGAGATGCTTTGATGGTGTTGATGGGGAATTATGCCAACCTGAATGAGTTTGGAGAGGTGCAGATGTAAAAATGTAATTTAATTAAAGTTTTTCGATTCTAAGGAAAAAAGTGAAAAGTTAAAAAAGAAATGAAAAACTGCGGCCTTAGGCTTAAAGCTATGAGAGTGTACGTCATGGCGTATGAGTAACATTTATTATGCACAAACTCATTTTTTTTTGCTTTACCGATATTTTATAAAAATTCCCGATATTTTATAAAATTTCCCTTAAAAATTAAATGTATTTTCTATTCTTTCTTACATATGTTATTCTATTATGAGCATTTTAGTAATAAAAAAATGACGTTAGGGGAAAGTTGTCCCCCTTGTCTCAAGTACTAGTTGTCATAAAGCCGATATTTTCTATTAAATTTGCTGTTTAATAACCTTTGTTTCGTGGTAAAATATAAATATTAATTGTGCTTCTGGATAAACGTATTTGCTCTACAATTTCTTGCATTTATTTCCCTTGTTCGCCAAAAAAACTGAAAACAGCCTGACTCAATTCTTTAAAAAACATACCATCTTCATAAGGTCGGCATTTTTTTGCCATGGGCAATGACACAGCATATTATGCCTTTTTAAATTGCAAGACAGGAATGTAACTATTATGAATATTAGAATTATTAATATTTGTATAAACATCATCAGCAATAAACCTTAAAAAATATTTAGCTTTTAATTCCAAAAGCTTTACTTTTCTTTCTTCTCCTAAAATTAAATTGTATTATGCGTGACAAACCGAGTAATGCCTTTGCACATACATTAATACGGAACAACATTGCGCTACATCGTTTGTATTTTCTATTAAAAAAATATAACATCCATTTATCATTAAACATTTCTCCCAGGGTTGCCAGTTTGGTAAATTATTACCAAATTTGGTAGAAAATTTTTGACTTGGTAATTTGGTAATTTTTTTATAGTTTTGGTAATTTTTTTTCTTTAGTTTTTCGAAAAAAATTCAAAATAATCAGTTTGTTTGCAAGATTTATATAAAAAATGGTATTTTATATTACATTAAAGATTTTTTAGTGCAGCATAACCTTTATGTTTTGTATTGAACATTTTTTTAAGTTTTTCGAACGCATCATCTGAAAATATTGCGAATCATGTCAAAAAAAAATGTTAAAATATTTCAATTTTGAAATTTAACGTTCACAAAGAAGTCTCTTATAAAAACGAAGCTACGAAATAAGTTGGGTTTTAATACAATAAATAGCATAATGCTTTCAAAGGAACTCTACGAAATGAGAGACAGAAGAAGATTTTTAGATTGAAAATTTTTTCGCCATCAGCTCTAGTTTAGGAGTTATAGGCAAAAATGTAAAAAGTTGTTTTTTCAAACAGAATAATATCTTTAAATTGCATCAGTCGATTTCGATCGTATTTGACAGCTTTTATTAGGAAATATTCAGCCCTATCATGCTTAATTTTTCACGCGGAATTGGAAAAAGGAGTTTTAATTTTTAAGATAAAGCTCTAGAACATTTTGGACATTTTTAAGCTATTTTTTCCTGAATGTTTTTTCCTTGTTAAGTTTCCTGAATTTTCTTGAGACTTATCTTAAAAATGAAAACTCTCATTTTCGATTCCACTTGAAAAGTTATTCATAATAGGGCTGATTCGGTCTAACCATTTTTGTAAACAAATTCATTTTCATCTTTTGTTTTAAAGATAATTGCCTTGAAAATCATAAATTTTAAAACTTTTCCAGAATAAACATATTTGCTACCGTGAATTGTCTGAATCATTGTCTTTGAAGTTTAAGCATTCATTTGACCTTTGCAGATATTGTTGATAATTCCATATATATTTTCAAATAACGAAAATTGATTACATGAAAAATTTTTAGAAAAAATTTCTAAAGTAACATACTGAAAAATTGGGGTTTTCCAGACGCTTAAAATTGCTTTGAATAAATTTAATAAAATTTTCGTTTCTTTCACAATATGTTTTTCTAATATTGGGGGTTGGAATTAGTTTTAAAGGTTTTCTAAGAGATGGCGTAACTATCAATAGATCGCATCGGGCACACCTGTGACTATATTCATTTCAAAGCACATTGTCTAAGCTTCATTTTTCAGTATGTGTCATTCCACTGAAGTGTAAACAACATATATTTTTTTCTCTGTGAACATGTCGACTTTCGTTCCAACAAAACGCAATTTGCGGGAAGGTTTACTTTTGTGCTTCCATTTGAAGAAAAAAGCGGTTGAAGCACAACGCACGCTTACTGAGGCTTACGGGGACTATGCTCCATCGATTTCTACTTGTGAGTACTGGTTCCGTCAGTTTAAAAGTGGTGATTTTGATATGGAAGACAAAGAGCGTCCGGGCCAGCCGAAAAAGTTTGAAGATGAGGAATTGGAGGCTTTGCTCGATGAAGACCCGTGTCAAACCCTTCAAGAATTGTCAGAATCATTGGGAGTCGACTTATCAACGGTCGGCAAACGCTTGAAGGCCATGGGAATGATTCAAAAGCAAGGAAACTGGGTGCCGTACCAGTTGAAGCCGAGAGACGTTGAACGGCGATTTTGCATGTGCGAACAACTGCTTCAACGGCATAAAAGGAAGAGTTTTTTGCATCGTATTGTCACTGGCGATGAAAAGTGGATCCATTACGATAATCCTAAGCGAAAAAAATCGTGGGGACCACCCGGCCATGCATCAACATCGAGGGCCAAGCCGAATATTCATGGCGCCAAGCTTATGCTGTGTATTTGGTGGGATCAGAAGGGTGTCGTGTACTATGAGCTGCTAAGACCTAACAAAACCATCACTGGGGAACGCTACCAACAACAATTGATGCAATTGAGCCGAGCATTAAAGGTTAAACGGCCGGAATATGCCAAAAGACACGACAAAGTGGTTTTTCAACATGACAACGCACGGCCACATGTTGCAAGAACCGTCAAGGAAACGTTGGAGGCGCTGAATTCGGATGTGCTACCCCACCCGCCTTATAGCCCAGACATAGCCCCTTCCGACTACCACCTATTCAGATCGATGACGCATGGCTTGGCTGAGCAGCGCTTTACTTCTTACGAGGATACCAAAAAATGGGTCGATTCGTGGATTGCCTCAAAAGACGAATCGTTCTTCCGGCGCGGAATCCATATGCTGCCAGAAAGATGGGAAAATGTTGTAGCTAACGATGGACAATACTTTGAATAATATACATTGTACCGTTGTTTCTAAATAAATGCTCACAAACCGAAAAAAAACCTTTAAAATTAATTCCAACCCCTAATATGTTCTTAATATGTTTTGCAATAGTTTGCGCTTAGGAGCAGTTTTTGGAAAAATAACTGTATATCATATTTTTCATAACTCCTTAACTTGAGGTGATGGTGAAAAAGTTTATTTATATTTAAAATCTGTGCCCGTAGTTAGAATTGATATCCTATACAACAAACGAACTGCGTAGTTTCTGACTGTTAGTTATTAAAAAATGATTAAAATTTAAACTTGAGGAAACCGATAATTTTTTAAAACATTGAATGCCATATCTTTGTAATTATTCATTTACTTTCTTAAAATCAATATTCATTGCCAATGAAGGCGGTATATTTTTTAGTTCCTACTTATTTCGAATAAAACAAGATAAGGATCTCATTTTGATACCATTAATTTATAATTTTTTGTTTTGTTTTGTGACAAAAAAATTACGTTTACCTGAATTTACTACTTAATTATGATTTTTATATTAATATAATAAAAAAATTTTAAACAAGAAAAAAGTTGTACTTTTTCTATATATGTTTTATTTTTTTTTATTTAATTCAAATAAAAAAGATATGCGTCGCATTTTTATAAGTATATGAGTATATGCATTTTTCTTATGTTGTGATTTTTAGTTATTATAAATAAGAAATTTTAAACAAGAAAAATGTAATACTTAATAATATTAACTAAATTTATTTTACTACTATTTCTGTTTATTAATTTTAAGTATTTTAGATATTGAATAAATGTTTTTTATTAACACAAACTATAATTTTATTGATTTTCTTACTTTAAAAAATGTTTGTTTATAATTAATTTTGGTAACTTTTTGATTAAATTTTGTTAACTAAATTTTTTTACAAGTGGCAACCCTGATTTCTCCTGTATTCTTTTGATAGTTGCGAAGCGAGCAATAGCGAGTTCTTGCCTTTTTGAATGATTAACGTCAACTAACATCAGTTGAATATCAAATTTACGCTCATAGCGTCTCATAAACACGAACATAAAGCATTACTCTGCTACTGTTCGTACGCCAAACGAAGTTTTTTTCTGTACGTATAAAAACCAGGGTTGCCACTTGTAAAAAAATTTAGTTACCAAAATTTCATCAAAAAGTTACCAAAATTATATAAGAATTAATTAAACAAACAAATATTTTTTTAAAGTAAGAAAATCAATAAAATTATAGTTTTTGTTTATAAAAATCATTTATTCAACATTAAAATACTTAAAATTATAAACAGATATAGTGGTAAAGTAAATTTAGTTAATATTATTAAGTATTACAATTTTCTTGTTTAAAATTTCTTATTTTTAGTAACTAAAAATTCACAAAAGTAAATAAAAAGTAAGTAAAATTCATAAACTCATATACTTATAAAAATGAGACGCATATCTTTTTTATTTGAATTAAATAAAAAAAAATAAATACATACATACATATATAGAAAAAGTATAACTTTTTTCTTGTTTAAAATTTATTTATTATATTAATATAAGAATCACAAATAAGTAGTAAATTCAGGTAAACGTAATTTTTTTGTCACAAAACAAAAAATTATAAATTAATGGTATTATAAAAATGAGATCCTTATCTTTTATATTTGAAATAAGTAGGACCTAAAAAAATATACCGCATTCATTGGCAATAAATACTGATTTTAAGAAAGTGAATGAATAAGTAAGTAAGTAAGCAAGTAAATAAATAAATACAAAGATATGGCATTTAATGCTTTAAAAAAATTATGGGTTTTTCAAGTTTAAATTTTAATCATTTTGTAATAACTAAAAATCAGAAACTATACAGGTCGTTTGTTTTATAGGATATCAGTTCTATCTACGTGCACTGATTTTAAATATAAGGAAACTTTTTCACCATCACCTCAAGTTAAGGAGTTATGAAAAAATATGATATACAGTTCTTTTTCCAATAACTGCTCCTAAGAACAAACTATTGCATAGTAGTTAAAACTTTTGCTGATATCTTTTTGCGTTTTAGAAAAACATATTGTGAGAGAAACGAAAATTTTATTAAATTTATTCAAAGCAACTTTAAGCGGCTGGAAACCCTAATTTTTCGGAAATTTAGTTTAGAAATTTCTCGTATAAATTTTTCATGTAATCAATTTTCGTTATTTCAAAATATATCTGGAATTATCTGCAATATTTGCAAAGGTAAAATATATGCTTAAATTTCAAAGACAAAATATATTTTTTTGATTCAGACAATTCACGGTAGCAAATATTTTTATTATGAAAAAGTTTTAAAATTTATGATTTTTAAAGGCCATTATCTAAACTAAAACAAAATCTAAAACAAAAAATGAAAAAGAATTTGTTTACAAAAATGGTTAGACCGAATCAGCCCTATTATGAATAACTTTTCAAGTGGAATCGAAAATGAGAGTTTTCATTTTTAAGATAAACCTCAAGAACATTCAGGAAACTTAACAAGGAAAAAAACATTCAGGAAAAAATAACTTAAAAATGTCCAAAATGTTCTAGAGCTTAATCTTAAAAATTAAAACTCCCTTTTCCGATTCCGCGTGAAAAATTACACTTGATAAAGCTAAATATTTCCTAATCAAAGCTGTCAAATACGATCGAAATCGACTGATGCAATTTAAAGATATTATTCTGTTAGAACATAACAGGTTTTTACATTTTTGCCTATAACTCATAAACTAGAGCTGATGGCGGAAAAAAAGATCTCTATCTTAAATTTAAACATTTTCTTCTGGTGACCACACATAATGAGGCTTGTCTCTCATTTCGCAGAGTTCCTTTGAAATCATTATGCTATTTATTGTATTAAAACCCAACTAGCTTCGTAGCTTCGTTTTTATAAGAGACTTCTTTTTGACGTTAACTTTCAAGATTGAAATATTTTGACATTTTTTTTTTTTTTTTGACATGATTTGCAATATTTTTAGATGATGCGTTGATTTTAAATACAATTTTATATATAAATCTTGCAAAGAAACTGATTATATTGAATTTTTTGGAAAAACTAAAAGGAAAAAGTTACCAAAACTATAAAAAAATTACCAAATAACCAAGTCAAAAATTTCCTACCAAATTTGGTAATTAATTACCAAACTGGCAACCCTGGTGGAAACATTGACGTCGGCAGCAAAATCTAACTCGATCACATGTGAAAAGGATTTTGATTTTTGCCCTACACTGATTTAGACAAATTGTTGACATTTAAGACTTAAATCTTTTACATGCCGCATATAAAAATAGATCACAACTAATTAAATAAACTATTACTGCTAAAGTAATTATAAAGATATTAATTTAAAAATTTTTAGATTATTTTACTGAGTCGTCATATAAAACGGAATACAATTCAATTAATCGAAGATAAAAATACAAAAGAAAGCTGTTTCAAATATAAAGGGTATTTTTTATAGAGGGATACAACTTTGAGTTGGCATCACTGCTTTATTTACTTTTTGTTTAGTTTGCTTTGACATTTTATTATGGATCGACTTACACGAGAGCAACGCGTGCAAATTGTGGAAATTTTTTATCAAAATTATGGTTCTGTTCGTCAAATTTGTCGTGCACTTCGTCCATTTTATGGCGTACATAATCGTCCTTCAGAGCTGCTTATTCGAAGAACAATTATCGTTTTCGGACCACTTTTACTGTTACTGATAATGTGCATCCCGTGAGATGCCGAACAGTGCGCACTGAAGAATTTGTAGCCACTGTACAGGAAAGCATTCAAGATGATCCTTATCAATCAATTCGTCGCCGTTCTCAGCAACTGGGGTTGTGTGCTTCCACTTTATGGAAGATTTTACGAAAATATCTTGGCTTAAAACCTTTCAAGATTCAACTTGTGCAGGAATTAAAGCCAAACGACCATCGTATGCGCCGCCAATTCGGCGAATGGGCTGAAGCACAAATTGATATTGATTTTGAATTTCCATGGGAAATTTTATTTTCCGATGAAGCCCATTTTTGGTTGAATGGGTACGTAAATAAACAGAATTGTCATATTTGGAGTGAGGAGAATCCACAAGCTTTTGTCGAAACACCATTACATCCACAGAAAATGACTGTTTGGTGCGCTTTATGGGCTGGCGGAGCTATTGGCCCGATGATGGTTAGAATTTTACTGCCGATGGTGAACGGTATTAGGAACATGATTAGAAGTTTTTTGTACTTCAATTAGCTGGCATTAATCTTGCTGATATGTGGTTCCAACAGGACGGAGCCACATGCCACACAGCGGGCGCTACAATTGATTTACTCAAGGAAACTTTTGACGTAAAAATAATTTCAAAAAATGGCCCAATTGGTCCCCAAGATCGTGTGATTCAACCCCATTGGATTATTTTCTTTGGGCTTATGTAAAGTCACTTGTCTACGTCGATTGAACACCTGGAAATCAACATTCGAAGAGTTATCGGCGAGATACGGCCGCAAATGCTGCGAAAAGTTTGTGAAAATTGGTGTTCCAGATTGCGCCTTGTACGCGCCAGCCGTGGCGGACGAAGTCATATTTAAACATTAATGTCATAAAATTTTCTATCCAATAAAGCCCGTTTCATTGATATTATATTATTATTACATTGATAATATATTACTATGTTTTATTATGATTTAAGCTTGTACCACTCCATAAAAAACACTCTTTATATAAAAATCATTAAGATAATAATGCCAACAAATTTATATTGAAAAAAAAAAATTTTAAGAAAGTAATTAAAAATTAATTTAAGTTTTAGTAAAGGATAACAAGATCAGAAACATTAGAGACAGAGTTAAGAGAAATAGTTGAAGATCAAATGCTTAAAGTGCTTAGGGTTGGAAATTGTTTTAATGTTTCTTGGAAGTGAATTCCATAGTCTTATGGCACTAACGAAAAACAATCGGCTAGAGTTTAGGAATAACCTCGGAAAAACAAGGTTCATGCTTCTGTTTGACCTACAAAATGTTATCTTTTCAAGTAGATATCTTGGTCAACGAGAGTGAATGACCTTATGTAAGAAAATGCAATTTCTTGCTTCAAGATAGCTGAGCAAGTTACTACCTAATAACTGATTATTAAAGGGTGTTGTATGCTCATACCTCCGAAGACCATAAACATAGCGTGTATAGTTGTTAAATGCAACTTGAATTTTGGGCATAGATCTCGAGTCAAGTTTGCTATAAACGACTTCCGCATAAGAAAATATTGGCATTAACAGCTGTAAGACAAGCTTCTTTCTAGTTTCAACAGGTATGAACGCAGCAGTCATCCGAAGATTTCTGAGAACATAACAAATTTTGCTAACGCAGGAGTTTAGAACAACGACGAGTTTATTTGGTAGCCGAGATTAGTAGCCTTTCTTACAAATTTTAGCTCAACGCCATTTAGAAAAATAGGGGGAATATCGAGATTCATATAAAGTGTTTGTGAAATCAGTAACACATACGATTTAAGAGGGTTATATTCCAGCATATTAGCTTTGGCCCAATTTGCCACCAAATTTATTCCTTCGTTAACTCTTGCACATAAATCTTCAGAGAGACAAATGGGTCTGGACATATACAACTGCAGGTCATCAGCATAAACATGCATGGAGCCTTGCGGAACTCCACTTGTGGTAACTTTATAAGACGAGAAATTATTTTTTACCCTTACTCTTTGAGACCTGCCATTTAAATAGCTAAACATGAAACGAACAGACGTATCAGAAAAACAAAAGTTATGCATAAGTTTTCTACACAGTAAAAAATGGTAAAAACGATAAAAATTCAAACGCTTTAGAAAAGTCTAACAGGCAGAGTAAGCTCAAATGGCCCATATCATATGGCACTCTAATGTCATCCAAGATTTTTACCACAGCAGAGGAACAGCTATGTCCAGGTCGGAAGCCCGACTGCAAATTATGTATTAGGTCAAAAGTATTTATATGGTGGAAAATTTGTTCAGCCATGAGGTGCTCGCATATTTTGGACAACAAGGACAATAAATAAGCTTATTGGACGGAAATCGGATGGTCCGCAAGCATTGGTTTTTTTCGCGATGGGAATAACAGTTGGTACTTTCCACAGATTAGGATACCTGGTAAAAAATAAAATGGTAAAACAGTGGTTTATAATATGAGCAAGTGAACTCAGTACATATGGTAAATGTAAATATATCCTAGCAATACAGCTGTGTGCACAATTCAATCTGGACCGGAAATACAAAGGTCAGGATTAAGTTGTGATGTCAGACAGCCAAGCAGCAATCAAAGCATTAGTCTCCTGTGAGATATCATCGAAAATAACATGGGAATGCCTAACAAAACTCAACGAACTAGGCAAGAATAACACTGTTACTATACTTTGGGTCCCAGGACACAAAGGTATACAGGGTAACGAAGAAGCCGATGGCCTAGCGCGACAGGGTGCAGCCACAAAATTTATAGGATCAGAACCATTCTGCGGATTGGGCACACATTCTATAAAAGAAGAACTAAGAAGGGAGGAGGGGCATAAACGTTCAAACCTCTGGAAAAGCCTACCAAAGCTAAGACAATCCTAATTGCTCCTCAAAGATTTTAACACTCGGAGAGCAAAAATGTGCATAAGCTTAGGCAAACCGAATCTAAGGATTCCAACGGGGTTCCTTACAGGACACTGTAAACTCAAATACCAGCTGATGAAATTGGGCATAGGAACCGATAGTAACTGCCGTTTCTGTGAAGAAGCAGTGGAGACTCCAATCTCACAAACTGCGACGCCGTGGCTCGCAGACGTAAGCTAACACTGGGGAACTATGAGCTGAGTCTAGAGCAGGTTTCATCCGTTGAACCTAAGAATATTCTCAAATTCATTAGAGAAATAGGGCTGGATGGAATTCTGTAATCCGCAAACCCAGCGGAGCTTTGAGGAGGAGGTACAATAGATCTAAATAAGGTCGCAGTACGCATCTCCACCACACAACATTAACATTAACATATGGTAAAATATATTTAATAAATTTAATGCACATGCCATCAACACCAGTGGCGTTTGATTTAATTTTTTCAATAAAGCGTGCTATGTCCATTTGACACTCACTGTGCTAAATTGAAACACATAGGGACACATACTGAAAGGTTCATCAACATACGCAGATATAAAGGAGGCCGTAGATGTAGAATTAGTAACAAAATAATCATTTAGGAAGTTTGGGTCAAGTACTAAAGTACTAATAAAGTACACGGTTCGCTTTCTTTATTATATACACCGAAGCTCTTCAGGTTTTTCCACAACTGTTTAGATGGTAAAATCGGATTTAATTTTGACATAAAGTAAAACTTTTTGGAAATTCTTATAGAATTTGTAGCTTCATTCCTGGCTTTTTTATATTCCTGCCAGTTTAATAAATTGGTATGCCGCTTCCACTTGCTGTAAGCTTTGTTCCATTTTTTAAGTGCTTATTTGACAGACTGAGTAAACCAAGGACAGTTTTTATTGGTAATGTAACGTGTGCGCAAGGGAACATGCATATCAAACAAATTATTTATGTTGTTTATGAAAAAATTTAGCTTTTCATCGACAGATTCAAAAAACCAACACTCTGACCAGTATATTTGAGATAAATTATTAAACAATGATGAAAAATCAGTCGACCTATAGTCACGATAACGAAAAGAGGTCTCAGAAGTAGTCCTTGTAAAATAAATATTCAACGTGCAAAAAATTAGGTCATAATCGGAAACAAATGAGATTTGATCAAAAAGCATTACAAGTGAGGGATCAGACACAATAAATACATCTAACAAGCTTGGACAGACATTGTTTGAGAAACGTGTTGGCATAGTGGTATTGACTACATTAAGACCTACTTGGGCTACGTCATCGAGAAACTTACGGGAGAGTTTGTCATTAGCTAAGAGGTTTATGTTGAAGTCACCACACAAGACAAAATGTTCGAAATCAATAACGCAATTCAATATTTCAGTAAATACTGGTTACAGACTACAGCTACGGTTCGGATTGTACACGCATGAGACTAACACTTTAACATTATTATCCGATATAGATATATTCATATATTCGACACCGGATCCTATTGGCATTCCTACCACCTTTGCGTTTAAGTTTTCTTTACAATAAATTGCAACACCACCGCCTCTACTTTCCAATATGTCGTTTCAAAATAGTTTAAAGTTTTGTAACTTTAATCAAGTTTCCGAGACACAGATAACATCAACGCTAGAATCTGAAAATGCACACTTTATACAATCCATCTACTTTATACAACTATCCATATAGAGAGTTTTAAAATTTTCAAAAATAGTGATGTAAGAAACGTGGGCACTTTGACATGAAATCACCGATATGTAACTCTCGAGTAACACCGGGTGCATCAGCTTTACTTACTTTACTTAGGGCGCTACTACCGTATGCCGGTCTTGGCTTCATCTAAGAATTTGCGCCAGCCATTTTTGTGTATCGCTTGCTGGCGCCAGTTGGAAATTCCAAGCTTCATCAGGTAGTCCTCTACTTGGTCTTTCCAACGAAGATGCGGTCGTCCTCTTCTGCGTTGACCGCCGCTGGGTACCGAATCGAATGTTTTCTTCACTGGAGCATCGTCTTTCATGCGCTGAACATGACCTAGCCAGCGAAGCCGCTCGATTTTAATGCACTTGACTATGTCGATGTCAGCGTACAGCTCATATAGTTCATCATTGCACCGTATTCGGTACTCGCCATTGACGCAGATTGGTCCGTAGATCTTACGAAGAATCTTTCTCTCGAATGCTCCTAAAGTCTTTTCATCTGAACTGCTCAGCGTCCAGGTTTGTAATGCAAAAAGTAGGACGGGCATCATGATGAGCGATTTATAGAGCGTGATTTTCGTTCGTCGAGAGAGGGTACTGCTTCTCAATTGCCTACAGAGTCCAAAGTAACACCTGTTGGCAAGAGTTATTCTTCGTTTGATCTCAATGCTGATGTCGTTGGTTGAGTTTATGCTGGATCCCAGATAAACGAAGTCCTTCACAACCTCGAAGGAGGTATTGTCAACTGTAACGTGGGCTCCAAGACGCTGGGACTGTTTGTTGGTTGACACCAAGTATTTCGTCTTATCTGCATTCAACGCCAGACCCATTCGACTTGACTCTCTTTCTAATCTGGAAAATGATGCACTGACTTCGTGCTTATTATGGCCAGCTAGTGCATCAGCTAGTCATGAATAAATTTGATATCCTAATTGCATTTCAAAATTTGCTTCCAAAACTTGGAGGCCCCCAAAAACTTGAGGCGGCACCCTGAATCCACTGCACCAAAATGTGTGCGAAAATCCGATCTGACAATGGTGCATATAGTTTGGGTCTAAGGCTTAGCTATTCAGATTTGCATTACTTGGCAATGGTAGACCATTTAAAAAATACATTCAGAACAATATGTTTTTAACGAAAAAATAGTCTATGCCATAAAAAGTCTATAATAGCCAATTAATTATTTATTGTATCTTATCTCCAGTACAATGTATCATCATTGGATAGATTTTTTTAAGAAAAATCTTATCCGATTTGCTCTTCAAACCATTGCCAATTCTATTGATACTATATTTGGTAGAAGATGATAGCATTTCTCTCAAAATGCTTCTTATGCACATAATTATGAATTTATGTGTTTCTCCACAACAATTCGAGACTCCACAAAAAGTAGACATACATATAATAAATTTCAATATCGCGGCATACTTCAGTTCTAGTAATAATATCATCCGCATACACACGAGTACAAACATTTTTTGGCGTTTATGTTGCCATGTTGAACTATTTAAATGTTAGGCGCCCCGACCATTCCCTGAGCCAAGCTGCAAATTCTTTGTTAACTTGTGACTGTGACTGTGACTGCGACTGCTACTGAGAGAATAGCCTGCATATGATATAATCTTGGGGTAAATTTTTTGGCAACTCTTTGAGTGTGTGATGTTATGTCCGATGCTTTCAATAAGGTTAAGATTGAGGATGTGAGCTACTAAGAATGCATAAACAGCAGAAGCAGCATGAAAAGGAGTGTGCATCTACAAGCTTAAGCTTTTAATTTTGAGTGGAAAGTAGCATAAAAGGATGTATGGATAGTCATAAACATGTAAGCAACAAATTATCAAAAAACTAGGCAAGTTAAAAATTTGTATCCAAAGGAATGTCCAAGCTGCCTTTGCCTCCTTGCTGCGGCTTAGAACACTCGATCCAACATAACATCCTCGAAATGTCAGCGACGCAAAATAGTAATCCTTGCGCCGTCTTTCGAGGAATTCCTTTCAAATGCCAACACATACTTATTTCCGTTAACAAGGCGCTCAACTGTGGGTTTTGGGCGCTATTTTTGCATTAAATAATAGAAAAAAAAAGTAGTCAAAGAATGGGAGGAAAACCGCCGTTAGCCAAATCATTAAACAGTCGATTTCAAATCACAAAAAAAAAAAATTAAAAAAAAACAAGTACCTAGCACAAGAAAGTATGAAAAACCCTCCGGTAAATGGAGAAAAATATATTAAATAAAAAAAAACTTACAACTGAAAATTTCAATTGAATCTGGAATTTACTTTGCAGACAGCAACTGAATTGAAATTTTCAATTTCGCTTGTTGAGCAGTGAAATGCCGCCGCACCATTTTTAAAAATACGTTATCATTTAATACTTTTTTGTTATGGAGTATTATAGTGTGTGGGTGGGCGGAAAGAAATGGTGGGTGGCAGGGAACATTGCTGGAACATCACCATATACAATGGTAAAAAAAAGGGAGAAAACTTAAATAGGCATGAAAAGTTTTTATGCGCCTATACGTAGGCAACAATAAATACGCGTTTTGTTCAATTCGCATTCACTCACTCACTCACTCACTCATTCACTCGTTCATTCATTCACTCTGTCGAAGGAAACTCATGTTAACTGTGAAATCGGAAATGTTGCCGTTGAAACAAATGTCTGTTGCTTGTTGTTGGTATTGTCGTTGTTATTGTTTTTGTTGTTGTTGTTGTTGTCGGGTGTCGCACATTGAGCGCTTGTCGAGTTGGGTGAGTAACAATATGGTTATTAAATGGGTGTATTTGATAGTTTCGAAATGCACTTAATACTTTTGTATAGGCGAGTATATTTCAAGCAAGGCATGGTAGCAGGGTAGCAGGGTAGCAGGAAAGTGTTTGGAAGTGTTGGAAGCCACGAAGTTACAGATAAATGGTGAAGATCAGCGTTTTCATTAAATTTTACAAACACATAAAACTAAAAACCATCCGCGGCTTTGCTCACGATGCGTAAACAATTCCTTTTTTTAGCTTTAAATACAACAGTAAGTTCTATTATCTCAGGAGACGACATCAGTTTAAATTATCTTAGTAACTTAGCAAATAACCGTTGAAAAATTAAAAATTTATTGCGAGTAAGGGGTCGTTCATGTCAAATGGGTCCAACGTTTTTGCACTATTTTATTTTCGGCTGAAAGTCACAGCTGTACAATTTTTTAAGGGGACAGTACAGCCTTGGATTTTTAAAAAATGTAATTTTTCAAATGCAAATTTTTTTAAGAAAGGAAAAAGATATCTTATTGGAATTTTGCATATTTATTTTTATGTAAAAAAATTTCGGCGGGCGTGATTTTGGCTCACTGAAAATAAATTTAAACGGGGTTTTAATCAGCATCGATGCCGCTATAGAATGAACTAAATGAACATTTTTTTTGGCCAAAATTGACAAAATAGCGGCGTTCTTTCGAAATTAGCAGATTTTTGGGACCAAAAAATCCCTTGAAAACCAAAAAAATTCCTTACCGATCGTTCTATCCGTAGTTCAAACTATAGATGTATATGTGTACAGTAACAAATATTAAAATTTCAGAACGACCCGTCCAGTAGTTTTTTTTTTATCATGGCCGCCAACTCAAAAAATGCGATTTCTAAAAAAAGCGCTTCAAAGTTTTTAACATTTTTTTTAAATACAAATACAAATACAAAAAAATCGATTTTTTTAAAATTCAGGGGTGTAATATAATATAAAATTATTTTGAAAAAAATAATTTTTATCAAAAAAATCATGATTATCTTGAATTATGTGTCAAAATGAAGCAATTTTTTGCAAATAAATGATTTGTTCTATGAAAGAGTGGGGAAAAAGAAAATTAGAAAAAAATTACAGCAAAAACAACTTTGGCCTATTTTTTGAGCAAATTTTTTATATTATAGAGTTTTTTTGAAAACAAAATAAAACATTGAATTTTTACGGTAATGTTAAGTCTTTTCTTTTTGCACAAAGTTATTTAATTGAACTTTCAGACAAAAAAAAAATTGATGTAAATCGATTGGAAAATGGCTGCGATATTTGCTTGTAAATTCAATACTTTAAATTTCGGTCATTTTTTTCTCATTCTAAGGCGATGGCCTTGCTTCGAGGAAATGTGCTTTTTTATTTATTTATTCATTAGTTCATCAAACAGAGTATAATTCTCTTACTGACTACTTAAAAAGCTAAACTTATCCAATGCTCTCATAGACTAATTTATGGTATTAACCACAATTCACTAGAGTTATTACCTATACTATTAAGATACATGAGCAAATTGTTTTTGAAAGCACTCCCATTTAAGTCTAGATTAAAGTCTTTATTTCGGCTCACAGAGTTTGCCATTCTTAAGCAACGAGTGATTGGTTCATTTCGACTGTAATTAGCTCTATGAAAAGGCTCATTAAATAGAATTTGAGACCTTAGGTCACGTGAAAGTACGTGAAAAGGTATTTGAAAAAGTAGAGAAGAACAATTAATATTTTTCAGAATCAGTCAAAATTTTGATTGAGCTTCAGACCTGCATCAATCTTTGACTGATTTGCATTTTTTTTACTTGTCTGTTGTTTAGTAGCAAATTATTTCTTAAAAAATACTTATTTGTACACAAAGCAGTTTTTTGAAGAGAAAAAAGGTAGAGTAGATAGAAAAGACGTGTGAACACCTCTTTACAAACATAATAGCGAAATATTTCCGAAATATTGAATATACCAAGTAATATACCAAGAAGAGGCCTAAGAGGGCTTTTCAATATTCCAGCCTCAGCGACTTATTGCAAATCTCGTGAATCGTTTCTGAATTCTTTCAGTTCTGTTCGAAGCACACGAGTAAAAGGGCTCCCATATTATTCAGCAATATTCTAATATAGATCTGACAAAGGTTAAATATAAAGATTTTAAAGAAAAAGGATCTGAAAGGTCTTCTCAGAGTTCCTGATTATGAAACCTAACAAACCATTGGCTTTACCTACAATGTAGTCTATGTGTCTTGAAAAACTAAGTTTTCTGTCCAGTATAACTGCTAAATCTTTCATCTCAGAAATTACAAGACACATAATGCAAAAAACAGTTTCTATCAGCGAAAATCATGAGCTACCCTCTATGATTTTTTTGATGAAAATTACATTTTTCAAAATGTTGTTTTTATATTTTTTACAAAGCTCTACAGCTTAAAAAATAATTTCTGTGAAAAAATTTTCTCATATTTCAAACCACTCCAAAGTTAGATACACAAATCTATGTTTTAAGCCATTTCGTTATATATAAAAATAGGCGTAGGAGCAACAGTTCTTCCGTATTTTTGAATCGATTTTGATAATTTTTTTAAATAAATTAGAGTAGAGAGAAGAAGGTCACCAAATAGTTATGTGACCTTTGATCTGAAATATGAGCATTGAAAGAATATTTCTGAAGTAAAACCTAAACTACAAGAAATGGAAGAACATGGCGTAGGAGGAAATTTTAGATATTAATATTGTAGGAAAAACATTTTTCGCTATCTCTTACGGATACCCTACAATAAGCATTTTTTTATAGTACATTTTTTATGTTACAAATAGTAAATTCTGAAAAATTTTGATATAAAAGTTATGACGATATCTCGAAAACTGTTGCTTTTTCTCGAAACTTAAGATTTTCTTAGTGCAACACATTTTCTTAGGCAAGGTCAATGCATCAGAATGAGAAAAACGATTGAAATTTCAGAAAGTTGGTCGAATTTTGACCACAGGCGATACTAGTTGTAATAAATCTCTCTCCATATTTATACAATCATGAATGTCTTTTATGGCAGAAAAAATCTTTATGTCTGAGAGAAAGGTATTATTTTAGGAATGTCGTCTAGAATACGAGGAACAGTAAAGGTCCCAGGTGACCACCATGCGGAACCCCAGAGAAAACGGTTACAGTTAATAATTTGACACAACATTATTTATTCAAACAAATTGAGTCCGACCTATAAAATATAATTCATACCACTTTAGAATATTGGAGTGAAATCGAATTAGTTCTGGTTTCTTAATAAGCAAGTTATAATTAACTCTGTCGAAAGCTTTTGAAAAATCGGTGAAAATAACATCACATTGATGTCCATTTTCAAAACAATTTAAAATATATTTAAAACAAATTGCTAAGTTGGTAGTGGTCGGAAAGTTCAGCCTCCACGACAACACCTCCGATAACGGAATGAGGCTGATTGACTTCGCCGCAGCACGAAACATGGTCATAAGTAGCACTAGATTCAAGCATCTCAATATTCATAAAGCCACCTGGATGTCCCCTGATCAAAAAACCAAGAATCAAATTGATCACGTTTTGATCGACGGAAGGCACTCTTTCAGTGTATTGGATGTACGCACGATCCGTGGTGCAAACATTGACTCGGATCACTATCTTGTTGCAGCCAAGATCCGTTCCCGTCTATGCGCAGCTAAGAATACACGCAACCCTACACAGAGAAAGCTAGACGTCGACAAGCTGCAATCGAAACAGACAGCCGATGCTTTCGCCACTCGACTCTCACTCCTGCTTCAAAGCACTCCTCCAATCGATGATATATGCGCGCAGTGGACACACATTTCCAACTCCATGCGTGCGGCTGCTGAAGAGGTGATTGGCTACCAACGCCCTCGCCGAAACCAGTGGTACGACCAGGAGTGTCGCGACGCCACTGCAGAGAAAGACGCCGTTACAAAGCCACCCTGCAGTCGGTTGTAACGCGCGCTGCTAAGGAGCGGTACAAAGAAAAGAGGAGGGAAGAGAGACATATTTTCAGGCGGAAAAAAAGAGAGGCAGAAAAGCGCGAGCAGGAGAAGATTGAGATGTATGGTGACAGGAATGAGGCCTGAAAATTTTTCGAAAAAATAAGACGCCTTGCCGATGGTTTTAAAACCGGGGCCTCTTCCTGCAAGGATGAAAACGGGAATCTAGTGACAGATGTCCAGAGTACACTGACGTTATGGAGGGAACACTTCTCTAAGCTTCTAAATGGCGACGCTGACAACAATCCCGCCAATAGAGATGATATTCCGGAAACCCCAATTTTGGATGACAGCGTTGAGGTTCCGCTGCCCGACTATGATGAAGTTCTGACAGCTATAGCTCGGCTTAAAAATAACAAAGCCGCGGGAGCTGATGGCTTACCTGCTGAGCTGTTTAAGAACGGAGGCGAAGCTCTTCTTAAATGCATTCACGAGATTCTATGCAGAATATGGTCGGAAGAATGCATTCCGAACGATTGGAATCTCAGTGTGCTCTGCCCAATCCACAAGAAAGGCGATCCCACTATCTGTGCCAATTACCGTGGTATAAGCCTTCTTAATATCGCATATAAGGTCCTGTCGAGCGTTTTATGTGAAAGATTGAAGCCCATTGTAAACGAACTGATCGGACATTATCAGTGTGGCTTCAGACCTGGAAAGTCCACCATCGACCAGATTTTCACGCTACGACAAATCTTGGAGAAGACTCAAGAAAAACAAGTCGACACCCACCATCTTTTTATCGACTACAAAGTCGCCTTCGACAGCCCAATAAGGAAGCACCTGTACTCCACCATGTCTGAATTTGGCATTCCTGCAAAACTAATACGACTTTGCAGGATGACTCTGAGCAACACCAGCAGCGCAGTTAAAATCGGGAAGGACCTCTCCCCACCATTTATTACCAAACGAGGTTTCAGACAAGGTGATTCCTTATCGTGCGACTTTTTCAACCTAATGATGGAAAAGATCATCCGAGCTGCTAATCTGAGACGTAGTGGCACAATATTCTACAAGAGTGTTATGCTGCTTGCGTATGCTGATGACATCGATATCATTGGCCATAATACGCGCGAAGTCAGTGCAACATTTTCCAGATTAGAAAGAGAGTCAAGTCGAATGGGTCTGGCAGTGAATGCAGATAAGACGAAATACTTAGTGTCAACAAACAAACAGTCCCAGCGTCTTGGAACCCACGTTACCGTTGACAATACTTCCTTCGAGGTTGTGAAGGACTTCGTTTATCTGGGATCCAGCATTAACTCAACCAACGACATCAGCATTGAGATCAAACGAAGAATAACTCTTGCCAACAGGTGTTACTTTGGGCTCAGTAGGCAATTGAGAAGCAGAGCCCTCTCTTGACGAACGAAAATCACGCTCTATAAATCGCTCATCATGCCCGTCCTACTTTACGCATCACAAACCTGGACGCTGAGCAGTTCAGATGCAAAGATTTTAGGAGCATTCGAGAGAAAGATTCTTCGTAAGATCTACGGACCAATCTGCGTCAATGGCGAGTACCGAATACGGTGGAATGATGAACTGTATGAGCTGTACGCTGACATCGACATAGTCAAGCGCATTAAAATCGAGCGGCTTCGCTGGCTTGGTCATGTTCAGCGCATGAAAGACGATGCTCCAGTGAAGAAAACATTCGATTCGGTACCCAGCGGCGGTCAACGCAGAAGAGGACGACCGCATCTTCGTTGGAAAGACCAAGTAGAGGACAACCTGACGAAGCTTGGAATATCCAACTGGCGCCAGCAAGCGAAAGATAGAAATGGCTGGCGCAAATTCTTAGATGAGGCCAAGACCGAGATACGGTTGTAGCGCCAACTAAGTAAGTAAGTAAGAATTTTGGAAAATTTTGCTTATTTTGCAATTTTGTTAAGGATATTTTATAATTTGTTCAACATTTCTACATTAAAGCTGAACTTTAGTCTAGGATATCATTACGTGAGCAGGACTGGTTAAAACTTAACTTAATGCAAGTGAATAATCCTTATTCTGATGTAGAGCAAACAAAATTAAAATTTATCTATGCTTTTAATCGAACTTACTTTTGCCCTGTATGTAGACGTTTATTGCAATCAGTTTTTATATAACTGTTAATTTCATGTCGTGTTGGTATAGCTCAAAGTTGTTTTTTTTGTGTGTTACATCTCTGAAGGAACTGCATTTCGAAGCTCTTCATTAAGATTCTTAAATTTTGCAGAAATCAATAAGTTGACGCTGTATGCAGACTTTTGTCGGCTACTGTTTTTATTGTTATTGTTGTTGTAATATCTTGCGAATTTTTCTAAAATTGTGTTCTGTACAAATTCGAAAAGAACACTCCGTGTAAAATCTTAAATTAATAACAGCAAACTGAACAATATTAAGTTTTGGACTACTTTATTATAATAAATGGTTCCGATATTTCCAAACAAGTCATATCTATCTAACGCTTTCAATCACAAAACTGACATTGTCTCATAATAAAGTTTCCACTAGATTCCTTGCAGCTACCACACAGTATTCATGATGAGTTCCAAACATTAGTTGTGATTCCAGAAACAAACATTTACTGACTGCCAGCGCAGTCGGAGTGCATTTGCAACTCTGTTTACTTAAATATTTAAGGATGTTGATGTTCAACGGATTATTGTTATATCTTTTTTATGTGCACTTATATTATACTATGAATATAGAAACCATGTACATTTGTATATTGTATTCTTTAAATTGTTCGCTGTACGTACTAGATACTGCAGAGGCGGCGTTTGTATGAAGGATTTTTTTTTGTATAAATTATTATGAAATTCAGTTGCGTAAGCAATTTGGTTTTTTTTATTATTATTATTTTAATATTGCAGATGACAACAAAAACAGTGGCATGTACGAGCAGACGACGTCATTTAAAAAAAAGAAAAAAATAAATATACTAAATAGTTATGTTTGTATGTAGCTGCAGCAAACAATAAGAAATTCAGGTTTGTACTTAATGCTTTTTTTGTATCTCAAGATACTTGCAAGGATTTGTGGCAATTAAAGGGGCATAGTTTAATGCCTACTTACCCAGTTGCAGCAGCATTTATTGAGAATAAACTTGATGTACTTTCGAAAAAAGGCGTGTTAGCTGATATGAGTGGATACTTTTTCACAGATTCATTTTTATGTCGTTGAACTAAGTTTTTTTCTAAAAGATCTGAAAGAATCACGAATGTGATAGGCTCCGTGCTACAAACAGACACGTGCAATTTTGGTAGTAGCATGTTCCGTAGAACTCATAACCAGGCATGTTCTGAAATCGACCCCGGGAGTGGATCGGATTTGGAAATGAATTCCGTTCATAGCAGCTACTACGCCATTTTCCCCAGAGTAAATAAAGTTTATTCTCAATAAATTAAGCGTCGCACAGTGGACCGTTTCATACAAGTTAGATGGAAGAAATTATTTAATGATTTTTAACGATAACCAAGCAAAAAAATATAATATAAGTGGGGGTCTATTTGGACCCCTTGGGGAGTTATGGGCTAATTTTGTGTTTTCCGGAGGTTGTTTCACTAAAAATGCTCTTGCAACGAAAGTTTTTTAGGTGAAGCTTTATGCAAAGACGTTTTAGAAAGATAATTTCATGAAAATAGTTCCAACGATATGCAACACTAGTAGAGATTTGTGTCAGAAAGAGAAGTATTTGGTGGTAAAATAAGCAAATTTTGTAGAAAAATACACAATTTGTAAGTCTAAAGTGAATATTGAGAGAAGGGCGTGATAGAGGATGGGGAAGGAGGGGGTGATTGAAAAAATATATATTTGCATTCAAACTTATTTCTATTACAATAAAATACTGAAGAATGGCGTGGTAGCTGTATTAAGGGGATGGTACTGTTTTAAAAAAATTTTGGGACATTTTTTATATTTTTTTCTGAATGTACGATATTTCAAGAGTATTTTGTAAAATTTCAAGTAAATCGTGCTAAAACTAACAAAGATACAGCGTTTCCAGTGAGCGGACCTCATGCTCGATTTTTATACACACATGCCTGACAGCGTTGAATTATCATAAAGATTTGCAGCTGCGCGATTCGCTTACCTGAAATCTGCTTCAAGTCCTTTTGCAATCTCCAAATTATCCCAGAGGGCAATTGCAGGAGTCCGAAGGCCTCCTAGCAGGCCTGCGTTAGGTTTTAAAGGCCTTCCACACTCCTTGCACACACCGTTTTCTTGCTTGTATGAAATGGGAAAATTTGCCAGGCCTTCCGCTCTCCTTGCTCAAAAGAAACCTGCCAGAAGCGCTCTTTCGATAAGTCAAATTAGAGGGAAAAGCAATATAAATATCAACTTGAAATAAAAAACGACTAACAATTTCAGATTTAAGTCATGGTCCTCTCATGTGGCGGTGCGACATCTTACCCACTCGTCTATCGTGGTTGTTAAGAATCTATAGCTTATTTTGCATCAATACAAATGAAAGTATGCTTTCGGGAGCCCGGGCTCGAGACCCAACTCGGAAAAAAACTCGGAGCACTCGCTAAAATGCTCACTGGGATGTTATACTTTTGAGTGTATTTGTAGGTATGTAAACTGAAGTTGTATTAAGGTGCAACACATATTTTCGGAGGTGAACCAAACCAATTCCAAACGATAGTATTTGACATCAATAACAAAAGCCTAAATTTTAGTTTTTAGTACCAAAATTCAGTCTTAAATCTAAAAAAAAAACGATTTTGGTTTACAAAAATCTGTAAATTTTTTGTTTCTTGAAATATTTAAGACCAATATGAAATGTATTTTATATGTTACTCAATAAATCACTTGAACTACTTTTCAATTTAAAAAATACAATTTTGAGTTTTAAAACTGTGTCCTTTGCAACAATGAAGACAAATTTAAAACATATTTTTTATGATATTCAATAAATCATTAAAACAACTTTTTTCAATATCTTTTTTAGTTTTTAGTACCAAAATTTAGTTTTAAATTTAAAAAAGTTCGATTTTGGCTTTAAAAAATCTGTTGCTTTTTTCTTTCTTGAAAGATTTAAGCCCAATTTGGAATGTATTTTCTTTGGCATTCAATGAATCACTTGAACTACTTCTTTCCAAAATCCATTTTAGTTTTTAGTACTAATTTTTTTTAAGTTAAAAAAATAGGATTTTGCGTTTCAAAACTGTGTTACGTTTTTGTCCTTTGCAATAATGAAGCTTCATTCAAACTACTTTTTTTCAAAATCCATTTTTTTTATCATTACAAGCTTGTTAAGATTATTCTTACAAATTGATAGAAATTTTTATAATTTTTGAAATCTTAAAAATAAAATCTTATATGATGAATTTCATATCAAAACCGATATGCATTGAACCCGACCCTCTCATTTTTTAATGAAACTTTGCATACTCATTTTTAGAAATTGCATCTTTGAAAATTTGTGGGCGTGGCAAGGTATCGAAATATTGGAAAAATGACGGTAATAAGTACTTTTAAGATGCGATTACTATGGAATGACTCAATCGATTTGAAAGATCTTGGTGCCATTAGAAAGGTATATAAGTCAGCTTTCGAAAACATACACTGTAAGAATATTATATTACACTGAAAAATTTTTTTACCAAAATAAAACTTAAAACTTGGAAAACACAAACAATTTTTTAGATAGTTCTATTTAATATATATAACATATCTAAAAACTAAAATGGGGTTTTTTTAAAATTTTTTAAGTAAATGCATCTCTTGTAAACTTCCCTATATTTTGATATATTTGTGTGACAAAAAAGAATAAAGTATTCTATTTGTACTTTGGAAGTTGTACAGATTTTTTTGGTAGTTCTAATAGATTAGAACAAGAATCGTATTATCAAATTTTTCAGACACCCCCAAAAATATGGACTTAACCCTGATAGTTTTTTTTTTATTTTTGGTTTTTTTAGATTTAATATACAATTTTGCGCAAGAAATACTGTTGACTTTCGGAATATTTGCTAACATTTAGTGAAGTTTCATCTAAAGGTATAAAAGAATGGAAGCTTTGAGTTCCTGCAATAGTTTAAGTATTTTTATACCTTGAAAATAGCTCTTCTTTTGTTTTGTTGTAGTCGTCAGCATCTGCGTCTGCATAAGCAACTTCTATGGAGGTCTTGAAAGTTTGTGAAGCCCAATGATAAAGGTCTTTCGCCATTTGAATTTGCCATTTGAGCGCCTCTTTTTAATGTCCCACCTACACCATCCCATGCAGATTTTCTATGGCTGGTGGCGTAAAAGTGCATTCAGCGAATATATTAGAATCAATTTTATGATGACTTAAATTAATTAAGTTGTATTTGTTTTTGTATTGTGCTCCTGCACCATCTGACACGTAGGTAACTTTCGTAATTGAATTGCTTATATTGGTCTTAACAAAATTAATAATTATTGAAATATACAGATGAACTGCTATGCTATCATGGATATTATATCTTGGATATCGTGGCTTGATTATTATTCCAATGGTATCCTTGAACGGTATCTTGTATAACAAACGCATAGTTTTCAGCGAAATCCATTTGAATTAGCATTTTTCCTTGCAGCAATGTCATTTTTTTTTCACTTACGAATCGGGACTGACGCTTAGCTATGAAATGATGTGGCACCAGCTTATTCATGTGTTCTACAAAATCGTCAACAAATGTGTCTATAGTAGAGGAAATGGTTTCGAGATTACATCTGAAAGTTGTGTTCCATTTTTTGTAAATGACTTCTTCAATTCCATTTTTTTCGTAATATCCCAATATCATCGTTTTAAGGTTTCTTAAATTATCGTAGCACCGACCACACATTGATACGCAACACTCGCTGTTTTCTATATTGTCATTACAAACAACGAATTTAATAACATCTTTATAGTTTATGAAATTATGTTGACCTTCAGTTTCCATCGATTTCAAACCGGATTTTTCGAACATCAGTTTCACATTCTGATGCAAAGTGCACACACAAACATTTTGCTGGTTTCCTACTCCAAGTTTGATACAATTCTTTGGTCGCAACATTGTAAATTTTGTAAATCCTATTTGAAGTGAAGGATGTCTTTTTCTAAATTCATAGTATGTTTCACGAAAAGATGACAGCATTAGTCTTTTTTTAACTTTCTCGCGTAAGTTCCCTTGTCTTACTACAATTGAGTCCTGTGACCCTGTCATGATTCGGCTGATTTCATCATCTTCATAAAACAATTTTACTGTATTTAAAGTTTGTTCAGATAAAGGTTGTTTCAGGTTAAAAAATGAGCGAGCAAGAGAGCAATGAAAGAGTGTTGGTGGCAGGAGCGAGGCAAAAATTGTAATTATAGCGTTTGTACTAACATAATAATGTATGTATGTACATGTGTCTGTTGCTGTTGTTGTCTTAGATGTAATCTCGAAACTATTTCCTCTACTACAGACAAATTTGTTGACGATTTTGTAGAACACATGAATAAGCTGGTGAGATGCATTTACTTAAAAAATTTAAAAGAAATAATAAAAAAAACCCCATTTTAGTTTTAAGATAAGTTATATATATCAAATAGAACTATCTAAAAAAATTTTTTTTTGGAAAAAAAAACTTGACTTTGGAAGTATTTTCCAAGTTTAAAGTTTTATTTTTGGCAAAAAATTTTTTCAGTGTAATATAAAATTTTTACAGTGTATGTTTTCGAAAGTTGACTTATATACCTTTCTAATGGCATCAACATCTTCAAATCGGTTGAGTCATTCAATAGTAATAGCAGCTTAAATGTACCTATTACCGTCATTTTTCAAATATTTTTATACCTTGCCACGCCCACTTTTTAAAAAAAAATGCAATTTCTAAAAATGAGGTTGTGTTTCTATAGGTAAAATGTAGCTGTATGCAAAATTTCATTTAAATCTGAGAGGGTCGGGTTCAAAATGTAAAATTTAAAGTAAAGTAGTTTGTGTTAAGTATTTTGTTGTTTGTGGTAAAAGTGGGGCACCACATGCGTGAGATAATGGGGCAAAATCCATACTTCACATATATAACCATGACCACGGAAAACAACACATCAACACAAAAATCGTATTTGTTGCAGAAATCTGATACAAACCAGAAAACATATGTTATAGAATAATACGATGCAGGACAAAGGCATGGGATCCATAAAAAAATTTAAAGAAATAGTTGAATTGTGCAAAGTTACCATAAAAACTCCAAAAACACAAGTGATCACACAATATGTGATGAGTTAAAAAAGGTAGCAAGGTCCCCTTCTGCATTCCTACGCGACTGGTTTCTTCTAGACAAACATGTATTTGAGAAACATGCAGATTTTAACGGAGTTATCAATTTCGACTGCATCAACAGAGTTAAATAGAAGAAAAAAATATTAAGTTTATGAGGTACTTTTTTGCCATGCACCTAAGTTTTGAAAATGTAAATTTATCAAAAAGGGCGAAATTGGAGCAACTCATTTTTGTTTGTCTAGTTACCAATGCACTAAGAAACCAAATGCACTATGAAAGAAAAAAGCAGCGCAAGACAGCGCAACTATTAAAACCTTAATCAAAGATGAAAAAAAAGTATAAAAAACAGGTTGATAAATATATTAAATTTATTATATGAAACAATTTTTTGTTTTCTTTTTTTTATTTTTTCAGAAAGCTTTAATATTAAGCTTTCCAACGGTGTATAATACTTGTATGATCAATTTGAAAAGAATTGAAAAAAACTTTACCAAGCCATGTAAGTGAATCGTGCAAATTTTTTTATAAAGTTTTTATTGTAGTACAAAATTTGGCATTTTCTTAGATTATTTTCATAATGATACAGGCTGCAAGAGTAATTTTGAAAAAATTATTTATGAGACGCAAACGGCCATTTGGGCCCACTGTGCGGCGTAACGGTATAAAGCTATAATTATATTCGTAATACTTTATAAGTTATAGTAACAAATTACGTAAGTTTTTTTTCGCAATTCACACACAGAATTTACGCATGCATAACAGTTCATGCGATCGTGTTCAATTGGGTCATTCCAAACCATAGGAACACCGCACGGCATCGATCTGTGTTTGTAATTTAACCATTCCAACAAGTAATTGTAGTATCTTTTGCAAACTGTTTGTGGCACCCACGGGACATCAGATATAAACTTTTGATCATAGTATTTTTCATACGCCATAATCAGTTCCTGACTGTTCCTGATGGTGTGAAATTACCGCAGATATAACCAAATTTCTTTAAGTTTCCGCAGAACTCCATTGAAAATAGAATTTTCCGAAAAAAGACCACGACTCCTTCACTTTCACAATTTTGATTAAATTACTCAATTCCCACTTAATTGAATTTCAAAGCTAAGCGACCTTAATACTACTTACGTAATTTGTTACTATGTTTTATAAAGTATAGATAATAACGAATATAATTATAGCTTTATACCGTTACGCCGCACCGTTATAATATTACAAATTTATTACTAAATGAAGATAATATTATCGCACGATGCAATTGTTGCTTAAAAATTAATGTATTATCTTTTCGGTCCGTTTTTTATGTGAAACCTTTAACTCGTAGAGGTTACTTGTCTTGGGTGGCCCCTAGTAAAATTTTCTGTAGAATATTTTTTTGGAAGGTTTAAACCTTTGACCCCCCTCCAAAGTGGACTTATAGGGTCTTTTCCAACAAAAGTGTCAAATTGCCCCATACTGGAAGGAGCTAAGGGTTAAAGTGTTCCGAAAAATTATTCCCCAGAAAATTTTAATTTAGGCTTCCGAAGACAAGAACCAAACTGAATTAAGTTTAACATATTGTTGAATTCCATTTTTGACCAAAAAAGTCAAATTTAAAACCACTGTAAAAAATATTTGTGATGTAGTTGAGCAAAAAGTGACTTGGGCTTTTGTTATTGATGTAAAATACTATCGTTTGAAATTGGTTTGGTTCACCGCCGCACATACAGGTATTTCAACGATCTGGGCGGCCAAAATTATTTTTGTGCTTAAATGCAGATATCTTGTCGAGTACAAGACTCTGTTCTTGAAATTTGCGAAACCCTCTAAAATCTGGAGTTACGAGTAAAAAACCGGGTTTTCTGCCTTTTTGCAGATATAAGCTAGTAACTTTGTTGAATTTTAACTGATTTTGCATTTCTCAGTGGATTTAGAAAGAAGAAACTAAGAAACCATTTCGAAGATATGAAAATGATATTTAAGTAATATTGAAACATCTGTGTGTATTCCTCCAGCAAACTAACTTTTCCAAAAAAAATTGGCTATTTACCAACTTTGGAGATATTTTTACACATTTTTTCATTTAGGAACCGTATAATTTAAGACTGTAATATAAAAGTATGTTTATTTATGAGTAAAATGCAGCTTTGGTTTTAAACATCCGTTAAAAACATCCTTTTGCTTCTGTCGCTTGACTCCCCGAAAGATTTCTGAGGTCGGCCAGGTTGATTTTGAGACGATTCCACAAGAATTTCAATGGTCCTTTGAAGCCATGAGTCATTGTACTTTAAAAATGTTTGCTCTTTGCTGTGAGATTTCATCCACCTTTGTTAAAATTGGCTTTTAAAGTGAGCGAAGCCTTTATTATAGTTTTTATATGCGAACAGTTGATTATTTAAACATTTTAGCTTACCATCAATAGAAGGCACACCTGAACTCTTCACTTGGTCGAAAAGAGTTTTGCGCTTCACCATCTTGACTCCCGAAACAATGATAAATAATTTTTTGGAATTTTACTATTGGAGTATATCTATTATTTCAACTTTTAGGCACAACTTGTCGAGGTTAAATTTCTAGAAAAGTGCAGTAGTATACATACAAAAACTCAGCAGAAGCGTGTACACAGCAAAAAGCAAACAACTATAAAACAAACTAACAATGATACATTAGCGGTCTCTCTTCAATTTCAATATACATAGATCAATGTTGCTTTTGCTATGCACACGAATTTCACAACACTTATTATAATAGGGGTATTCACGATTCAGTGCACTTGCCTGTGCAGTTGAGGACTTGAGGACTTGTGCAATTAGGTTTTCGTGAACACACCACCATCACCATTTCAAAGCTGTCAACATTTTTCAATGCACACAAGTGTACAACTGCTCAAGTCCTCAAGTTGAAGGTAATAGTAGAAAAGCACTTGTGCAGATTTTTGACGTACGTACAATTTGTTTTTGTAAAGTGCACAAGTCTTCAAGTCCTCAACCGCACAGGCAATTGCACTGAATCGTGAATACCCCTAATGATGTTTAAGAGTTACCACTTATTATAAAAAAGCTTTTGAAATCCAAAATGTTTAAAGTATCAAAAAAGTGCTTATCCGGGACTATCCGGGAAAAATTTTTTGGTACTTCATTAAAGGAAAGATTGAATAATGCTAAACAAAAAAAATTATTGCTTGATCTACATTGATAACATATCAAAAAGCTTCTTGAAAAATAAATTCAACAAAAATTTACTACAAAAAGAAGGTTACTTTCAATCAATAAAAAATCAGCATGACTAATTATATGTTGTAAAATGATTTTTCATAAGTCCATTATATGAAGTACTAGGATCCATCATTTTTTCCTTGTGCGATTAACTTGCTTTGCTAATATTTACTATGAAAACCGGTTGTTTTGTAAGGGAACAGAGTACTATTACGAGAACTCTGTGAAACACTCAACTTTCGACTGCTCGTACGCGCGCGTGGTGCGCGGAAAAAAATTTTGATTGTTGTCTAATGTTCTTTGGATTCTCTTTTTACGCAGTGGCTATTTTTTTTCAATTTTATTCCTACTTTGACTTTTGGGCTTTTGGCCGCCCAGAACGAGCAAATACCTCTATGTGCGCCGTTTCAATTACCCTCATTTTGTGTCATAGTGTTATACATTTAGGCTAGATCGTATATGAAGCCAGGTATATGTTGCCAGGTACACTTGCTTCCGAGCGGTTGTGTACAGAGACGCTAAAATTGTATCGTAGTTTTCCGTTTTTATTTCTTTTCGGTGCCGTGGTATATTTATTTATTTGCAAAAAGGCAAAAAAAAAATACAAGAAAAGATCGCAGAAAACTTGTAAAATTTTGAGTCGGCCGAACAAAATAAAAATCCGACAATGAGAAAATAACAATGTGGAAGAGTCCAGCGCATCGCATAAAAAAATTAAACTGAAATCTACAGAAAGTGTAGAGCAAGATTTGGAGAAACATTACATAGTGATAGACTTCCTTTTAGTGTTTTCAACTATTTCTACATTAGTGAAGTACAGAAATTGTGATGGGGAAATGTCTTTTCGCACATGCAAATCGGCAGGGTTAGCCTCCAAAATTAAAGGAACATGTGAAAAATGCAAAGAGCCTCGATATGTTCCGTCTAGTGAAAGAATGAAAACAGACTGAAAGCAATCGCACTATGAAATAAATCATCGTTTTGTTTTCGTCATGCGTGTATTAGGCCTTGGCTTATATGGATGCAATAAATTTTGCGGTTTGACGGATTTAGCGGAGTATTTTTTATCAAAAAGTAACTATTACAACCATGCATGCGACTGTAGCAAATGTTGCGACAAAATTTTTTGCTGCTGCTGTAAAAGAAGAAGGAGAGGAAACATGCAAAGCGAATAATGTAGAAGATACCAACGAGAATAAACAGTATCAAGCGACAGAACGTGGATTCACTTCGCTATTCGGTGTCTTTTCTTTGATCGGCTACTATACGGGAAAGGTTTTTGATGTGTTTGTCAAAAGTTCTTTCTGCCACCAATGCAAAACTTGGGTAAATAAGCTAGATACCGGCGAATTCGAACAATGGCACGAATAACACGTCAACAGCGGGAACTGCAAAGCAAATCATGTCGGTCCATCAGGCAACATGGAAGTAGACGCCATCGTACAGATATTCAATAGCTCTTTGGAAAATTTTGGAGTGATGCATAAAAATTATATAGGAGATGGCGACTCCAAAACCTGTAGTGGTTTGATAAATGCTAAACCGTATGGTGAAGATTTCACGATAAATAAGAAAGAATGCATTGGACATGTTCAGAAAAGAATGGGCACTTGTTTACGTGAATAAGTAAAAACAACTGTGGTCGATAGCGAAACTAAAACAGGAAAAACAATTAAAAGGAAAAGTCTCTCTGGAAAAGGAAAACTCACTGCAAAAAATATCGACAAATTGGCCGTACATTATGGACTGGCCATCCGACGCAATCACGATTGTGTAGAAAAAATGAAAACTGCAATTTGGGCAACATACTTTCATTATTGCTCAACAGACAAGAAACCACAGCACGACAAAAGCCCGAGCGGTGAGGACTCTTGGTGTGAATGGCAAAAAGTGGCAACTGCAAACACACTGGATTCATTCAAACACAGCTACAGTGCCCTTTCTTCAGATGTTACAAAAGCCATAAAGCCAATCTACGAAGATTTGAGCAAGGATGCACTTTTGCGTTGGTGTCTTGAAGGTTTCACGCAGAATAACAACGAGAGTTTTAAACAATTTATTTGGAAAATTTCTCCAAAATCAGTTGGTGGTACTGCAGTCATTGTTGAAATTGCAGCAAATGCTGCAGCATGGACTTTCAATGAAGGATCTTTATTGTTCTTTTTGAATGAAATGGGCATCTCTACAGGCTCACGTGCTTACCAATGGGCGCGCTTTACTGAACGGCCCTGGCATTGATGATTCTGTGTAAGAATAAAAAATTATACCCTTTTATTGATATTTTTTATTTTAAATTTTCGATAAAAAAAACTGTAAATCGATTTTCTGGAAAACAACATTTTCCAGGTGAACACGATGCCGCAAAATCTACTTGAGCGATCGTTTTGAAATTTTTTACACTATTTCTATACATAAATCAACAGGTAATGCTATAGCGTTTTTTCCACCTATTTTTAAAAAACTGCATTACTTATCCAAACTTGAAACATCTCTTCCAGCCAAGACTTTATGGAATAATGTCAAGAAACTTGGTATTGGCAGCAGTACTGCCATGATGACTGGTAATAACTCTAATGTCGACACTAATGCAAATCATAAGGTTATGATTGACATTCTTTGCAAGCAACATTCTGGCTTAAAAATAGCTCACTTTAATGCCAGAAGTCTAAATGATTTCAAATTGCATTGCACTAGATACATTTTTTTCTGAATCCTCTGTAGACATACTCTGTGTCACTGAGACTTGGTTTTCAAATGCAATTAACGACTCTCTACTTTGTATAAACAATTATAATCTTTTTCGTCACGATAGGCTGAATAGAAGGGGAGGAGGGATTGCAATATATTGCAAAACTAACCCAAATGTAAAATTCTTGAGCAAGTCTAATGCAATCGAAGTAGAGTTTTTAAACATTGAAATATATGATAGCAGAGTTAAAGATTTTCTTTCATGTATATATAATCCTAGCCGCAGTTCTAGCCTCGAGCCGTTGCTCTCCTCCATATCTGGTTGTCTTATTGATTATGACCACTTTATATTATGTGGTGACTTCAATATAAATCTGCTCTGCAATGATAGCTCAACCACAAAACTTCTAGAAGATCTCTCTGAAGTTGGTCTTTTTATTGTCAATTCGGAGGAACCAACTCGCTTCGGTAGCAATGTAACTCCTAGTCTGCTGGATTTTTTGTTGTATCTGATATATCATCGGTTCTACTATTTGATCAGATATCCTTTATTTCTGATCATGACCTTATTTTTTGCACGTTGGATATACATCTCACGCCCGTTGTTTTGGTCAATACTTTTACGTATCGAGACTATAAATCGATTGACTCTGAATCTTTATTTTCCGATTTATCTCGCGAAAATTGGTTTGACTGTTGGCTTTTAAGTACAGTTGACGATAAATTTAACTGCTTCATTAATAAAGTAACTAACTTTTATGATAGTCACGTGCCTTCACGTTCATCCCGAATTACGAATAGATCCTGCCCGTTCACAACTCACTTTCTAAACTCTATTCACAACTCTATTCAACAAACAAACAAACTCTATTAAACAGGCTTTGAAAAAACGGCATAAGACCTATACTATTTGGAAAAGAAATCTTTCAGATTCAAACAGGGAGGACTTTAGAAGAGCGAGAAACGAAGCTTCATCGGCAGTGAAACTGTCCAAAAAACGATTCTTTTCATCAAGGCTAAGTCACAACCTGCAAAGAAACTCTGGAATAACCCAAAGGCGATCGGAATAGGATATAAAAACAAAATTGCAGGGTGTCAATTAGATCCAGATGCTCTAAATTCGTTCTTTGCAGCCAGCCCCGATGGCCAAATCTCTTATCCGTCTATTAGTCCGAATACCGCTAATATGTTCCAGAAGTTTGAATTCACTGCAGTTGATGAATCTGATGTTGTAAGGTGTATCTTAAAGATTAAATTGAATGCTGTCGGTGAAGATGGAATAGATATTTATTAAACCCCAGAAGATGTGAAGATGTTTATTAAACTCATACTTCCTTATGTTATTAGTTCCCTTGTGAACATTCTTAATCACTGTCTAACAAGTTCTACATTCCCTTCCATCTGGAAAGTCGCGACAATAATTCCAATAGGAAAAAAAACAACAGCTGCCATCCCTAGTGATTTTCGACCCATAAGTCTGCTATCCTCAATTTCAATAGTTCTTGAATCTCTCCTGGCGGAACAAATTTCTAAATATCTCCTTGAACAGAATTTACTCTCTCCCTTGCAGTCTGGATTTCGTCCTGGACATAGCTGTTCTACCGCAGTCGTAAAAATTCTGGATGATATAAGAACTCCGTTTGACAGGGGACAGATTACCTTGGTTTGTTTGTTGGATTTCTCGAAAGCGTTCGATAGTGTCAGTCAGGAAGTTAAAAATGTTCTTCAACTTTTCAGATACTGTTTTCAGATGCTGTAAGACTACTGAAAAGTTACTTAGAAGGGAGGACGCAGAGAGTTAAAATAGGGAATGTATTTTCAGGGATCAGCCAAATTAGTAGTGGAGTACCCCAAGGATCAGTACTCGGGCCGCTACTCTTTACAATGTTCTTAAACGACATTTTTTCGGACTGCAAAGATTTCTCAATGCACGCGTACGCAGATGACTTGCAACTGTATCTTTCCCGACCTTCAGGTCTCATTGAAGATTTATGTGCCAGAGTAAACGATGACCTACTAGAAATCGCCAAATGGGCCAGTGAAAACAACCTCTGCTTAAACCCCAAAAAATCTCATGTGTTACCTGTTATGAAATATAGATACCCATTTACTGAACTGCCTCATATCTTCCTTAATGGAACTAAACTTAGCCTTGTTAGCAAAGTAACTAATCTCGGTTTTATTATGAATTCTTCACTTACGTGCGAAGACCATATCAACAGAGTGGTAAGTAAAGTTTATTATTCCTTACGTAACCTAAGAAAAACTGCAAAATTTATTCCAACTGAAACGAGAAGAAGACTGACAGTACAATTAGTCGTGCCCATAATAACCTACTCTGAAGTTGTATATAGCAAGCTCGATTCGTGGTCATCACATAAACTATTAGTGGCATATAACAACGCAGCTCGATATGTTTACGGTATCCGAAGGTTTGATCATATATCAACACACAGTAATCGCGTTCTTGGCTGCGGTATTATAAGCTTTCTCAATGCAAGAAACTGTATTTTCCTTCATCGACTTATATATTCGAAAAGTCCTTACTATCTATTTGAAAAACTTGAATTCTGCAGGTCCGCCAGGAGCCTTTTTTCCTAGTTCCCCCCTTCAAATACAGTGAATCTAGTAGACTGTTTTTCACTAGTGCAATTAGACTTTGGAATACCCTTCCAAATAGTATTAAACGCATTTGCAACAAAACAACCTTTAAGCGCCTCATCTATGACTATTTCTCCTAACTATTTTTTTTCAAACTTTTTCATTATTTATTTCTAACATATACTCTATACTTTAACTTCTAACTTAACCATCTAACTTTAATTTCTCACAATAAATATACTTAAATCATTTAACTTAAAATTTTATCTAGCACTAAGTTTTCCTATGAATCTGTTGTTATTTATTTAAATTGTTACTTTGAGTTTCTATTGTAAATTATTGTATTGTTGCATTTAAAAGAATCATTCTTATATGCTAATATTTTTTATCAATAAACTAAACTATATATCAACTATATACTAAGTCTGAATGTCCTATTGACCCTGATTTGCTTAATAATTACTTCCTGCTAAGCACGCAGAACCTCGGCAATATTAATCCTGAAACTACAAGATATCATGTTGAACAATCATTTGAGTTCTCTGCAGTAAATGAAATCGATTTTGGAAAATGCGTTCAAAAAATCAAATCAAATGCAGTTGGAGCAGATGGAATACATATAAGATTTTTGAAACACATTCTCGCATTTGTTCTTAGTCCACTAACTCATATTTTAAACCATTGTTTAACAACATCCTGTTTTCATAGCTCATGGAAATCTGCAATTATTCTTCCAGTTCCCAAAAATACAGCAGCGAGCGAACCCAATGATTTCAGACCAATCAGCTTACTATCGTCCAATCAAATATCACACCATATTTCTCAAAAAAAACTTTTAATATCCATATCAATTAGGCTTTCGCGTCGGTCATAGCTACTCAACTGCAATGCTCAAGATTTTAGATGATATACGATACTCGTATGATAATGAACTAGTAACTTTGCTGTGCTTACTTGAAAGCATTTGATACGGTGAATCATTCTCTACTTTGTCATAAACTTAAATATATGTACGGCTTCTGTAACAGCTCTGTGTCTCACATGAATAGTTATCTTTCCAATAGAGTACAGAGAGTGAAGATTGCCGAAAATTTTTCGAAATATTCGCCTGTTTGCAGTGTAGTGCCACAAGGCTCTGTTCTTGGGCCTCTTCTATGTTCAATTTTCATCAATGATATTTTCAGTGTATGTAAATATTCATCCATGCATGCTTATGCTGATGATATACAGTTACATCTTTCTCGTAGAGTTGGTCTTATGGAAGACTTAGTATATAGGCTAAATGAGGATCTGCGCAAAATAGATCACTGGGGTTTTAGTAATGGCCTTCAGCTCAATGCATCTAAGTCTTTTGTGTTGCCTATCAGTAAAAACAGTGTTTTTTTAAGATATACCGGACCTGATTTTAGGTGGCAATAAGCTTGCTATCGTAAGCAAAATTAAAAATCTTGGGTTTCACATTAATTCTGCGTTAACTTGCATTGACCACATCAACAGTGTTGTTAGAAAGATTTACTTCATCGGAATTTAAGCCTGTTGAAATGAAACGTAAACGTGTTGTTCAATTTTTGCTTCCTATAATAACTTATGCAGAATGTGTCTATAGTAAGTTAGATTCCATACCAGAAAAACTGCAAAAGTTGACCATATTTCACAGTTCAAAAAAGGTATCCTTGAATGTGATAATAGCTACGTTCCTTTCGCCTTAATATCATCGCGATAAGAAATTTTCTTCAAGGAACGGCATGGAAAACGACTCGTAGAGGGCACTACCGTTGCAGTCAAAATTAAATTCAAACAAGCAATCATGATACAATAACTATTAGGTGTCATGAGAACGTTTGTCGTTCAAAACTGTTGTGAACTGTTATGGTAGCGATACCTTAGTGAACGATGTTTTTCTCTGAATGTGTTTTAATCTAAACGTCAGAAAAATTGTAAATTATTTCATATAATTATTAATATTATAATTAAAGTGCAAATGTTGGCTCCGCTGAATGCGTCCAATGTGTGTGACTCACGCGGTTTGTTTTGTTTTCTTTTGTTTAACATTCGATGGTCGCAGCTCATGATGAAATAGGTAGCTGTCATGGCTACCTAAGAGTCATTGTATCAAACAAACAAATAATTCAAAAAATGAAATGACGGCTCATACAAATATGCAGGTGCGACACCTGTGTTTCAAGTTTTTTAAAGGCTATATCACAATATTATATGGATAGCAAAAATAATCCTATTTGTTATAGGATTATTATTTTTGTTTTTGCTTTGTATGTAAAAAAAATAATCTGGATTATTTTGAAGCGAATGGAACGCAGCTCTTATAAGCTATCTATATGCTAGAAATTGTATTTTCCTGCATAAAATAATGATGTGTAAAACACCTAATTACTTGTTTGAAAAAATTCAATTTGGTCAATCAACAAGAACTTGCATGCTAACTCCACCAAGCTTTAACTATCTTAACTCTACAAGAATGTTTTTTATTAATGCCACTCGACTGTGGAATTCCTTATCAAGCCATGTACGATATATTAGGGAGACGAAAAAGTTTAGGCATGCAGTATTTCAATATTTTTCGAGTCATTAAATATTTTTAGCCAGTTTTCTACTATTTCTTCTTCTCCAACTTCTTTATATTTTTTTTTCTGCTGCACTCTGTTTTAATTCACTCTATCTCATCTTATTAATTAAGGATAAATTAAGAATAATATATAACTTTTAATTAAAATGTTTTAATTTTTCAATTATCGCTAAGCATAAAATGTTTAACCTATTGTGAAATTGTACATTAAAAGAACTGAGTTCTTATTGCACTATGGATAAACAAACAAAAAATAAAAAATTTTAAAACAATAAAATTTTAAAAAGAAAACCTAATTTTTTTGGCGAAAATCGTGTTTTTGGCTTTAAAACGCTAAAAAAAAAACATAAAAAAACCTTTTAAACTAATTTTTTTTTAGAAGATCCGCTAACCTCTAATGTGTTCAACGCAAAACAACTTTTTTTCGAGGCGCCTCCGGAGAATCGCTGCCACGGATTTATTTATCGATAATTTTTAAATTTTTTTCCAAATATACCTCATACAAATAATTATATGTACACCATTGGAGAAAATATTTTTGCATTAAAATAAAAATATTTCGAAATTCTGCTTTTGCAGTTATATTATTTATGAGAATGGTAATATAACATAACAAAGACTTTATTCAATTGTCCAGTAAATTAAATAAAAAATTAACGTAAAAAATTTCATCATAGTAAGTAATTATATGTGCACAACTTAAGTATATGTGTTTTTGTTTTATCTTCGAGCTTAATTTTAAATAAAATTTCATATTAGTAATTAATATGCTTTCCTTTTTTTTAAAATAACTTTGCTCAGCCTTTGCTCAGAATAAATCAAGGATTTTAGGGTGGATGGGCTGGTATTCTGCCCATTTCTATTGCTATTTTTAACTTCCTAGCTGTCTCAAATTGCCTTCCATTCTTATATACTTTTCCAGAGAGGATTCCCCAGAGATCCTCAATGGGGTTTAAGTCTGGACTTATTGCTGGCCATTGCAGTAATGGTATATTTCTGGCTGTAAAAACCTTTTTTGTACGCTTTGCACAGTATATTGGCGCATTATCCTGTTGATAAGTTCAATTATAGCCATAAAGTTGGCCGGCAAATTCTATTAGTTCATTGTCCAATAAACTCACGTACATTTCAGCATTAATTTTTGTTGATATGAAACACACTGGAGTTTTTCCTTCATAGCAAAACGCAGCCCAGATCATCACCGATCCTCCCCCATGGACACGCAAGTAGCAGGTGCGTCGCAACTGATCCTTATGCCACCAATACTTCTTGTAACAATCAGGCCCATCTAAATTGAATTTTTTTTCGTCACTAAAGTTGACGTTACGCCATTCCTCATCCCAAAATTGGTACTTGGTAGCGAGGGCCAAACGTGCGTTAATATGTAGAAGCAAAAGGTTGGGTTGTTGCGTCATGGAAGCATGTGTAATAGGGCGGGTCAAATTTTTTTGGTGGTCTGGCTCAGCGAAATTCGTAAAATACATGTAATTTCAAGACTTTTTCTCCACTACAGCATATACAAATTCTGAAAAAAAGCTGTGCGGACTTTCGTAAATAGATTTTTTTCTCAATTATAAAATATGAATGTATGAAATTTGAAAGAAGTGTATAAAATGTGTATAAAAAAGATTATTTGTGCTGTCATTTCTAAGGTAAATTTGGGCGCTGAATCTGAATCTGGCATTAAAAATACATTAAATCCAACTATCAATAGAAAAAATCGTGATTTTTTATCAAAATATCGTGATTTTTGGTCAAAAAATAAAAAAAATGTTGGAAAATTGTCTTTATTTCAAATGTTAGCTCATTTTCAGCTTGATTAAATATTAAACACGTTTTATTTTGATTTATGGCAGGAAATTCATTTAGTAAAATTATATTTAACACGCTTGTGTAAATTCTTTTGTCTTAATTACTTATCATAAACTTTTTCCTTTAAATTCTAAAATCCAAATTATTTTATCTTTAATTTTCTTGGTAAACACATTTAAATTTATCCTTTGTATTCAAAATTATTTTTTTTATGAATCATAAAATATTTGAAATTTAAATTCCTTATATTTTATTTTTAATATTTTATTTTTAATATTACATTTCAGAATACAAGCTATATCATGGAAACCTCATCGTCATCATCACAACCCGAGCTGGACCGTAAAATAACTTCAATATTGCAGCATGATAAAACTTTATTTGGTGAAGCGAAAGAATTGAACGTTGAACGTCTACCGACGTATGGCGATATTTTGTTACATTATTTTTTCATGCAAGAGCACTATTTCGAAGACAACCCACACATTTCATTCCAATCAATTACTCGTCATGTGGCGGATAAAATTGTTGAAATTTGGAATAATCTTCCAACGCCAATTATTCAGAGAAAATCCATTTGCAACAAATTAGACCGATTCATGGCTCAATATAGAGAAGCATCAAAAAACAAATCCAAATCACCCGATGTTCTTGTTGATTTTCGTGGTTTGCTAGGAAATTTGTTTTGGGTTTCAACATGTAATTGCAATTTATTAACAACGGATTGCAGATGTCAAAATACACCACTACCACTATTCATGAAAACATTTTTTGTGGACCAGATGACAGATAGAAATGTCACTATTACTGAATTTCTTCAAACGCTACCACAACCAAGTTTAACAACAGTAACAACTACAGAAGTGACTAGATCAGAGGTGATTTGGCAACCTGAATTATCAATGGGTGCAAGTAGTATGGATTTTGAATTTGAAGAAGGAGTGGCAGCTCCAGGTGCTGTTCGAGGGCCGTAAATGCAAAACGTAACCTTATCAAACTTTGCTATAAAATGCGATAGATACGGTATATCAAATAGAGCTGCGGCTGCACTCGCATCTGCACTTTTGAAAGATTTAAGCGTAAAAGATAAAAATGATCAAACGTTAATTATCGATAAAAATAAAGTTCAAAGAGAACGCAATCGTTATAGGAATGAGGTCTTGAAAAAACGATTAGACACTTCCACGTTATTGGCATTTGCTTTCGATGGCAGAACAGACGAAACATTAGTTACCGAATTTATCAACAAATTTATACAATGGACGAATTATCTGCCACCGAATTTACTTTCCGTTGTTCATAGTGTAATGTCAGCCAATTGCTACTTTGCTAGCTCTGAAAATGTTTTGCTAGCAATGGTTTGTCACAATGTGAAACCTATACGTCAAATGGCAATCGACAAAATAAAACATATCCGAAGTGATCTCGATCGGACAACATTGAGAGAATATAAAAAACCGAAAATCAATTTTGACTGCACCCACTTTTCCAACATGATAGATTTGAATGATGATGATATTCTACACGAGCCGCCATACACAAGAGACATTCCATTGCAACATTTGACTGAAGATTATTATGATTCTGATGAGGTTATGATTAACGTCGAAATACCATGCCACATTCAAAGCACCGAACGAAATGTCCAAGAGATGACTAGAGCATCCAAACACGTTACTGAAAAACACAAAAGTGGTTTTATTGCGACATCGATGGAATCGAGAGAAAAAAGGCCCAAAACTGAGAGCAAACGAGACTTGGAGTACTAGAATTGGTACTAAATAGTACTAAATAGTAAACGAGAATTGGAGTAATTTAAATGGGAGATTTGAATTCAGCGCCAAATTTTCCAACATTTTTTTTATTTTTTGACCAAAAATCACGATATTTTGATAAAAAATCACGATTTTTTCTATTGATAGTTGGATTTAATGTATTTTTAATGCCAGATTCAGATTTAGCGCCCAAATTTACCTTAGAAATGACAGCACAAATAATCTTTTTTATACACATTTTATACACTTCTTTCAAATTTCATACATTCATATTTTATAATTGAGAAAAAAATCTATTTACGAAAGTCCGCACAGCTTTTTTTCAGAATTTGTATAAGCTGTAGTGGAGAAAAAGTCTTGAAATTACATGTATTTTACGAATTTCGCTGAGCCAGACCTCCAAAAAATTCATCCATACAAATTGACCCGCCCTAATGTGTAACTTTAAGATTTTCATGTAAAATTTGAACTATTCTATTTCTTGTTATTTTAAGACTTATTTGACTTTTAATTTGTCCGCTACTCATTCCTTCGACTACTGCAAGATGTTGAATTCTCCGTTTCATTTATCTTAATTTGTGGATGTCGTGTCATGAGTAAGGGTTTCGTTAAAGCAAAGATTTTCCTCTACGCAAAATGACTAAACGCTCCTGAAGAAGTTTTCACTTCAAAAACTCAATTATTAACTCAACAGGCGTTGGAGGTCTCGCAGCTACATTGTAGTATAAAAGTAATAATTGGTAACGTCATGTGTCTATTTACCACTGGGTATCTAGTGCATACCTACTCCCATCGTCGCTTACTGTATAAGGTAAATATCATCAGTGTTTTAGCGGCCATGTCCGAACAAATATAATTGAGAATTGTAAAAAAACTTCGCAGGCCCTGCAGCTGCATTGTATTTAAGAAATAGTTGGTTACGTCATGTGTCCATTTACTACTGAGAAATTACTTCATTCTGTTCAGGTTATCAGTTCGAGACATGGCGAATAATAAGGTAGGCTAAGTAGCTTGTATAAGACCTATCGTTAATGTCAAAGTGTGTTTTAGAGATGCCAGTTTTTTTTATTAATGTTATTTCTAGGATAAACACTTGCAAAAGAAAATTTATGAAGGGTAAATAAGATTAAATATCTTTATTCCACGTTGTCCGATAAATTGCATAACTTCTTTTTGCCATTTTTATAATTTTAAAAGTTATAAAAATATATGTAACTTTGAACAAAATTCTCTATGAAAACCATAAATACACGCTTATAAAACTAAGAATAAATTTGAAGTCGAAGGCTCAATCTGATTATAACATACAAAAATATTTCGCAGAATAAGTTCTCTTCAAGCTTGTCTAAAACCAAAAACCTGTACTTTCCCGTTTTGAAGAATTGCTTCAAAAAAAGGATTTCATCAGAAACGCTAAGACAAAGTATGGATTTTTCATTGGATTTTAATTTGTGATATGGCAGCACTATATTTTATTATTTTGACATAAACGATAGGTCTTATCAAAGCAACTTACCCTACCTCATAATGCTCAGTTTTACCTTTCTCAATGACAACTTATTCGAATAAAAATTATATTCTGCAAATATACTCGAAAATACCTTTCCAACGATGTAAGATTTATGTGAATTGCTAAGGAAATTGCTTAAAACATAGATTTGTGTATATAGTAACTTTGGAGTGGTTTGGAAATTTTTTTTTCACAGAAATTATTTCCTAAGCTGTGAAACTTTGTAAAAAAATGTAAAACAACATTTTGAAAAATTTAATTTTCGTCGAAAAAATCATAGGTGATAGCTCATGAATTTCGATGATAGAAACTGTTAAATTATGTGTCAAAATGAGGCAATTACTGCAAATAAATGATATGTCATATGAAAGAGTGGGAAAAAAGAAAAAGTAATGAGAAAAAAAATTACAAAAAAAAAAAAAAAAATAAAACCGTTAGTCTTATTTTTTGAGCAAAACCTAAATATTTTAGAGGTTATTTTAAAACAATATTAAACATTGAATTGGTGGGATAACGGGTTATCTTTTCTTATTTCTCCAAAGTCATTTAATTGGTCTTTCAGACAAAGGAAATTTGTTGAAAATCGATTGAAAAATTGCTGATATATTTGCTTGCAAAGTCAAAACTTGAAATTTCAATAGTTTTTTCTCATTCTGAGGCGATGACCTTGCTTCATGGAAATACGTTGTACTGAGAAGATATAAATTTTTCGAGATAACTCGAAATCTAAAAATCTAAATCTAAAAAATTTGAATGTCATTTTAAGGGGATTTTTTTAACATATCTGTATCTGCAAAATATTACCAAGAAAGCTTTCGTATACCGTTATATTCCTCAACCAACGACTTTTCATACAAAAACACGTTGCACTGAGAACATCTGCAGTTTTCGAGATATTGCTATAATTTTTATGTCAAAACAACGGAAATTTTTCAGACTTAAGTATTTGTAAGAAATTTCATCATCAGAATATATATTCACTCTTGTATAAAAAATGTTTATTGTAGGGTATCCGTAAGAGATGGCACAAAATGTCTGAAGTATTTTTTGCACACCTTATCAATATCTAAAATTCCCTTTTACATTATATTCTTTCATCTCTTAGTTTCGTTCATCTCTTCACAGTTTAGTTTTTATTTAATAAATGCTCTTTTTACGCTCATATTTCAGGTTGAAGGTCACCAATCTAAAATGTAATCATACTGTGCAGCCAGATCTTTCAATTGATACCTCATTCACTATTCTATCCTTCCTAGTCCTGAGATCCCTTACTAAAAATAATACAAACTTTCAGCGTTAATATTTCGGGTCAGAGGTCATAAATTTAAAATCTAAAATGATTCTGCACATATAGGGCGCAGTGCCTTTCGAATGATATAAGTTTTATTGCCCTCATTCTAAAATTAATATCGAAAAAGTGTACGACAACATTTGATGTTTGCCTATTAATATATAAGATAACCTTTTTATTAAAGAATGGAGTTCAAGTGCGAAAATGAGTGAAATCGGATAATAACCACGCCTACCTCCTATACAAAGTGACTTAACCAAAACTGTAAAATCTCTTTAAAAACCACAAAAATTAATATAATGACTTGCACAGTGTCTTTAATATTTATTATAAACTTTGCTCATGAAATTTGTAAAAGTGGGTGAAAACCACGCCTACCTCCCATACAAAGTGACTTACTCTAAACGGTAAAATCTTTTTTAATTCCACAAAAACTAATTTAATGGTTTCAAATTTTGAACAACGGTCTTTAATATTTAATGTTAACTTTGAGTAAGAAATTTTAAAAAATCAGATGAAAACCACGCCTACCTTCCATACAAAGTGACTTAACCAAAACGCTAAAATCTCTTTAAAATCCACAAAAGCTAATTTAATGACTTCAAATTTTGCACTGTGTCTTTAACATTTAATATAAACTTTGAGAAAGAGCTCTGTAAAAATCGGATGAAAACCACGCCTACCTCTCATACACAGTGACTTAACCAAAACGGTAAAATCTCTTTAGAATCTACAAAAATTAATATAATGACGTCAAATTTTGCACAGCGTCTTTAATATTTCTTACAAACATTGAGTATGAAATTTATAAAAATGAGATGAAAACCACGCCTACTTCTTATACAAAGTTTACTAAAATCATAAAATCTCTTTCAATTCCACCAAAATTAATCTAATGACTTCAAATTTTGCACGAAACCTTCAACAATTAATATAAACTTTGGGTATGAAATTTGAAAAAATGGTCATCCGTGGGGGTATTTTAACTTCAGCCCAGTCGAAGATAATTCCTTACTAGTTTTTTAAGAAAATAAATACTTTTGTGTGCTACGCACTGTCACAAATGTGTTCGGTAGTTGCGAAAAAACGACAATTTAAAGTTGCTGGCATTAATTTTAAAATTTTTAATAAATTAAAAAAAAATTAATATTTGTCACTCTTAAAATTGAAGTTGACAGTATTTCAACTTTCAACTTTCAAACTTTTTAAAAAATTCCCTCCACACTTCACTCTATTAGCTTTACCATTACACATCACTCATACGCCCCACGTACATAAAATTAATTATTTCTCCATTGTATCATGTCTATCACATTTTCTCTCTGCATGCGCATATCCTTCTTTCTTAATTTCATACTTCCTTTACTCAGATGAATGGCTCGAAAAAAATAGCACACGTTTAATCGAATTTATATCATAATATCTCACAGACATTCACAGACACGATGTGTATAAAGTTAAGTAATCTAATTAAAAGCATGCCGGTATTGTGTTGGTGATAACCGCAACCGTGACTCTCTGACGCAGCTGACCCCCTCCCACCTGCCCCTCGAGAAATAGCTTGTCCCACAAAACGCATCATTGAGTAAGGGACGGATAAATTCTGCGCCCACGACAACTACTTCGGTAAAAGTAACAAACTTCAATTACCATAATTCGAGTATGAATGGTTTTCTACTATTATTATTTACATACCTGTTGCAGCGACGGCATTGTTTTGAATAAAAATTCAATTTCCACACGCTCCTTTTTCGTTGTCTTCACGTTTCTTTTCCTGTGTGTGTATGTCCTTTTTTTTTTGTTTTTTGGTTTAACTCGCAAGGAACTCCCACTGCAGCTGACAGTAGTAATGCGCAAGATTACGCGTACGTGTACAAATAAATAGAAATAAACAAAAACACAGAGAGAAAGAGAGTCAGTTCTGTGAGCACGATGGTGAATAAACAGATGCTGAATGATTAAGGCGCTCTCTACTAATGTCCTGTTGCCTGCGCTCTATGCTCTGGTTTGTTGCTAATGTTTTTCGGACCAAGTTTAACCAACTTGTTGGAAGTTTTAAAGGATTTGTTGCAGTTGTATTCTTGTTGCGCCTTATTTAGTTTTTCCCGCACGCTTTCAGCTGCTAAGACTTGGTGACAACTCATTCATGTCCTGTATCGCTCTAGATTAGCAGATTATAGCTTCTGGCACAAAATCATGAATAATTTACTTTCTATTATTATTAATACTGTTGTAGATTCTTCAAGTGATTCGTGTATTTGAAATTGTCTTTTTAGTTTTTATCTAAAAAAATTTAATATGATTAGAAAGATAGAAAGATGCATAAACAAATATACAGCAGTTCCGCTTTAAGCGTGCCGGAAAAATAGAAATTACGGAATGCCCATATCCGATTTGGGTCAAATTTTGCAGGAGCATCACTGACGAAAACGAAAACCTAAATTTGGTGGAAAATAGTTTGGCGTGATTTTTGGCGGAGTTACAGGGTGCACAAAATTGCAAAAAATCGGCAAAAACGTCGAAAATCGATTTGTACAAAAATTCATATCTAACCGAATGTTAAGTTTGAACTAACGTTAGAAAGGTAATTAAACGCACTTTAATCAAAAAATAATTTTAAAACATTTTGGTGGTTTCAAAATTATAAAATTTAGGGTGGGAACTAGGGTGGTCCGATTTTATGAAATTATGTTTGTACACATTTTTTATTAGAGAACAAAAAAAAAAAAGGGATTCTAGAGGCATGTTTTTTCTCCGTGAAGTAAAGCATACTCCCTCATTAAGACTTTTTTTTAATTTTCCAACATTTTTGTACTGGAGTCCTTCTAATGGCTTGTGTTTTTGGAAATCTAATACCAAAATAAAATTTCTTGGCTCATAAAAATTTACTTTGCAAAATTTTAACGAAATCGATCGGTCCATATGATCATGAGTCAATGGGTTCATGATATATTTTAACATCTAAACAAAAATATTTTTTAAACCCACTCTAATTTTCATATTGTTAAAAAGGTAATTTTGCCAGCTTTAAGAAAAAAAAAATATTTTGCTTTTTTAATTCTTCGAAATCAATTTTCTACAAGGAATTCTACAAGGGGGTGGAATCCCAAAATCTCAAATTTTTAAAAATTATTTTTAGATTAAAGTCCGTTCAGTTACCGTTCCAACCGTAGTCGGAAATTCGGTTAAAAATTAAAGTTAACAAAAAACCATTTGTGTTTAGATGTTAAAATGACCGTATCTCAGTAACCCATTGAGTCCCCACCCTTATTTATATAATGTTTAAAAGATAAGGAAAGAGGGATTAAACCTCCAACTACCATTTCTAAAAACTTTTTTAAGATTAAAGTGCGTTTAATAACCTTTTTAACGGTAGTTCAAACTTATAATTTGGTCAGGAAGTGCTTGAGATACGAATTTACGTAAAAATTACACTGCTCCACAAAATTCCAAAAATGTTCTGATTTCAAAGTTTAATCAGTCAATTAAGATGTAAACTGGGACCCTAATTTCAAAATATAAATTTTAAAAATTATTCTGTAACAGCGTTTTTAAATTATCAATAGGTTATTATTTTTAGTGAATTTCGAAAAAGTGTTCCTACATTATTGCAAATAAGACATGTGTTTAAGAATTGATTTAAATAAGTATTATATTTAATTAAAGGTAATTGTTTCTGCAATTACTGCAAATTTATTAATGCACTATATTCCAATTGGATAAACGTCTTATGCTCTATTAATTAAAACATTTGAATTTTTTTATTCTGTTTCTAAAAATTTTCATAAAATGGAACATAAGTTTGCCTACAAAGTTACCGAAAGTAAAAACATTATATGGGCTTTTTATTTTATTTTAAAGTATGGTCTATTGCGAAGAAAATGAAATACAATTCTTTAAAATCTGTCACGAAATGCAAAAGTAATAACTTCCGACGTGAAAATGGAAAAATCTATTTTTGAATTGAAAACTTTTGAAGTGAAAACTTCTTTAGGCGCGTTGAACGATTTTGGTAGAGGGTAAATCTTTGGTTTGCGTCATTGTCTTTTTCCAAGTATCTCTCGTCATCAATACAGACAGCAAAGATACCAAGATAGGAAACTTAGAAAACATAAGCAAGCAACCATCAATAAGTTCCTCTGCTGACGCATCGTTCTTTCCCCTCCCTTTGCTCCGCTGCGAAACATTAGCTGCAATCCCGTAGCACTAGATCAGATAAAATCTCAGTAAAACAACGTTAGTTCAACTTTATATCAATTTGTCATCACAGTCTTGAAACAGCTGTTTTAAGAACAATTACAAAAGAAAACAACAATACCAAAACGCCCATTGAGCGGGGAAACTTCAAAATAGGAAAATGAATAGTTATTTAGATTTGCCAACTATGTTCATTTTGATAAAAAATGCTTGAAACTTGGCAGCATTTTAAGATCAGAAATAGAGCTAGAAATCGAGCTGGTTTTAATTTTTGTTTTTGTTTTGTAAATAAAATAGAGCCGCGCTCTAGATCAACGACCACGGGAATGCAGCTATTAAATGTTACTTTTTTTTTTCAGTGTATATGTAGGGCTAGCTGTAGGCTAAAATAAAATAAATTTAAAATTTTTGATATTTGGTTTTGCTTGACTGGCCGTGAAGTCTCTTTTAATGCCTCCACTTGAGATCTTGCTACCAGGCAAACAAAAAACATAGCAAGCAAAGTGCTGTTTATTTTCCGCCGCCAATTCGTTTCATCCTCTCTTAAGTTGCGCAACCGATGTGATACTGCTCTACTCTGTTCATCGTTGTAGTAGATTTGCTTGGTAATTGTTGTTGTAAATATATTTTAGTTCAGCTTAAGATCTACATAACATTGACAGAAAAACAGTAAATATCCTTCATGACTTCTTTATGAAGAAACGATTTGTCAGCAGATAAACTTATTGATGGTTGCTTGCTGCCATAGTAGAATTAGACAAGGTACTGTTAGGGCTGAATGTGTTTTTTTTTCTAAGTGACCATAACTGTCAAACTCATCTATTTCGATATAATTGCCAATTCTTGCTTTCATATTGCATTCTCATTGGTTGCAGATTTTGTATGAAATGTCAACTTCGTTTTGACAGTTTCGGTCACCGGCTCTCCGCCCTAACACTACCTTGTTTAATTTTGCCATGCTTGCTGCATTTGCTGAGCACCTGGTAGCCAATATTCAAGAGCGTGTATTTGAGTTTCATGACCAACACATAGTAGAATTAGAGAAGGTAGATGCATTTCGGAGAGACAGACTGCCGGAACTATCAAAACGAAGTTGACAGCTCATACAAAATCTGAAAACGATGAGAATGCGATAAGAAAGCAAAAATAGGCAAGAATAGCAAAATGCTTGAGTTTACAATTCTGGTTATGAGAAAAAGAGAGCAGTCTGAAATGCATATACCTTCTAGTTGTATACTAGTTGTACCATGGACCAACATAAAACCATTTGTAGTTTTATAAATGTCGCCAGCATATTCTCTGACTGGGACCATGGTATAATAAGTAATAGGTAGGAGTAACATTTCGTGTTTCGACCATCGAATGTCAAGCAGAAGAAAACAAAGGAGAGAACGAGTGTCACACACATTGGCCGCATTCAGAGGAGTCACCTGCTGTGAATGGATCATTTATTTGCAAAGGTTTCTCACTCAAATTTAAAAAAAAACAGTTGCCAATTATTGACTCCGCTGAAAGCAGCCAATGTGTGTGACACACGCACTTTATATTGTTTTCTTTTGTTTGAAATTGCAGCTCGTGAGAAAATGAGTAGTTACAGAGTAGAGTAGAGTAGAGTAGAGTCAAGGTTACCTAATAATAATTTTATTATGAGTGGGATTTCATCGTCCAAAATTTTTTGTTTCTTATTTCAGCTACCATAAGCCTATAGTATCTTTTTTAAAAATATAATGCAATGATTAATGACGCAAACAGTGAAAATAATGTAAATGCAATTCAATGAAATATTTGTAAATACAAATTTTATGTATGTGTAAATTATTATGTATTTTAAGTGCATATTAATTATTTCAATAAGTTTAATTTATATTTTTGTTTATGTTTTACTTTGGTTTTTATATTAAAACCCATTATTTAAAATAAAATGAAGTGATAAAAGATGAAAATAATGTGCATTAATGATGAACCGGATGTACGGATGAACCGAATCCGAGGCAGAACTTTGCTTGCTATGTTTTCTGTTTTCCTTGTAGCAAGATCTCAAATACAGGCATTAAAAGAGAGTTCAAGACCCATCAAACAAAATATCATATATAAAAAAAAGTAAATTTATTTTATTTTAGCTACAGCTCTACATATACATTGAAAGCAAAAATTAAATATCCTTTTTGAGGATTATTTTTCATTCAATAGTGCTCCCTGTATTTTATTTTTATATTAACAATATTCAATTTAAATGTAATAATATAGTTTGGTGTAATTATAAAGTAAAAATTCTATCTGAATAAAAAATATTTTGAAAGATATAATCAAAGTCTGAGGGAGTGAAAATATAAAAAGGTTTTTCCGATTAGCATGAAAATTTTTATAAAGCAAAAAAAATCTATTTTTTTTAATAGTTTTAAAAAAATACAACACAGTATAATGTAGAAATTTCAAACCAAAATTCAAAATATTAACAAAGTTGTAGCAAATTACGCAGCGCAGGTGTTGTTAAAATTTTTAAATGCGTTTTCTCGAAACGTTTTTTTGATCGGTCTGGGTATTTTAAAAAATTCTATCGAACCGATAGAACTGAAATTTTAATACGTTAATGGTTCTCGCAGGTAACAGAATTATTGTACATTTTGAATAATTTTTTTCCTATTTTCCCCCGATTTTACTCAAAAAACACGATTTCTGAAAAATTCTGTGTTAAAGTTTGTAATTTTGTTATATTTTAATGAAAATGTTTAAATCTGCATTTGAAACGATTGTATTTTATTTTTTTATAAAAAGAAAATTACGAAAGAAACCTTAAAAATTAAGCCGCAGCACCAGACTACATCCTTAAATAAGCTCAAAATAAAATATAACAGATAGATGAAATTCAAAAGAAGATATTGGATCTACTTACTACATGTTTATATAAAACGAAACGAACGCTGAACGTCGTGAAAGAAACGAGCAACAATATTTTTTGATATGGAAAAATGCATTGCTTACCGTGACATTGCTTTCGTTTTACATAAACATGCAGTTAATCTCTTGTTTTTACTTTGATCTGTTTCTCTTATGAGAAACCATGCGTATTCGCTAATCATGGTCACTAGACCGTATCGAAAAAATAAATTTCGCCGCGCACTAGCCAATATGAAGCATTATTGAAAGAAAGTTTCGAAAAAAATTTTTTTGACCGAACGTAGGGTTCGCGCATCGACATATTTCTGTATAACTTCAGTATTTACAGTCCGATCGAAAAGAATGATATGTCCATGTTGTTGTCTCAGAGAGAGCTATTTTTTGTCTCTAGAATTTATTGACCTCAGTTGACCTCTTATAGTACTGACCCACCGGACCTCAGTTTCTACCATCTTAAGGTACCATTTTGATTTCAGAAATGAAAAGCCCGTAAAAAATCAATAAACTTTTAAAAAAGAAATTTTTTGCTATTTCTACTAGAAATACATTTAATTTTTTTTTTTATTTTTTTTGCAAAACGTACGAAAAAATTTTTAACATTTTTGTCATATCGTATTATTTTTATAAAATATGCACCGAAAACGTTCTTATCCAAATCTACCATCTTAATGTACTATTCTAAAGTAATACAATTAAAGCCCTCAAAAAATCATTAAACTCTTCCCAAGAAAATCATTTAAATAAAACACAGAATTTTACAGTGGGAGAACTGTTGATTAAAAACCCACTTTTATTATTTTACTAAGACATTTTTCACATATTAAAATCATCGAGTTTTAAGAGATCAAATTTCGACATGATTCAAGTAGACTGTATTTCTGGGGGCTCTCGAGTTTAGATAAAATGCGACCCATGCGTTGTTCATCGGTGACAGCAATGGCAGATTCATGTACTACGTGTACAAAGCGTGTTCTCAGTATTTTGAGAATGGCATAGATAAACTGTGAAAATAATTAAGTTTAGTAAGGAAAGATATCAAATTAAGTTGTTTACTCTACCTGGTAATTCGATTATGTCATTTGCGTATTGCAATCACTCAAAAATATTTGTGTGTAAATATTACTAATAGCTGCGTCCATTCTACGAATTTTATTCGTAGTTTTCAGCCACGAATAGGATTCGTAGAATCAACGTATGTTAATACATATTACGAATATTTTATTCGTATCCCTAAAAAACAAATGTATTAAAAAAAAAATATTCTGTCTGAGCGGGTTTGAAAATTCTGACGCACTTTACCAGTAGGCTACAGTCACTTTGCAATGATACAGTTCTTTATGTTGTTTATATGTTCGAGAAACAAGGCTGAACGATTTCGGTTTTCAATTTTTAAACTCTACTAATAATTTGTACACTCTACTAATAATTTGTACGAATGAATTGTTTCTACTAATATTATTTTTCATTCGTAAATAGTACGAAAGCATTAGTCAATAGTACCAATGTAATGCAAGAAATTACGAAGTTATTCGTACGATATCTTTACGAATATTATTATTTATACGTGCTCAATCATTCGTACAATGCACTAAGACGAATTGATTTGTTTTTGTTTACGAATATCATTAGTATACATATAAAACAAATATATTCGTCGATACTACATCAGGTGTTAGAAAAATTTTACGAATGAATTCGTAAAGATATCACAATAAAAATACTTTGTATATTGTACGAATATTTGTAGAATGTACGAAATTTTAGTTTACTAATATCATTCGTAGAAATTTTACTAATTTTTTTTTGAGTGTAGACATTTTTTATAAATTTATTTTATGCACTCTAATAGTCGGATTAAACACTAATATTTATTATTAAATCGTTAAATATACGCAATTTCAACTGATACGTCACAGGTATTTCAATGTGCATTTGAAAAGTAGCTCAATATAATATTTAAGGCAGGTTTTTTACAAACAGGTTTTCTACTATAAACTTCCATGTGTTTTTTTTTATGATAAAAAAATAAAAATTAACTATTCCTTAAGATCGGGCTGTTAATGTCGAGGGTTTGACGAAGTTTAAAAGGAGAAACCAGTGTTTGAACTGCTGACTAATAAGAATATTTTCGGTGCATATTTTTAAAAAATAATACGATATGACCAACAATTTAAAAATTTGCCCTACGTTTTGAAAATTTCTTTAGTAAAAGTTTATTGAGTTTTTATGGGCTTTCAATTTCTGAAATCAAACTGGTACCTTAAGATAGTAGGAACTCAGGTCCGGTGCGTCAGTACTATAGGGGGTCAACTGAGGTCAATGAGTCCTAAACACAAAAAATTAGTCTCCCTAAGGCAAAAATACAGACATATAATTTTTTAAGATCGGACGGTAAATACTGAAGTTATGAAGAAATATGTCAATACGTGACCCCTACGTTCGGTAAATTTTTGTTCGAAATGTGACTTTTTTTTTGCCTATAAGGCGAGACAGACCATCTCGGACACGTTCCAGGAGCCAGTGTACCGGCGCTCCATATTTTTCATTTGCTGGTGAAATCTTTCTCCATGCTCATCGCTTTCATAACCAAAATTCGGAGGTAAAAATAAGGTTTATTTCAAAACATTTACTTTATAGGTACTTACCTTGTAGAGCCCAACGCGTTTTCAGAAAGCCACGATTTAAGTGGTTTTGTATAAATCGATTTTGCAATCGAATTGTTTCTATTTTCATTGAGGTAGTTTTTACACTTGTATTCAGTGACAATTTTTTTAGAGTTGTATGCTATTTTCTTCGTAATAGAGCACACGGTGAAATTAAATTATGAAACCATAAAATTTCTTTTATTTTTATAACTTTGCAAGCAAACTTATTTTGCATTTTATGAAAATTTTTAGAAAAAAATAAAAAATTCAAATGTTTTTATTAATAGAGCCTAAGATGTTTATCCAATTGGAATATAATGAAGACACAAATGAAAGGTATTTCAATTACATTTAATTAAAAATACCATTGATTTAAATGAATTCATAAAAACGTGTTTCATTTGCAATAACATGGGATCAAATTTTCGAAATTCACTAAAAATAATAAACTATCGATAACTTAAAAACGGTTTTACAGAATTATTTTTTGACCTAATATCAGCGTCCTGTTTTCAATGAATATTGCCTAATGCCTAACCCAGATCAGAATGTCTATCGCATAGTGTTATTTACGAATTTTTTGTCGTTTTTTTTTAAATTTTCTGCACCCTGTAACTCCACCAGAAGTCACGACAAACTTATTTTCTCTAATTTAAGTTTTTTATTCCGTAAGTAATGCTCCATGCAAAATTTTACCCAAATCGGATATGGCCATTCCGTATGGCCGGCACGTTTTAAGTGGAATTACTGTATGGCTGAGTTCCTAAATGCATTTATGCAATGCATCAGTGTGTTTTATTTTGAATTGGTCCGAAGCTTACTAACCAAAACTGTGCATTTATACTATTTTTAAGAAAATCAACAGAGTTGCGCGGTTTTCGTAGTTGTACTTAGCACCAATTCAGAACAAAACAAAACACACTGATGCATTGTATAAATGCATGTAGTAACTCAGCCTTTATAAGAATCAGTTAGAAGCAATAAAAGAAAAGCATTGAAATATTAAAAAAAAAACAAAACATAAAAATGCTTCCTTTTTATAATCACTCATCAATGAAATAAAGAAATGCTGTACCAAATACAAGTTTGCCACTTTGGTAATTTTTTGATTTATTGTCCGTTGGTACATTATTTTGTTATTTGGAATATTTTAAAAATTATTGTCGGCCTTTGTAATCTAGTGGAGAGTGCGCTAGACTATCAACCCAGAGGTCCCTGGTTCGAATCCGGGTTCGGCCTGGTTATTTTCACTTTCTTTGTTCTTTCCTACATTTAAGAATTATGGAAAACAAAAAATCCACAGCTAAATGTGGATGTCCATTAATTCAACAACTAAGGGCTGGAAATGCTTGCCAAGGTTAAGGCATAACACTAGCCTCTGTTAAAAGCAATTCAAATTGTCTTTCACAATTGTTTCGCCTAATCAATAATTCACGTATGGTTCCAATCAATTCCTCTAAATAATCTATTCTTTCTTTTCAGGTCAAAGACCAAACCTTGTTTGTATAAGGCGCATGCCTTGGTTCTTTGATCTTTTTTAAAAAAAAAAAAAATTTTATAGAGCAAAAAATTTTGCCAAAATTAATACATGTCAGCACTGCTATATGTCAAATTTTAACTTAAAAGTTTTCATGTATTTCTTGTTTTCATTTTTAAGGAAGGTTTTAGGTAAAAAAATTTTAAAACCCGAATATTTTTTAATTGACTATTGCGGTACAACTATTCAAGAAAATGTAAAAAAATGCATCCAAAATCAAATCGAATCCATCTCGCTTATAAAACAGATTCTACAGTAGGGTGGGTCACAAATATCAATTATTTTTTTAAAAGTTGCACGGAAAAATAGATTGCTAGACACATTAAAAAAATTCTCACCAAACATGAGCTTTTAATATTAATAGGAAAATGCTCCGCATCGCAGTTTTTTTTCTCAGTCCAATAGAAAAAATTCATTAATTGATTGTAAAGTAAAATGTTTTCCAAGAATTTTGTAGGAAATTTAATGCTCTAAAAAGGGTATCCCATATTTTTTCCGTAAACCTCACCATTTGCATGATATTGAAGATTTAAGTTTGACTATTTTCAGGCATATTTAATTTTACGATTATGTAATCAAAAACTCTTAAAATCATTACACATTACGCTTAATTTAATCGCCAAAACATAAGATACCATTTTCATAGAGCATTTAGTTTCCTACAAAAATTTAAGTGCGTGAAGATAAATTCGTCAATCCGACGCTAACTTAGCGAAGACTCAAACCATTACTTTTGCTCCGCAAAAAGTTAAAATAAGTTAAAAGTTAAATAAAAATTAAAAGTTAAAGTCTTAATTGTGCACTTATAGGCTATATATCGTTGGAAAGGTGCTTTAATTACCTGTAAAATGATATGCATAACAAAAACATTGTCCAGACAGATTTTGAGAAATTTTGCATGGAATCTTAGTTCTTTGGACCTAACATTCACTACATTTAAAAAATGTTTATGAGTTGGTGCCATGACTTAAATTCATATCAAGAGTTAAATTCGTTCTTTGCAATAATATTATTTTAAAATTCTTGGCAAAAGCTAAATTCGAATCAAAAGTTACACTTTGCAAATATAATTAATATAATTTCCTCCCAAAAGTTAAATTCGTACTTTGCAATAAGAACGAATTTAATTTCCTCCTAAAAGTTAAATTCGTACTTTGCAAAAAGAACGATTTTAATTTCCTCCCAAAAGTTAAATTCGTACTTTGCGAAAAGTACGAATTTAACTTTTTGCGGAGCAAAAGTAATGGTTTGAGTCTTCGCTAAGTTAGCGTCGGATTGACGAATTTATCTTCACGCACTTCAAAAATTTGTATTTCGCATTTTATAATAGTCATTATTGGCGAGTTATAGAATTCATAAACAAAAATTAAATATGTCTGAAAATTATCAAACTGAAATCTTTAATATAATGCAAATGGTGAGGTTTACGGAAAAAATATGGGATGCCTTTTTAGTAGAGCATTTCCTATAAAATTCTTGGAAACATTTTTTTTTACAATCAATTAATGATGAGGTATAAAATTTCTTCTATTGGACTGAGAAAAAAAAACTGCAATGCGGAGCATCTTCCTATTAAAATTAACAGCTCATATTTGGTGAGATTTTTTTTTAAGGTGTCTAGCGACCCATTTTTCTGTGTCACTTAAAAAAAAACTAATTGAATTTTGACGCACCCTATTCTACAGCGCTTAAAATCCAATGCTCCAGAGTACCTTTAACTAAACAGAGTAACTTTAAACGCGTTTTTCTTGAAACATACTTTTTTAAAACATTACACTACTCCCTGCAAACGTTTGGAAGACGATTGGAAGAGAAGTTGATTTGGCGAAGCACTTGCGATTCGCCCAAGGGTTCTTTAGAAGAAGGGTAGCTTTTCAATCGCCCAAGCGATGAGTGGGCGATTCAAGAAAAATCTTTAAAGTCTTCCTTCGCTCATTCCGGCGATCATTGAAAAATGGCGTATATACAAATTTTAAAGATCGATTGCTGGAATATGAACCCTGCCAAAGAGCCGCCAGCAAATCGCTTGGAAGTTGAGACAATCGCGGGCAAGCTCATTTGGGGGTCATCCGGGTATCGACGACTGTAAGCAGCTGAGGCCATTAAAGCGCTTCGCCGGGAAGTTTCGCGGGGACGAATCGCTTAAAGAGTTCGTATGCGATTCGCTGGGAAGAGTCGCTAACGATCGCCGGGAGGGTCTTAAGCGGTTCGCCTGGAAGCTCCGCGAACGAAGCGCCTAAAGTGTTCGTAAGGAATTCGCTGGAAAGAATCTCCATTGATTTTGAAATTTTTTTGAATTTAAATTGAAAATTCTCAAAGTTCGAATCGCTTGGAAGATGAGACAATCGCCAGCGAGCTCATTTAGGAGTCATCCGGCATCGCCAAGAGAAGTCCTTAGCAATTCAAGGGAAGAATCGTACACGAATCGGTAAAAGGAGTCTAAAGCGATTCACCGACAAGAGTGGCACACGGATCGCTTTTAGGATTCCTCAGCGATTTCTTGCGAAGCGTCTTTTTTGAACGTTACCAGTTGTTTTCTAGGGGACATCCTTTGTTAAATAGGGTAAAAAACAAATCTACCACCCGAAATCGTGCTGATATGAATATGTTCAGTTTCCATGCGGCAATTCAATGCAAAAATCTTTTTTTATTTTTCGATGTTTATTTGTAGTGGAGAACTATATAGCCTGTTTCATATCCCAACAATCGATCTTAAAATTTTTAAATAAGCCATCTTCCAACGATCGCTGGAATGAGCGAAGGAAGATTTTAAAGATTTTTCTTGAATCGCGCATTCATTGCTTGGGCGATCGAAAAGCGAGCCATCTTCGAAAGAACCCTTGGGTGAATCGCAAGTGCTTCGCCAAATAAACTTCTCTTCCAATCGTCTTCCAAATATTTGCAGGGAAGCAGGCATATATGCTTTTCCTCTAAAAATAATCATAAAAAAACTACAAAAAAATTTTTCTTGTATTAAAGTGCCCATGGAAACTGAAAATACTCATATTAGCACGATTTTCAATGGTAGATTTGTTTTTTACCCGAATTGGCAAAGATAGTCCCCTATAAAGCATCTTGTTTCGTCGCAACTTGTTATCGCTGAGGAACCCTAAAAGCGATTCCTATGCAACTCTTGTCGGCGAATCACTTAGGACTCCTTTTGCCGATTCGTGTGCGACTCTTCCCGCGAATCGCTAAGGACTTCTCTTGGCGATGCCGGATGACTCCCAAATGAGCTCGCTGGCGATTGTCTCATCTTCCAAGCGATTCGAACTTTGAGAATTTTCAATTTAAATTCAAAAAAATTTCAAAATCAATGGCATAACTTTGAAGATAAGTAAAAAACCACTTCCAATCAACTTCTTGTGACAAAAGTGCAGAACTTAGGGCCACATTCCTCCTTTGCGACTCAAATTGAAATGCCTCGTTAAAAATTAAATTACAAAAAAAATATGAAGATAGTGACAGAAGGTTTTTTTATTGAATAGATAAATGAACATTGTAACGAGGTGGACAAAATTAGGTATGGAAAAAAGTCATAAAATTGTAAAAGTAAGTATACAAATTTATAGTTAAGAGTCTTAGTTATGTGAGTCTAAAAGGGTTTTGCGATATCTTATCATTTGTAGTATTTATGATCTTTTTAGGCTGCCTTACAAATTTAACAAAATTTCAGTTTTTTATAGTTTTGTACTGAATATTTTCCAAAATCGCAAAATTTTAGTATAAATCATATACAAAATTTGAAAAACTTTTCTCCGTTGTTTTTGAAGTTACCCTCATGATTCTAGTTCCAACGAGAATGACTGATGTTTAAAGTACAGGGTCCGCCAAATAACTTTTCTTTTTTGAAAATTCTATAAAAAAAACTACTATATATTTTATTTTCTTAAATTAATTTTTTTATTTGAAAGTACAATCTTTCCGGTTACTAATGGAAAATAATTTCATTCAAATGGCTGCCTCGGCTGGCCTACACGATCGGTCCAATTTTTAAGCACATTATCGATTGTGTGCAGCTGTATTTCACTAATGGCTTCACGAATATTGTCCTTTAAAGCGTCAATTGTCTCTGGCTTGTCGGCGTAACATTTACCTTTGAGGAAACCCCACAAATAATAGTCCAACGGTGTCAAATCGCAGCTCCGAGGTGGCCAAACGACATCAGCTCTGAGGCTGATAATGCGATCTTCAAAAACAGGGCGCAATAAAACGAGTGTAGCTTCGGCTGTGTGGCACGTAGCGCCGTCCTGTTGAAACCAAATGTTGCCAATATCCTTCTTTTCAATTTTTGTGAACAAAAATTTGTTCATTATGGCCCAATAACGATAGCTATTGACTGTAACGGCCATTCCTTGCTCATTTTCGAAGAAAAATGGCTCAACTATGCCTCTGGACCAAAATCCGCACCAAAACAGTGACTCGTTTTGGGTGCAGCGGCTTTTTAATGTATGCGTGCGGGTTTTCTGTGCCCCAAATGCGACAATTTTGCTTGTTTACATACTTGTTCTTGTTGAGAACGACTGTGAATTGATGTTGATGGCGCTTCACGCACACTTTCTGCCACAGCAGCAATATTCTCGGGTGTACGCACTGCTTTTGGCTTTTCACGCTTCGGTTTATCGATGAGGATGCCAGTTTCTTTCACTTTTTTCACAAGATAACGAACATACGGAGCTGTCGGTGCTTCTCTTCTTCCAAAATCCGTACGCAATTTTCGCACACATTCTGCAAAATTACCATGATTTCCAAAGTAATGTCGCAATATTTCCCAGCATTGTTCAAGCGTATACACAACCATATTCATTCAGCGGAAAGATAAAACTAATTATCTGTCAAATCAGATATGAGCTAAGTGTTACCATTCACGAAATAAGCTCTAGTAGAAAAAAAAAAACGTTAGATGGCGGACCCTGTATGTGCTGCAAAAATTGAACAATTTTATCAACACGATTTTATTATAACAAATCGCGAAAAAGTGGTTTCAAGGTATTTAAAGTTTTTTAAAGGCATTTAAAGTTTTGGTAAGTGTTTTCGAAATAATAAAATTGAATTAAGATTGGTTTGAGAGGTTTTTCAGATGCATTTGCGTATTGATTGTCACGAAGAATTTCATCCAAATAGCAGGTTTGGTTAACGAGAAACTAGGGGGAAATGCCCGAAGATGTGATTTTGAAAAAAGTCATAAACAAATATCTGGAAAGATAGTTTAAAACAAGTGTGTTTCTAAAGAAATTACAACTATTTTCTTAAACCGACTTAAAAAATGAGGAGTTTCTCAAGTTTGTTGGTTTATTTTTTTTCTCTTAATGTATGTATGTTCATGGGTAACTCCTAAAGCACTTGTTCGATTGCCTTAATTTTTTGTCAACAGATAGACACATTGAACACGAAGTTTGTAATCTAAAAAAGTGGATGGTGTTCGACAAATATTGACACTAGTTTACTGAAATTTAATACAGGGGTAGGCACAATTAACTATTACAAATTACGGCCAAGAAAGTGGACGCTATTCGACAAAGAAGAGTGGCAATATTAGAAAAAGACTGTATCTAACTGTATCTCAGTTAATATTGACACTAGGGTAATTAAATTCGTTACAAGAATGGGTAGAATTATAACAAAAGACGATGTAATACGCCCAAAAGGACAAAGGGCTTATTACTATTAGAAAAATTAAGAAGAAAAACACTGTATCTCAGTTAATATTGACACTAGGGTACTGAAATTCGGTAAAAGAGCATGTAAAATTATAACAAAACATGCCCAATATAAAAAATGAAATATAGCCACAAAACATTTTGAACATAAAAAATGATATAACGCCCAAAATAAAAAATGAAATAAAACCCAAAATAATTGAATAACGCCCAAACTGAAAATAAAATAAAGCCCGAAAAATGACATAACGCCCAAACTGAAAATGAAATAAGACCCAAAATATTTTTGGAAAAAAATTGGGAATATTTTACCGGCTCTGCGAAATAACTCCTAACGAAATAAGTTCTAACGAAATAAGTCCTTACGAAATAAGTCCTAACGAAATAAGTCCTAACGAAATAACTCCTAAGGAAAAAACTCCCTAACAGTAAATGAAATAACTCCTAACGAAATAAGTCCTAACGAAATAACTCCTAATGAAAAAAACTCCCTAACAAAAAATAAAAAAAGTCCTAACGTTGAAAGATGATATAACTCCTAACTCCTTGTGATATAAGACCTAAAGAAAAGATGAAATAAAACCTAACATTTAAGAGTATGTTCATTATGAAATAAAACCTAAACGGAAATGATGAATTAAGTCTTAATTTTCAGAATATTAAAAAAAACAATTGTGGTTCGGAGCGACTGCCTGGCTGCGACCTTAGCGCGAGCAGGGAAGGCTCTACACCTCTGGAAAAATGCACACAAAATGAAAAATTATATAAGGGCCTAAATTCGGGATCTTGTTAATATGAAATATGGCCCCACCACATAAAATGATATTTGGCCGATAAAATGGTTTTCCCTTGAACGGAATTTTAAAACCACATTTCGTATAAGGGCAAATCGTTATATCATAAATCAAAAAACCATTTGGGCTTTATACGGACATGCTTTTTCTTCTGAATATAATTATCTTTTTAATAGGCGGCCTTCGGCCGCTGCTAAGGGATTACAACCCTCAATAAGTCCAACACCGGCTTCGCTGTCTAAAATTTCTTAATTGAAATTGAATTGAAATTGATCTAACATTTTGATGACAAATAGTTCACATAAAAATAGTTATATCTGAATAATAGTGAAGTAACGCCCCAAATAGAAAAATTAAATAAAGCCCAATTGTCATAATGAAATAACGCCCAAAGTTTTGGGCATGAAAATTTCATTTCATTTTCATTATGAAATAACACCCAAATTTGTATGGAAAATTTTTGGGCTTTATTTCATTAGGAAATAATGCCCAAAATAGAAAAATGATATAATCAGTGTGGGCGTTATTTAAATTTTTGGGCTTTATTTAATTTTTTATTTTGGGCGTTATTTAATTTTTTATGCCCAAAATGTTTTAGGCTTTATTTCAGTTTTTATTTTGTGCGTTATTTCATTGGGCGTTTAGTACAGGGGTAGGCCCAATTATTACAAATTACGATCAAGAAAGTGAGCAATATTCGACAAAGGGGAGTGGCAATATTAGAAAAACACTGTATCTCGAATAATATTGACACGAGGGTACTAAAATTCGTTACAAGAATGAATATAACTATTTCGAAAATTTATCATATTCTCTAAAAAGGAAGAAATAAAAACTTTTTAACAACAAAATATAAAACCCGACTTCAAAATCACAACAGGAAAACAATTATTTTAAGTTACTTTTCCTATTAATTTCTTGGTCAAATTTGATAATTTTTTTATGTATAGGCATTTCCATGGTGAAGCACGCGACACTCGTACGCCCATGAGGTGCACAAAAATAAAGAAAATTAAGAAAAACAATTTTTTGTTGTTATTTTTGGATAGCATTTTCGTAGCAATATGTTTAGTACAAAATGTAGGTTCCGAAGATTTTATGTTTTCAATATATTAGCAATAAACGTGCAATCTAGCACGCGACAAAAAATGGAACTCGTTTTCAACTGCATTCTAGAAAAATGCAGAAATCTGCGAAACGCAACATCAAATTTCAAAGTATTTAACTTTAAACTTATATGGATAAATGTAGCCTTCTGGTGATAGCTGTCATGTTGAAATGGTTTTCATCGTTGTTGTTTTTTAAGCTTAAGTATAATCTAGCACGCTACATCTAGCACGCGACATATTTTTCCATCGCAATTTAATTGGGTAATTAAGTAATTAGGTAGTTAAATATTATGTAATTTAGTAATTAAAAACAAATTAAATATATTTTTATTTCCTTGCATCAACCATGTTTTCACTATCTTTAGCCAATGCCTTCCATTTTTACTAAAACAAAAATGTTTTCGAAACATTTACTAAACATTTACGAATAAGAAAAAGTGCATTTGTGAAATAGTGCAGACGATTTGATCATCACGGTTAATGAATTTATGAACAAATTGCTTAAATTAATAAAACTAAAATGTTTCTCTTAGATAATGTCATCAAATAATAAGTTTTTTATAAGTTTTAAAATTTTGGTCACGGTAGACTTTCCTGTGGAAATGCCCATATATTATTATATTGGAAATCTTATTATTTTAATTTTTTCCAATTCGTCTTATATTTATTTAATATAACAAAACTTTGTTACACAATTATGATTTTTTTTTTACCATCCCAGCACTGCCAATACGAATGAGATTTAAGTCCCGAAGTTAAGATCAGCGAGTAGCAGGTGCTAAACACACAAAAGCTCGCGTTATTGTGTTCAGTGATCGAAAATGTTAATTTTATAAAAGTCTGATTATATAAGCGCCAACTTTAAAGGCTTTTTATTTAGAAAGAAATTAATTTATTATCTTTAGTGTTAAATAAATTAGAAAAAAATAAAATAATAATATATGCAATATAATAAGATTTTCAATATAATAATATATAAGGGGTATTCACACTGACTTGGGTAGTTGGGAAGATTGGCAAATGCCGTACATTTTGTTTTTGTAAAGTGCCATTCTACCCAAGTACCCCTCCACCAATCTACTCTAGCTGACCCCCTGACTTGTTTGGGTAGATTGTTTGCTTGCCAAATTGAGTACTTTTTCCATGTGTTACCACCTTTTGCAAAAAAGACAATAACTGGTATATAAAATAACTTTTATTTACGCCCAATTAATGGCCTACATTTTTCGCACATAAAATGACAAAAAATGATTTGGTGGCAGCCCTCTTCCAGCTGTCACTCATCTCTCGTCAGCTTCATAAGCCTGGGAGATCAAACAAACATGCAGCACTGCCCAAAACTATTCTACAAAGTACTCAATTGCAATTTAGGGTGCTCGCAATAACCAAAAGTACTCTATCTACCCATACCCAACTACCCAAGTCAGTGTGAATACCCTTATAGTAATTGCAATATAGTATATAAATAAATGATTAAATGATTTCACCAAGAAATTTAATAGGAAAAGATATTTAAAATTATTTTTTGGGGAGATTATGATTTGCGATCGGAGCCGCGATTTGACAATGAACTATGATGCTGAACTATAACAATGAACTATGATGACAATGAACTATGATGAACTATGATTACAATAAACTACTTTCAATAAAAATAGAAATGGCCGAAGGAAAAATCGGTATAACGATTTGTTTTCGAGTTATCTAAATTTGAAAATAATATTTTTCTTTGGTCCTAGAAAACTTGCCATATTTTCTTTATGTTACCGATTGAAATGGTTGAGATATTATTTTAAAGAAAACATAATAAGTTTTCATAAAAATGTTGAATGAATTAAATCAGTTGAGTATTTCACATTCTAAAGCTATTTGAATGTAAGAATAAAATTTTTGTTTATATTAAACTGTTATTTTCTCAAAAACTACCATTATAATGAATTATGGAAAGTAAAAAAATTAAAGCTTACAAATTTATCTTTCATTTAGTATATAATATTAATGATTTATTTGATGTTTTATGGTGCTTTTTGCGATGAAATGATTTGCCATTGTAAGGAAAGTTGTTATTTCAAGCATATTGACCTTGATCTACTTTCTGAGACTACGATTTTCGGGGCATCAAGATTTAAAAATGGGTTCATGAAATACTTCCAATAGAAAGAAGAATGGCCGAAGGAAAACTCGATTTATCGATTTGTTTTCAAGTTATCGATTTTTTAAGAAAATTTTTTAATTAGTATCTTTTAAGAAAACTAGCTATATTTTTCTTAGTGTATAACTCATACTGATATTTAAAGAATTATTTAAAAGGTAATATATAAAGCTTGAAACTTTAACTGGTACACTTCAAAAAAATTACACTAACAGTACATTCCAGGGACCACACCAACTTCAAATGCTAAAAAACACAAAATTAGTTAGAAATGAATGCTGGTTTTTTCAGGAACGTCTAAAAAATAGTTAGTTTTTTCCCTTATTAGAAGGAATTTTTTTTTTATTATGTTGAATAATTGATCTGAATATAATTGATGTTAAATTGAATAATAAGATAAATATATTCTTTTGATTTTTTGTTCTGGTCCCACAGACCAAGTGTACCAGTTAAGGGCTAAAACTTATGTTAACCCTTAACCTACACCTCAAAAAAATTACTCTAACAGTACATCTGGTCCCAGGGACCACTCAAACTAAAATGCTAAAAAACCACAAATTTAGTTAGAAATTCATGTTATTTCTTTCAAGAACGTCTTAACCTTCATTGGTCCCTTATTTCTAGAAACGAATAGGTTCCTTGTGTCTTAGAAACTCTTTTTCAGGAGCAATATTTTCATCGATGAATGAAATGCATGCAATCTTCTCGTTAAAAGTAATTAATTATTCATTGTTTTATTAAATGAAAAAGAAAAAAATTAAAATCGATTAATCGAGTAAAAACTCTATATATACAAAAGTGGATGTATGTATGTGGGTATGTACGTATGTATATCGCGTATATACTCAAACACCGCTAAGCCGATCTTTATGATATTTTCAGGGAAATTGAAACAATATCTTGAGAGCGCTCCTGGGAAGTTTGGTGTCGGTTAGAGAAGGGGGCGTTGTACCTCCCTTACAACCTAAATTTCCGCTGTCGCCCACAAACCATAAAAAATGCTATATATCGAACGGTTTTGATCGTAAAAAACTAAAACTTTGTTTAGGTGGCTTCTATCGGCTACTGTACTAAAAATGGGCATGATCGCACTTTTTCGAAATCATGTCAATTACTGAGTTTTACAAATTTTGATAGTGAACTATATATATAAATGCTACCACGCTCACGTTGCCACGCTTACTTTTTCCGCCCATCTATCTTTATAAAAAATTAATACATATATGTATGTGTAAGGACTCCGAAACCGCTGAACCAATTTTTATGAAATTTTCCGGGAAACGGTAGCAAAGTCTTTAGAATGTTCTTGTGAAGTCTGGTACTGATTGCAAAAAGGGGCGTGACACCTCAAATATACCCCAAATTTTCGATATCGAATAGTTACTACAAGGTCACACAGCATCGGAATTCGGTTTCGTGAAACTTTAGCAATTTATAAAACGCATACCAAGAATGGTTTTTGCATTGCAAAGGGGGCGTGGCACCTCCAAAGCAACCCAAATTTTCCATATCGAATAACTACGCAATTATTGAGCGCAAAGCCTCGGAATTCGGTATTCGACCACAATTTACACGTTTCGTTCTACTCATAACATTTTATGGGCGCGTAGGACAAGGGGCGTGGTAGTAACGTGCCGGGTTGCAGCTAGTTAAAAAAATTCAAAATTCGGAAAATATCGACACAAAAATTAACAATAAACCAGAAGAACACTGACATAGGCTCGCCAAGAATATAATGTGTTAATTTTACACACAAGAACCTATTAGGGAAATTTTTTCTGTACACGCAGAGAAAAAACATAGTTGCAACAACCATGTTTTAAGATGATCATAGTATGATTCGGATTATGATTGTTGCTAAAATGTTTTTAAACATGTAATATTTTCTTTGATCATGATAAAATGATTATAACAACTATATTTAGAAAATGAACTTTTTTGTAGCAACCAAAATATTGTTGAAACAATCATTATTCTCTTATTGGGTCGAAAATAGAATTATTGTAACCAACTCTGTATCATAAATTTATTTTTAGGATCCAGAATATTATTGGAAACAATAATTTTATATATTTATTTTCCGCACTATTAATTAAGATATCTCCAGAGGATTGGATTACACCACTTGTCTGGGCTGAACAGAAATATTAATTCAATTGAAAAATCTTTTTGATAAAATTTTCTGTCCGAGAGCTGGCCGCTACTACCGCTCGCCTGACTAATCCCATTCATAAATATGGTACATTAAGTGCATTGCCACAAAAATAACCATATGTGTGATAAACAAAATATTGTTAGAATTGCTAAATGTATTTACGGTAAATAGAAATAGTATGTTTGCTACAATTAAAGTCAAAAAGTCATAAGAAATATCAGCTTGAAGTTGAAAAGTGTGTGAAATTTACTCAAAGAACAGATTAAGGTTAAATAAAGCTATTTAGAAAGAATTATTTTAACTATTTTGAATAATTGAAGTGAATTGAATAGAATTTTTAATTGCATTTTTAGAGAAATATACTCTTTTGTTTTTGTGGGTTTGTTGTGGGCCCACAGACCAGGTGTACCAGTTAAGGGTTAAGTAATTAAAATCCGTTGAGTATTTCATATTTTATAGCTAAAAGTAAAACATTTGCTTGCATAAAACCGTTATTTTCTCAAAAACTACCGTTACTACTATGTACTATGGAAAACAAATTATTGAAGCTTAAAAAGTTACCTTTCATTTGGTATATAAAAATATATGATTTATTTTATGTTTTATGGTATTTTTTGTGATGAAATGATTTGCCCTTGCACGAAAAGTTGTCTTTTCAAGCATTTTAAGCTTAGTTGTTTCGCTTTTCTTATAAAGAATTTTTTATTCTGCACAAAATATGTATATATTTTAACATATAAAACGAAAGATAAATGTTTTAGTTTTAAGAATACAATAGATTTGTAGTAACTTATTAAAGCAAATTCAGTAGAAAATCAAGGTTCTTTCAATTAAAACTTCAAATATGATGTAATTTTCTTATAAAATTTAAAATATTCTTGCAGTGATATTTGTATTGCTTATCATTAAAAAGGCCATTTAATTGTCTTTCAAATGGCATGTCAATCTTTTGGATTGATTAAATAATGGCAAAGATATACATATTTTTTTAAACACAACTTTTGGTAAGAAAAAATTTCAAAAATCGATAACTCGATAAGTAGTTTAATTATCGATTTTTTGTTCGGTCAAAAAATTTTTTCTCTGCCAGAAAACATTTCAAAACGCGGCACTCAAATCGTAATCATGCCTATTTTTTACTTTGTAGTGATTTTTAAGTCTGTTTTTTTATGTTTTTATTTTTTTGTAAAGGGTGAGTTTTGAAAGTAAAAAGTTTTTAAAAATAAGCTTTTTTAAAAATCTCTCTGCTGTATTTGTGAGTGAAAGAGAACCGTTTCAGAAAACAATAACTAAAAAAAGAACAAAAATTTGTTGTAACATTTCATTATAAGTTTGTTCAGAAGAATACATAATGAATACATGAAAAAAGGTTGATCATCAAATATGTTTATGAAATAAGCTTTCTTTAAAAATCTCTCTGCTGTATATCTATTTGTGAGTAAAAGAGAACCGTTTAAGAAAACAAAAACTAAAAAAAGAACAAAAATTTGTTGTAACATTTCATTATAAGTTTGTTCAGAAGAATACATAATGAATACATGAAAAAAGGTTGATCATCAAATATGTGCGTATGACATGTTTTTGTGCTTGACTTGCCTACACAAAAAAATTCGAAAAAACTGTTCGGTAGATTTACAGGAAATTTTAAGATGTTCTCAAGACTTTATTAGTTGATAGAAGGTTGCCTTAATGTTAAAACATCACAAAAAATTAGAAAAATATCAACATTTCCAATTGGCAAAACTGCTGAATCCTTTGAAAATTGTTTTTTTTTTACTTCAAGGCATTGATCAAAATGGAACAAATTTAAAAAAGGGATATGAAGGTACCCATAAATAAGGAAATAATAGAACAGGAAATGAGCAACATAACACAAATGTGTATATTTAAAATAGTTGTGGTTTGAAGCCCACTGGCGCTATGCTGGAAAGAGGAAAACAGTAAAGTTGCGTAGAGTGTGTGTAAGTTATAGAATAAGAAATTCGAGTGCGGGATGGGGAGGTGTTTTGTAGAAAATGTGAGACAATCGTGAAACCGGCAACTGTCAGTCGTTGCTTGTGGGTCACACAGCGGGCGAAGCGGAACCATGGGGTTAGCAGCCAAATGATGGAAAATAGAAACCATGACGAAAATGAAAAAGACTCCTCCCGTTTTTTCTAATATGAAGAAAAAAATGTGGCAAAGTCCTGCTTTTGAATGAATCTTGATGGCGATTTTTTTTCTCTTTATGTTAAGGAATGAATAGCAACCAAGTATTTTTTAATTTAATTACTGTTAACTACATATTAGCAAAATACTTACATCAAAATAGTTTCATTTCCTTTTACTTGCAACTCCTAAATTTTATTTATTTTTGGCTATAAAAACTGTGTTCTGAGCGAAAAGCACATTTTTGCATTATTAAAGAATACGATTTTCACCGTTAGTTCTTTAGTTAGTTGCTTCACGTATTCTTTCTTTTTCCACTACAGCATCCACACTTTTTTTATAAGAGCAAAAACAAAAAAAAAGGAAATGTCTGCAATGATTTTTAAAATGTATTCTTAAAAACCTGTTTAACTTTTTTATTCTTTAATTGTTTGTAATTTTTGTAGTTTTAGCAAACTTTAGCAGAGTTAAAATGAGTTTCTTTGCCTGTGGATTTTTTGAGCTGCTGGATCAATTAAAAATTTAAAAACCTCACCTTTCAACTAAAATCAGTAGACTACGAGTACGAATCGCCTTTGCGAAGTGCCAGACAAAGTTCCCTGAATGAGCACAAAATCAAATACGACGATTCCAACATAAAATGATGTGTTGAATTGCTGCGCTTCTCCAAGGTTGTCGCCAACGATGGAGAAATTTGTATGAGAGAGAGTCAGCTGAATTTTGCCAACACCCAGCAGGAAGTTCTCACCAACGAGTGAGCAATAATTGCCTCCTTTGTTTAATATGAGCTAGAAGGTAAAAGCACGATTCAAACTTCAGAAAAACTTTTAAAGTTTTTATGTTGAAATATACATGCTTTCTAAAAAAGTTAAAACATTTGTCGAATGAATAAAGAATTTTAATTTGTTTTTTTGCCTCTTTCATCTTAAACAAATTATAAAATTAAAAATTGCTAAGCCTAAAAGTAGAAAAATGGAAAACTGGCAAACTTTAACACTAGATTTACGGACTGAGCCAATTTGACTCATTTAAAATATATATATATATATATATCAGCTATATATGAGTGTAGGGCGTTATTAAAAAAAAAGTATTCAAATAACGAATAACAATTAATATTTATTCTTAATTTTTTCAATCAGAATTCAGCATAAAGTATTTTTTATTTTATTCTTTGTTTGCATTTCAAATAAATTATTCAAAACTTTTATTCGTTATTCATTATTTCAATATGTGTTTCAATAAAAACCTATATATAAATAGGCGTAGGAAAAACAGTTCGGTACCATTTGCTAACGTTTTTCTCAACCAATTTGGATAATTTTTCTTTCAAATGAATAAGAGTAGGAAGAAGAAGTGTCCTGAAAACTTTTTGTGACATTTGACCTGAGCGTTGACATGAGCGTTCAAAACAGAATTTCTTAAATAAGAGCTAAGCTATAAGAGATGGAAGAACCGGTGTAAGAAGAAATTTTAGACATTGCTGAGATGTACAAAAAATATGCAGGACGTTTTTCACTATCTTCTATGCCCCTATAACACGATGCTCGTTTGCTCGGCGTGCACATGGCCGTGCAATATGGTTGTTGTTGTATTCTCCAAAATTTTTGACAGTTTCGCATTGGAAGCAACAACAAAATTATCTGCTCGCCGTAATCGTGTAATATAGGCATTACGGATACCCTACAATAAGCATTTGTTTTGTGTAACATGTGCGAATATATATTGGGATTGTGAAATTTCTTGCAATTAGAAAACTTTGAAAAATTCCCGTTATTTTGATACCAAAATTATGACGACATCTCGATAACTGTAGCTTTCTCAGTACAACGTATTTGTGTATGAAAAGTCATTGGTTGAGAAAAATAACAGTATACGAAAGCTTTTTGGTAATATTTTTCACGAATATTATATTAAAAAATTTCCCGTTATTATGACATCAAAATTATTGCGATATCTCAAAAACTGTAGATTTTCTCAGCACAACGTATTTTTGCATGAAAAGTCGTTGGTTAGCACTGAGCGACAAACTGAAAATAGAAATAAATTAGTTTTACACCCCTTTTCTACGCTCAAAGCGATTTCATAGCACAGTGTAGGTCGAAGATTACAGTAAAAAGGTCAAATTTCGACCACTGGCGATTTCTAGTAAAAACAAATTTAGCAAATTGATCCGGAATATTGTAAAAATCAAATATCAGTCATCTATTAAGTTCCTCGTTAAGTGAGTTGGCATCTATCAAGTTTTTCTTCTACCACGTGAGAATGTTGTAGGGTAATAATTTTAAATAAGAAAGATGATGGCTACAACTTGAGTGCTTCTAGTGTTAAGTGTGAGCCTCTTTTAGTTAAAAGTAAAAGTAAAAGTACGTGGAATTCTTAATAAAACTTCGTTTTCCATTTGAAACAAGCTGTTAACAAGCTATTATCCATATATTTAAGCTTACAAAGTCTTAGCAACGATGTGTTTTCAATTTCTTAGCCATTAACGTACTCGAACTCAAAGTAACATGTACTATTTTCTTTATATACAAGTTCTTAAATTCAAAGTTGGTTATTAAAGTTACTAAAATATTTTGCGGACGCTGACACAACGCAAGGTTGTATGTCTAAATATTCCGCTCTTAGAAAAACTTTTATAAAATTCAGTACAACAATCATCGGCATCAGTGTAACGTCTTGTCTTTTATGAAACTATGCTCAATCTTCCCCGTTCTCATAAAATATCGGACTAAACGTTTGAAAAAAAGAGTATTTCTAAAGTCAAACTTAAGCCACAGTGTTAAAAATTCAAACTCTAAAAAAACCTACTTGTTTATTGTTACAAATAAAATTTATTTGTAAATTAATTCAAAATTTATGAATAATGAATAAAAATAACAAATAAAAAATACTTATTCATCATTCGAAAATAAAAGTTCAATCAAATACTTTTTATTTAAACTTTTGAATAATCAAAATTTATTTGTTATTTTTTATTTTTGTTTTGAATTATTGTTGCCCAACACTACTTTATATATTCGCCCTTATTCTTGAACCCGTGCTTGCTCTCAAAACGACGTCGAAACAAAATTGTTATATTCTTGAAATTTTCAATTTTGACGTTGAGATCTGCAGTGAGTGTTCATGGCAATTATTGAGCAAACGTTGTCAAATAAATATTTAAATTTTTGATCGTCGAAATGATCCTCATGATGTAAAAAATGTTTTCAATGAAGTTTTTAATAATTAACCTTTTATTTCAATTTAGTTGAAACTGTTCTTTTTTTACAAAAAGCTTAAATTTTTTAAGAAAAGAACGAGATATGTTATTAAAACTTTGCATCTTTATTTTTATGTAAAAATATTATAGAAATTTTTTTTTGGATTTTTCCAGCTTGTTTTTTGGCTGCTGAAGGTTTTTGAAAATAACATCAAAAAATCACGGTGAGCGTGATTTTGGCTTACTGGAACATCTGAAAAAAACAAGCTTTTAATCAGCATCAAAGCCGCTAAAGCCGAATTTAAAGAATTTTTTATGGCAAAAATTGACAAAATGGCGGCGTTTTTTAGAAATTAACCGATTTATTCGACAGAAAAAATCCTTTGAAAACCAAAAATACTTTACCGATCTTTCTATCCGTAATTTGACATACATACTTATATGTGTACAATAATATATTAAAATTTCAGAACGATCCGTGTAGTAGTTTTTTTGTTATCACGCCCGCCAATTCAAAAAATGTGATTTCTATACAAAAAGCTTTAAAATATTTTAAAGCGCTTAAAACCTTTACTTTTTAACATAGAAAATAATTTCGAATGTTATATCATTAAAAATAGATCCTTTAAGATCTTTTGAACAAAAATCAATAATAAAAAAATTATATTTTTTGAAAATTCAGGTGGGTACTGTCCCCTTAAACGAATTCTTTTAATTTTTATTTATGTACATATTGGCGACCGTAGCCTAGTGGGTAGAGTGCGTGGCGGTAGCCCGTGTTCAATTCCAGCTCTGACAGAAAGTTTTTTCAATTGAAATAATTTTTCTGTTCGGTCGTCACTTCTCTGCAGACAATGGCAAATCTCAGAGAGTAAAAATTGCCATGTAAAGCTTCTTGAGAACATAAGCCGTTCGGAGTCGGCATAAAAAACACGTAGGTCCAGTTCTCGGTCATTTTTGATCAAACATTTAATAACACACACAACACAATTGATCAATAGAATCTAGGTCAAAGTCCTTCCAAGGGCTGAAATGCCCAGTTTATTTTTTTATTTTATTAAAAAGGCTAACATAACAGACTCCTTAGAAGCCTTTTTCATTTATAATTTAAGGACTAGGCTAAAACTTACATAAGAAGTTATAATAACTTATCTTAAAAAGATTTATCGCCGATTTCACATTGAAGTCTAATATCAGTTGCACTGACCATTTCCGATTGGGCTCAAATTTTGTTCTTAGATTGGTTTATTGTTTAGAAAACCAAATCCGAAGTTTAAGATTTGATTTAAGTTTTGTGGCGGATCCACAGCCATGCGAATGCCAAAGTAGGGTATATTTTGGGTTAATATAGCTCAGTCAATTTAAATGATTTTGTCATAAATAGGGTGTCATTAATTTGTCTTTTTTATGGGACAATATACAACTTTTAAAAAAAATTGTAGTAAGTTGACCCATTTTTAGTTTCAAAGTTCAATACCATCAACAGACGCTATAGTTTTTTTTTCATTGTCATCATTTTCATTTTTTTTACATTCCATTACCTTTTCAACGATGTAAAATGAAGGTGTGCTCTTTAAGGCTTCAGAAGTTATGGCGTTAAACGTGAAATGTTAGTGAATTTTTAATACAAATTTGACCAGCTATCAACGCTTTTCAATTTGTTCAAGTTTCAATTTGTTAAATTTTGAATTCAACGCTAGTCGAATTTGCATTCAAAATTCACCAACACTTTATTTGTATTATATTCCTGCTGGGTATTTGCTTACCACTAGTATAAATGGCCCCGCAGCGTCACAGTCAACAGAGAGACAATTTCGTATTATAATTTCTCACAGGATTCTGTCATCATACATAAATCAATGTTCGTTGATGTTCGAAGCATGAAGAAAAATTTCAAGCGGTTTGATGCTTCATTTCGACATTCTAACCCAGGTGACATGTTGCGTGGCACACTATCATGTCATAATCAGTGTTGTCACTTTACCACAATTGTTTTAGATCTACCACTTTTTTCGACTTTTTTGGATTCTACCACTTTCACCACCCACTATTTAAACTTTTCCAAAAACTATCACGTATTTTAATTTAGTCATTATTTTTTTCATTAATTTTTTCACCAATATTGAGATATGTTTATTATTTTAATTTTGCATTGTGAGCAATGTTGCCAACTCATTTTATAGTTTCCCCAGCAGTGGTTCTCAAAATTTCCCCTCAAAAAAATTTTTTTATGAATTTACTTATAGATTTTTTAATTGAACATTACAATAAATAATGTATGTAATGTATATTGTAATAATGTAATGTATTACAATAATGAAATTATTTTGTAAATTTTATGAAAATAATTTATTTGATAAAAAAATAACACAATATAATATAAAAAATAACTTTTAAAAAGGAAACTGTGTTTTCGAGCTGCGACTTCAAAATTTGAAGCTTTAAAATGTCGATGGCCCGATTCCACAGTATGTTAAGGGTGGTTTTAGCCAATTTTTTTAAAATCTTATTTTTTTGCATTTGCTTATTGTTTACTATTCACTAATAAGTAAAAAATTTATAAATCAATCCCGTATAAATAACGAGAGTAACTTTAAACGCATTTTTTTCGAAACATACATATTCAAATGCACAGGCCGCACTACTGCAAGCAAACTAATCAACCGATTTTTTTTAAAAATCTCTTTGTATTGTAATTCTACACATCTTTTACCAAAATTACCGTCTTTGGAAAATTTGTCTAGCTTTAAAATGGTAAAAAATATCGTAAATTCTTCAACTTTTTTCCAAGCTTCACAATTTTCTTTTTTTTTAAATGTTTTTATTCCATTTTGGTAAAAGATGTACATTCAAGGGCCTGTTTTTGAATTCATCTTTTTTTGAGACGATCTGGAGCCGAGCTATGGTTTGTCCCGATTTTCACTTATTTTCAGTACACTAACTTTAGCGCAATCTTTATATTTAAACAATATATGTTAAAAAAAAATTTGTTACTTATACTGATGATGTTGAATTAACATGCAAATGAAATTTTTTGTGTGTATAATATACTTTTTTAGAAAACTTCTTTTAAAATATGTCTTAATTTTAACCGCTTTTGCCTAAAACCTCTCTTAAGTTAACTTCCCACATTTATGATATTATTAAAATGCAAATCGAAGTGTCAAATTTTTTTTCAATTGTGCAATACCTTCTAAGGTTATAAACGAAAATGCATTAAAAATTAAGCAAAAATGTATTATTAAAAAATAAATTTGGCAACAAAAATTTTTTGCTAATGTTAATTACATTTTTCTAATGTTGTAAGAAAAATATTGAATCAGAAAATTTAATATAAAATCAAATTCCCCGCAAATATTAGACAAAATCTTAAATTCACCGCAAAAATCGTTAAAAATTAGATGAATTATTAAATTCCCCGCATATTTGAGCCCATTCCCCGATTACCCGATCGACATTAAATTCCCCGCAAATCTTGGAATTCCCCACCAGCTGGCATGCATTGAATCTTTTGACATGTCATTCCGATTCACAGCTAATTCAAGAATGAAAGAAACAGATACAAAATCTTGACAAGGAAAAATAAATGTGAAATACGGATAAACAGTGATCATTCTTATTTTTTAAAGGTTTAAAAATTTATAAATAAATTAAGCGTTAATAGTTTTTGAAGATTCTGATGGGTTTTTGGAAAAAATTATGCAGGAATATTTAAGGAAAGCAGAAAAGTAAGTGCAAAAATATCATATGACTTTATTATATTTGATAATTGATAATAATTCTTGATAACTACTTAATATATTGTACTAATAACTGTATAATTTTGCAGGAACGTCAGTTAACCATCAAGTGAACCTGCCGTAAAAGAAAGTCAATTGACAGAATGCAGATTAGTTTTTTGAAAAATTTTAAATAAAAGATAATCTGAGTCCTAAATATTTTCGGTCAGTATTATCTTATAAAAACTAATAAAGTTTGAGAAAATGAAACAATAATTTAATTATAAAATAGATTTTATAATTCTTCTCCTTAGTGCAAGTTATAATGGGTCTGCTGCTTTGATACGATCAAAACAACAAACCCCAGTGGGAAATCGACAGATGGTGGTTGACGCAGGAAAATGAAGAAATTTTTTGTAAAATAAACCAGAAATTTTATGTAAATGACATGTAGAATTAAATAAAGCGTGGATCATCAAATAAGCATAAAAACAAGAGTGTGAACAAAATCCTGGAAAACAATTTAAGATTGCTGACTTAAAACTTTGGTTATATATTGCACACAACACTCTTTGCCATTTTCAATAATGGCGTCTTTACCAAAACTGTTGCTTAATCTTTCTCCAACAAAAGTTAAAACAAAATGCTGCAAAACAAAGTCAACAGAAATTGCAAATTATTGGAGAAATGTAGATTCACTCGACCAAATTAGATCTTACTTAATATTATAATGAATAAATCTAAAAGCTTAAAACAGAAAAAAGCTTTTGAAAATTTTTTTGAAGTGTATGAAAAGGATTTCAAATGTGTTTTTATGCAAAAAATCAACCACCCTTGTTACAAATCTACCACATTTGTAGACTCAATCTACCACTATTCAAAATTTTCAAGTGACAACACTGGCCATAATAGTGTTTAGCTTTCGCAAAGAAGTAAAATATAAGGAAATGGCCCACCAGGAAATGTGAGCATTCCCGGATGTTACCAGGAAACATTCCATGGAATGTAGGAAGCATTCCCCTTTGTTGCACACTCCATTGCTTTTTTAACATAGCATGTCATTAGAGGGAAACATTCCTCCTCGCTGTGCTAAAAAGTCATGTGGAAACATTCCTCTCCGCTGTCCTCAAAAGTGAATTGGAAGCGTCCTCTCCCATTATTAAGAATTAATGTGGAAACATTCTTCTCCCTTGTTATGAAAATGGATTCGGCCAGGATTCGAACCCGGGACCCCTGAGCGACAGTCGAGCGCGCTACCACTAGACTATCGAATTCTACAATAAGCGGCTAGAAAACAATGATATTAATATTTTCTATTGTCATTGCTTGACAATAAATAAAAGTTTCCACATTCATTCTTAAAGAAGCGGTTTGGAAACAATATAAATACAAAACTACCCTTAAGCTTCCAAAAGATGCGGTGGGGAAACAATATAAATACAAAACTACCCTTAAGCTTTCAAAAGATACGGTGGGGAATGTTTCTTTATCACTTTTAGATGGAAGCCTTCCGATTTTTCCTGGAGGGGGTTTTGTTAACACATACACTGTACGTGAGCTGTCGCAACATTCGTAAATTGTGCGAGCGAGAAAGTGTTTTTTGACATTTCTGAGAACCCTGGCAATTGATTGGAAGACTCCTCAGCAGAATAGTTGAAAATAGTTTAATTTTAAGCATTTTTCACTGCTTAAAAACCAACAAAATCAAAGAAAAAAACCACAAAAATAAATGCAACATGAGTTGTGCAGTTAAGAGTTGTAAAAGTTCCCGAAAACTTAAAAACAATCCGCTTCCGTTCCACAGGTAAATATGTCTACACGGTTTCATTTCTTTTTACTAAAGTGCTTTATTAAGTTTCTTACGATATTTTTTATCTTATTTGTATTAGAAATGTATATATTTCTAATTAAAAATGGTTTAAGAATGCAATTTAGACCCGTTGATTTTGCGCCAGTTTGATCAAACCACATCTGTCAAAACACAAACACTTCTTCAGGGGCGCAGTCATTTTTCACAGTAGAAAAATTTTTGGGGCGCTCTTTTTTTCAGCATAGTGAATCAGATTTAGTACCTGTTTGCTAAATTTTTCTGATTTCTACTCAACAACTAGGCAGAAACACCCAAATAATAAGGATTTTAAAAAAATTAACGTAATTAATTTTGTAATTAAAGTTGAAGTTAAGAATTTATTGGGTTATCAAATTTAGAAAAATTACCTAAAAATGTTGCTGTTTTTCTAGTTTTTCAACAAAACTAAGCTTTATAAGTATTAAAACAAAGGTAATGCGCGCATCTATTTAATGAGGTGTGAAAAATAAAATTCCATGCATAACTTTTTAAGACATAACTTTTTTATAATTTGAATTTGTCTGAAAAACTAGTGGTTTCCCTTTTACGAAAGCAATATATTAAAAACAGAATTATTAAAAAGATAACTACATCCAGAAGTACTGTAGATAGCAAAGCCTGTGTTGTACTTACTGAGGTTTGTAATCCCTAAGCAGCGGCCGAAGGCCTCCTATTAATACATTTAGTAATTTTTATTAAATTTGGAAAAATCTCGCCAGTAAAAAAAAATTGTACCATAAATGCAAGTATTTTTATAATTGATATCTTGAACAGATACTCGTATTATCTCTCTTTTGATACCCATAAAGTTAAGTTTTGTTGGAAAACTTAAAAAATCAGCTAAATTTTTAGTCCACTTTTTCCAACGTTCGATGCTTTTAACTTCAAAGCCAATTGCGAGCGATCTGAAATTTTTGAAACAATTAGAGTTGTTGCTATTCTTGACTCGTTCCTTCAATTTTAATGCATAAGAACAAACTTTAGCAGTTTGGGCCTTCTTGTACGATACAACCGAATACGGCCCTTTGTGATTGTTTCTGTATTTGTGTGAACCAATACTAATATAAAAAATACCACACTTTTCTGCTATTACACCACTTCCTTATATTTTACTTCTTTGAGCTTTCGTAATATGGCCCAGTTATAATAGTCGTAACGTAATTGGGTCTAATGCCAATTGAGCAGTGCGTTTTTCACTTATTGTTTCAAACAATACTTTCTTATACTACGATTATTCTTATTCTATGATTATAGTAAACGTAACGTAATGTAACGGGACGTAATTATCCGTTGAATTTCGATTTCTACGTTACTTTACATTAAGGTTAGCTTCGATTATTGCGCTATTTTATATTGTTGAACTACGCATTTTGTTGAGTTTTCGTTATTTATGCGATAGCTCTATATATCCACAGCTATGGATGACGAAGTTTTAATTGAACTTGTACGGGAACGTGCAATTATTTACGACAAACAACTGCCTGGCTAGTGCCCACGCACGGTTGCCATCTTTGTGGGTAAAATCCCATTTGTGGTTATTTTTAATTTCCGTGGGAAATGGGAATTCCCATGGGATTTTTTAATTGAGTGTAGTTTTTTTAATTCATGTGGGATTTTTTTTGTTTTGTGGGATTTTTTTTACTTTGAAGTATTTATTTTTATTTTTCATTAAAAATATGTTTACATAAAAGTGTAAATTTTTCATATTTTGTTCATTGTCAAAATTGTCTCAACCCATCTATATGATTTTTGCAACGAATTCGTTAAGATTTCGGTTACTTTGGTTTGGCGGGAAGTTCTTTCACTCTTGACATAATTACATGCATTGGGAAAATATGTTTCAGTGAATGTTTTTCTTTTTTTATCAATATACAAAATTGGTATCTCTTAAAATTGATTTGTGATTGGCCCTTATTACGAGTTTCTTTGTACGTAATCTTCGCTGGTTATCGAACAACGAGTATTGAGCGTCAAACCCTGTCGAAATGTTCGTCGTTCATCGGAGTTTCAGTCGAATAGAAGTTTGCTTTTGATGCAGTGCGTGCTGAGCAATAATTGTTAAAAAGATAAGAATTTGGGATTGCGTTGTGCTTTTTACAGACTAAAAACTAATTGAAATTTTTTTTGTAAACTTTATACAGGTTTAAGGTGGATTAAACATATTTTTTATTGAATATTATTACTAAAAGACTAATCAAAACACAGACGACAAAATAAACAAGTTGTTTTTTTTAATTGTTTGTTTAATTTTTGACAATTTTTTTTATCTGTATTTTTTATTGTGGTGATTTTTAATAGAAGAGAGATTTTTGTAGTTTTTTTAATACAAATGGAATTTATCGTGTTTTTTTTAATACAAATGTTATTTTTCGTGGTTTTTTATTTGCGTGGGATTTTTGTGGTTATTTTAAATGTCCGTGGGATTTTTTGTGTTTTTTTTTTAATTTCGATGGGATTTTTTTTCAATTTTAGACCATGGGAATTTTCGTGGTTATTTATTTTTGCTATTGTCGGAAAAAGTTTTTTTTTCGTGGGAGTTTGAGGTGGCAACCGTGCTACTACCTATTATAATTGCTACAACGTTTTCTTACATTACGCCCCGTCCCGATGACAGTGACAACATTTCGTTACTTTACATTACTTCTATTATAATTCTACCTTTACTGTCAATGTGGCCCAAAAATTAATTGGTAATGTAAACTCTTTTATTTTTGAATTTATCTTTTGGTATTGACTACCAAGTAATGCATTCAGCTCCGTATTTTTTACTCATTACCAAATAATTTATACATTATAGTTTTAATATAATGCCTTTGGAATAATGTGTTTTAGTTGATTTATCAATGTGCAATAATTTTAAATTCATTATAAGTTTACTTTGTAAATATATAAAACTAAAAAATAAAAATTTATGTTTGATAAAATTTACATTTTTAATGACAAAGTGCTTTATTTTAAAAAAGTACGCTATTAATTTGAATTTCGGTTACCAAAAATCCCTTAGACGTATTTCTTTTGCGTATCATGAAACAAAAAAAAAATTAATATGCTCATAATATTATTGCTATTATACAGTTGTTTCAATTTTTAATAAGAGTTAATCATTCATTATTCCAAAATATGTCAAATTAATTAAAATTTACTTGACTAAAGTATTAAAATATAGTTATTAGAAAAAATAAATTTGTTTATTTATACTAATAATCAGCTTTATTGCTGTTTCTTGAAATGAGAATAAATTACTTGATTCTAGTAGCTAGAACAAAACCTAAATTGAGACAATAAATTCTTAATGCAATAGTTCACTAAAATACATCACGAAATCATATTACAATATTTAGAAAATATTTTGCTTGAGTAAAGACAGTGAAAAATGGATCGATTTCATTCTTTCAAACTAAATTTGGGTATTAAAGCTCATGTGCACAATATGAGGTGAGTGGAATTTTATTTTTTTTTTTTAAATAGCAAACATATACAAATTTCATATTCAAATTAAAAGTCATTAGATTAATTTTTGTAGAATTTAAATAGATTTTTCCGTTTTGGTAAAGTCACTTTGTATAATAGGTAGGCGTGATTTTCATCCGATTTGACTCATTTTCGAACTTGATCTGTATTTTTGAATATAAAGTTTATACATTGAATTTCATTCTGATAGCTCTTAAATTATGGCTGTCATCGCGATCACAGATGGACAGACGGACATGGCTAAATCGACTCAGGAGGTGATGCTAATCAAGAATATATATACTTTTCTTTACCTGTCACGCCTAGTTCTATGCGTTACAAACGGAGTGACAAGGTTCATATACCCCTTAGGCATTTTTATATGCGTGGGGGTATAAAAAGAATCATTAGTGGTATTCAATGAATGCCGTATTGGCGATGTAAACAGCGTATGTTCGGTAAGTTTACAGCAGCAAAATTTGCAATAGCAAAATTGTAAGTGATTAAACATACATCTTACGGCACAAAAACGTGGTGTATACAGTACGTATATGGGTATTAAGCGACCGTGGTTTAATGTTGTTTTTTACAAGACGAGTTTCAATTTAATTTAACAAGGGTGGGTTCGCGGAAGCTCTTAGCGTAAGCTTATAGCTAGCTTTACGCTTTCAGTATATATACGTCGTTCATTGAATACCATTATTATCATTGCACGAATTTAATACTAAGAATTATAATAAAATTTAAGTGAAATATTTTATATTTGTGAAATAAACATTGTTCGATTTTGTTTGGAGACAGAGATTAAAAATAAATTATATACTTATGTTAACTCAAAAATGATATGTTATCTCAATATTTTTGTTAGTAATTTTTTTTAATGTTAATTACACTGTTACTCAAAAAAACACATTTTGGCAAAACAATAGGATTTTGCGATATAGGCTCGATACTATGACCAGAGGTGATAGTTAATTATTATTATTTGTTAATTGTGCTGCAAAAAAGTAATTTAATTTCTTTTATTATCAAGAAATTGTATTCAATCCCTGAGGAAGCAGAAAAAAAATTTGCGAAACGTCGGAGAAAACATAATGTTAATAAAAGTTATTTATTTTTACTTAAACAATAAAAACAAGCAATACCAAAAAAGCCCAAAATTACTAAAATTAACCAAACAAAATATTAAAGTTTTTATTTTCAACTTGTTTTTGGATTATTTTTTATTTTGGGCTAGCTGAAACTCGGTGCGTTGCTATCACGCCTCCGTTGAGAAATGTCCACAAAATGTTATCAGTGAAACTGCATGTGTAAATTGTGGTCAAATACTGCATTCCGTTGCTGTGCGGCCTATAAACCAGGAGTTAATGCGACCTATTTATCAGGTTTCGGTTGTATGGGGGATGCCGCGCCCCTTGTCCAACGCCATACAATGTTATCAGTGAAACTGCATGTGTAAATTGAGTTCGAATACTGAATTCCGAGGCTGAGTAACCTATAACTCAAAAGCTATTCGATATCGCAAATTTGGGTAATGTTGGAGGTGACACGACCCCTTGTCCAATGCCCAAAAAATGTTATCAGTTGAACGGCACTTGTAAATTGTGGTCGAATACGGAATTCCAAAGCTGTGCTACTTTTATTCAAAAGTTATTCGATATCGCAAATGTGGGTGATGTGGGAGTTGCCACGCCCCCTTGTCCAACGCCCTTGTTTAAATTTTTGTCGAAAACTGAATTCCGAGGCAGTGCGACCTATAACTCCCAAAATATTTGGCATCAAAAATTTGGGTTGTATGGGAGGTGCCACGTCTCCTTGCCCAACGCTAATAAAATGCCATCAGTAAAACAGCACAATCAGGGCTGTATGGGAGATGCCACGACCATTACTCTCAATGCAAAATTCTCCCTGGTATGTGTTTAATAACTTCCTAAAGTTTCATGAAAATCGGTTCAGACATGAACTAAATTACCAAATTTGAGTACTATACGATCTGATATATAGAAGTTATATTGATTTATGGGCGGTAAAAGTGGGCGTGGAATCATTAACATTTATAGTGACTGCAACTTGGTGCACCTACCTACCAAGTTCAACTTTAAAAAGTGTACATCTCCGGAACTGGCATGATTTCAGAAAGTGGGCGTAGATATAGTGGTACTACTCCCGTTTTTTCTACAGTTGTCGAGAGTAACTATCTGAACAAAATTACTAAATTTCGATCAAAACCGTCTGATATATACCCTGTTTTTGGTTTGTGGGCGATAGCGTAAATTTGGCGTTTATAGGAGGTACCACGCCCCCTTGTTCAATCGACACCAAACATCACAGGAACACTGTAAAGATGTGGCTTTAGTTTCCCTGGAAATTTCATAAAGACAGGTTTAGCTGTTTGGAGTCTACACGTTACATAAAAACATACCCACATACCCACACACATACATCAATTTTTATATATCTGTGTTCACAAGAAATAATCGCTTAAGTCGACTTAAGACAGAACTGAGTTATTGATGAAGATGAGTTCATCACAAAAATAAAATATCCTTTCATTAACTTTTATGGCGATTGAAAACTTTGAAGCAAGATTTCTCGAAACTTTGAAATCAGACTTAAGCTGTTATCACTTATCGACACAGATATATAGGCTATTTAGAGAAGTATGAAAACCGTTCGAATAAAAATTACTTCAAATATTTAAAAATCCCACAATTTCTATAGATATACTTGAATTTTTTGAGCTTTGGTTCAAGTCCTCAAGTTTGAGGCAAAAGTAGTTGTGTGGGAATAATTGCAGTTTACGGCCCACACGTAAATATTTTTTTCTTATTTTTATTAAACGTATGTGGGCCTCCTTCAAAATTTGAAGATGAAAAATTTAAATTTCAGGCTTGTTTTAATTTAATTTAAATTGGAATATTTAAATTTCTGTACAAGAGCAAATAATTTTATCTGTTAAATTCCAAATTTAATGAAAAAACTAACTGTATTCAGTTTTTTCCTTTTAATAGGCGGCCTTCGGCCGTTGCTTAGGGATTACAACCCTCAGTAAGTTTGTACCTGTTTATATAATAGGATTTTATATGATATTTTTAATTTTGTGCTATATTTTTTTTTTGCTTTGTTCCACACACTTCATAATTTGTACTGAATTTTCAAGAAAAGCCATTCGAGACCGACATTTTAGTTTTGCACTTTTGGACTAAGAAGACATAAATACGTTTAAAAAAAGCAAGAAAAATTATTGCAAAAATAATTAAAATAACTGCACTTATGCCGTTGTGCAATTGTGCAGATTTTGTACGTACGTTTATTTTGTTTCTTTTAAGTGCACAAGTCCTCAAGTCCTCAACTGCACTGGCAAGTGCACCGAATCTTGAATACCCCTATTATAAAATTCAAGCATATAAAAATTCTTACTAAGCACAAATGGGTTAAATGGTTTACTTTTAGAACGCTTCCATCATCAGAACGCATCAGCTGTTACGTAAGTAAATGTCGTAAGTGCGCTACGTATCAAGTATTAGCCGCAAACAATAAACAAAAAATTTCGAGACGTTTTTAACTGAAATTGTCAACTTTATTGTTATATCCTGAAAAAATCTAAATTATTTTATGACCGGAGACACAGATATGAGAACCGGCGGCAGCACCGGCAGTGATGGACTCTTAGATATAGACCATTACAGGAAACTAGTTAAGCAGTTCATCGACATGGTAAATATATACAATTATTAATCTTGTTTTGTTGCCAACTAATATTGATACAAAAACATCAGCGTCGCTTCCAGACTGCGCTGTTTTGGGCTGAAAAAGTCTGCGTGCTTAGTAGGAATGATCCGAAAGACATTTACTGCCAGGCGCAGTGTATGTTTTTGTTAAAAGAGTACCACCGAGCTGCGCACACAATCAAGATGCATGCTCTAGAAAAGACGCATATTCCTTGTTACAACTTGCTGCTCGAGAGTCTCTACGAAGCAAAGGAATTTAGTGAAGCCGTAACTATCATCAATACTGTAGATATCGAATTTCTGGCATCTTCGCTGGTCAATCAACCATTGGATAGTTGCAGGGGAATGGACAACAGTAGTCACAATGTGATGTTGGGGGCAGAAGAGAGTGGAAAGAATGTATGGCTGTAGGCTAGAAATAGAAATAATTTTAACTAACAGACAATGTTTTTATAGGAAATGCTTGCCTCCATAAGTTATTTAAAGGGTAAAATCTATGAGGCCATGGATAATCGTGGACTTGCAATGGATTATTATGTACAAGCGCTGCACAAATCTGTATATTGTTATGAAGCCCTTGAGGCATTGGTGCAACACGAAATGCTCATGGCCTGGGAGGGTAAGCAATCGTTTCCTCTATTATTATCATTTAGATAGGGTTATAGAAAAATTTAAATTTATAATTTTTTTAGAAAAAGAATTGATGCAACATTTGCCACTTTTACAGCAGTCCAGTGAAGCGGATGCAAAACTCATAACAAAGTTGTACGAATCCAAGCTTAAAAAGTACTATGAATCCTTAAGCTCGGTAAGATCTTGTTATTTGTTTGCGATTATTGTTTGTTTTCCTTTAAACTTTTTTTTCTCAACTGCAGCAGACGAATACAGAAGAAACACCGATTGGCAATTTAAGCACATTCAAATCCATTCGAGAGTTAACGGAGAAAATACAAAAGGCACGCGCATCGGATGTGCATCTGAATAAAAACATTCTACCAAAATTGAATACGCCTTCAGCAAGTACAACGACTGCACCTACGCCAAATATAATGTCACCAGCCAATAAGTAAGTTTATATGTGCTATGGAATGGTATGATTATAATTAAGGAAAAAAAAATGAAGTGATCCGTTGTGATACCACTTCTAGATTAGAAGGAAAGAAAATAGTGGTTAGAGCTGGGCAACAGGGATTAAAGTTTGCGATTATAATATATTTTTAAACACAATTCGACATTTTTAAAATTATGATTGCTGTCAGGCCCGGCAGATCGCGTTCACAATGTGTGGGCAGTTCGTCTACCCAAAAAAAGAAACCTTCAGACCGTGCGACTAATAAAACATGAACCACGCTTTCTATTTTATATATTTGTTTTATTGTGTAATTATTTGTTTAAGGTGACATTTCACGTTTGAAAAAAACAATGGACTCAACTTAAAACATTTATTGTGAAAATACTATAATACATAGAGACTTGAAAATTTTTTACGTAAATAATACTTACTTAGTTGGCGCTACAACCGTATGTCGGTCTTGGCCTCATCTAAGAATTTGCGCCAGCCATTTCTGTCTTTCGCTTGCTGGCGCCAGTTGGAAATTCCAAGCTTCGTCAGGTTGTCCTCTACTTGGTCTTTCCAACGAAGATGCGGTCGTCCTCTTCTGCGTTGACCGCCGCTGGGTACCGAATCGAATGTTTTCTTCACTGGAGCATCGTCTTTCATGCGCTGAACATGACCAAGCCAGCGAAGCCGCTCGATTTTAATGCGCTTGACTATGTCGATGTCAGCGTACAGCTCATACAGTTCATCATTCCACCGTATTCGGTACTCGCCATTGACGCAGATTGGTCCGTAGATCTTACGAAGAATCTTTCTCTCGAATTCTCCTAAAATCTTTTCATCTAAACTGCTCAGCGTCCAGGTTTGTGATGCGTAAAGTAGGACGTAAATAATACGAAAAACAATATTACAAAAAGCTTTTGTTATTGCATCTTCATCTCGCTAGGTGACGCCGAAAAAGGAGTCATTTTCAGCCGGGGTCAAGATATTTTGGTCCCAATTAATAATAGGAAACAAAAAAAAGTCAGTGCATGTGAAGAAGTATACTTGTGTCGTTTAGTTTCAAAACGGTGTCTACTCAAAAAATTAGAAAAATTCGAAAAGTTATTGCTTAATGTTTGGCGAATGAAAACACATATAAATCATATAATTTTATTTGTTTAAATAATTATATTCCGTCAAAAATGATATAAAAAACCATACTTAGAAGCAAAACGATTTTATTCCAACGACTTGTTAGTAGCAAAACAGTTCTATTCCATATTTGTTAGCAAAACGCTTCTATTCTTTTGTGTTTATTTGTTTGAAGACAATGAGTAGCAAATTAAATCTATTCCAAATAATTGCACCAATATTAATGTCTTTCTCATTAGAGATTCTCACAGTGATTGAGGTATTGAGATGCACTGATTTTTAAAGGAAAGGTGAATAAATTAAAGAAAATTTTTATATAATTGTTTTGCTAAATCGTTCTATTTCAGTTGTTTGGTGTCAAAATAGTTCTATTCCATTTTAATTTAACTAAAACTACTGTGTTTACTTCATTGTGCTTTATAATATACGATAATAAAACAGAATACTTTAATAATATAAAAAATGGTTAAATTTATGCAAACTTTTAAGTGTATCAGTTTATGTCTATTTTCTAGAATAGAAAAGGCCTCGGTTTGTAACTAAACGACACACTTGTCACTGCAAACTATACTAGAATATTAAGTTTAGACCAACTGTACACATTTAGCGCGTCTTTTAAAAAAAAACTAATTTTCAACCCTTTAGCAAATTCCAACCAAACTTAATAAATAATTTAAATATAAGTTGTAGCTACAAGTGCCTTCATTAATATGCACTTAGAGTTTTTTGTTTCCGATAAATTGGGACCAATATATCTTAATCCCGGCTGAAAACGACCATTAGCGAGAATAAGATGCATTAATAACAAAAACAAAAACTTTTTTGAAACAATGGTTTTTGTATTATTTACGTAAAAAAATTTCAAGTCTCTATGTTTTATCGTCTTTCCACAATAAATGTTTAAAATTGAGACTTTTATTTTTTTTTAAACGTGCAATGTCACCTTTAAGAAAAAACTGCACTTCTTTTGGAGCATTTTGTGTATATATATACAAATATATATATATATTTATAAATTGATTTAGTAAATCATATAAATCCCTTGTTTTTTTTATTTGTTTGATTAACCATGTAAAATGGTTCTGTGATTTAAACGACTTCGTAACATTGCTGTCCTCAGATACGTCTTAAGAAGCAAAAGTACAGAAAAACTTCTTTCATTCAAAAATAACATATATGCATATGCATATGGTATGAATATACGATGTATATTTTTCAGGAAGTCAACAACCTTTTTCACCGAATTTATTTCTTCGTTCCGCCTCTTCAATAACTCCATGAACATTTGCTTATCGCTCATTAGTTTTTCTTTTTCGAAGGATTTACAGAAGTTAATTACAGTGTCGACATCGTGGAGAGTTAAAAAAATCGCTGAGTTTTAAAAGTGACTTTTAAGCGACACTATTAATTGGTCAATTTAATGAAGATCAATCAATCTCTGAGTTGAACTAAAGTAATTTATGGTTGGTGAAAGAGATCCTTACTCTTATCCTTATCCTTAAGAGATCCTTAATCTTACTAATGTTTTGATTATATGTAATCGTAGTTATTAGATTACGATTACAAACAGAAAAAATCGTACTTAATCAATTATTTCACCTTTTTAAAAAAATAATCGGACTACTAATGATTACGATTAGTAATCATTTTTTAACAGCTATGATTTCAAAAATAGACAGCAGTATACAATTTTTTAAATTTTAAACAAAATTTTTGGTAAAATGTGCATTTCAGAGTACTGGAAGATTTGAAAAATACACCCTTCTCCCTGCAAGTTAGTCTTTCAAGAGCATCCTCGATCGCGAACGATTTTAATCGATCCAGTCTAGAGACACCAGGCAGCAATCGTCCTCAATCTGACAGTGCCAGTTTGCTGTCATTGTCAACATGCATGCAACGAGTGTCTCAGAGTACAGATATTATGGCAGCTGAAGCTGAAAAGTACTTCTATGAATGCGAATACAAGAAGAGTTTCAAAATATTAAATGAGTAAATGTTGAAATTTTCTTCTTATAATTAAGTGCTGAGCATTATTTTTCCTACGCAGGTTATTGAAAATTGATCCTTACCATAATGCCGGACTAACTGTCCAAATAGGTTGTTTGGTTGAATTTGGGGCGTACAATAGTAAGCTGATGAAATATTTTACGCCTAACTATTAATTAAAATTTTGCAAACTATTTCTAGAATTATTTTATGTTGCACACAAACTAGTTGATCGTTATCCTGATAAAGCTATATCTTGGTATGCTGTTGGTTGCTATTATGACCTGATCGGCAAAAGTGACCCAGCTCGTCGGTATTTGTCAAAAGCTACTTCATTGGATCGTCTCTATGGTCCAGCTTGGCTGGCATATGGTCATTCATTTGCCAAGGAAAATGAGCATGATCAAGTAGGATTTGTTCTTTCTCTGTTGTCTATCCTTCAATGGTAATATTCAATGACAATTCTAGGCCATGGCTGCATATTTTAAAGCCACACAACTAATGCGTGGCTGTCACCTGCCACTATTGTACATCGGGGTCGAATGTGGACTAACAAAAAATCTTGAATTAGCTGAGAAGTTTTTCTACCAAGCCATGTCGATTGCGCCATTGGATGTGTTTGTGCTGCATGAACTTGGCGTTATCAAATATGAGTACGAATAGTAAGTGAAAAATGAATTTGAAATGGCAATTTTCCAATGTGTTTTTTGATCTTATTTATTAAGTTATGAAAGTGCTGAGGAGGTATTTCGTGCCACTGCCGAAATTGTAACAAATCGCGCCAAACAAAATAAGGAAGAGGTGTCCTCACGTTGGGAGCCACTTTTCAACAACTTAGGCCATTGCTGCAGAAAGACAAGAAAATATCAAGAAGCTCTGGAATACCATCAGTTTGTAAGTTTTTTTTTCAATTACTCAGTCGGCATTTTGAGCATAATTTGTGTAAAATTTCGTTAAATTTTTGTTTAGTTTTTAGTGTATTGTAAAAATTTGTACACTTATAATTTTTTCAAGTATTTAATAACTACAATTTTTTTTTGCAAGAAAATACATCGTTTGGTAAATTGTATACACACTTAATTCTGAAAATTTTAAAATATGTATTATAAACTCTTTAACTCTATATAGTTAAAAATTTGCACTGTTGGGGTATCACATTTTTATACAATTTTATACAGTATTTTTAAGAGTGTACATTTCTTTAAATGCTTAAAGTTAGCACGTTTCTTGTAATACTCTTTTGCGGTAGTTTTTTAAAACTTTTAAGACAGATACAACCTTTATGAAAAAAATAAAAAAAGAAATAAAACTGTGGCGGCCGTAGCCTAGTGGGTGGAGTGCGTGGCTCCTGAGCTAAAGAACCTCGGTAGCCCGGGTTCAATTCCAGCTCAGACAGAAAGTTTTTTCAATTGAATTAATTTTTCTGTTCGGTCGTCACCGCTCTGCAGACAATGGCAAACCTCAGAGAGTAAAAATTGCCATGTAAAGCTTCTTGAGAACATAAGCCGTTCGGAGCCGGCATAAAACACGTAGGTCCAGTTCTCGGTCGGTCATTTGTGATCAAACATTTAATAACACGCACAACACAATTAATCAATAGAAGCTAGGTCAAAGTCCCTTCCAAGGGCTGAAGTGGTCAGTTTATTTTTTTTACAACCTTTATGTGGTGTACCAAATACACTTCTTTTAGTCAATAAAATCGACTTTCGGAGTGTTAATCTTTTTGGGTATAAATATGCTAATTCAAGCTCATAAGATACAATTAAAAAAATGTTTGGTGTATTTATTACACTCTTTCTAGTGCATAAAATAAAATAAAACAAACAAAACAAAACAATTTTAAAGAAGTTACATTTTACATATGCATTTGCAATTATTAAGTCACAAAAATAAGTGTAAAAAAATACCTAAAGTAAAAAAATACGTTTTATTTTTATAAAATTCAACTTTCAAGACAATTTTATTCAATGTTAGTAATTTTTTTCTTAAACATAAGAGACGGTACCAACAATTTCTTTTTGCGTCATGACATGTTTTTGTTTTTGTTTTTAACTAAGTAGTAAGATATTATCTTCGACGGGTCGAAGTAAAAACACCAACGAATTTCCCGAATTCCAGTATTTTCGAAGGTACGCGCGTTTTATTATTTTGAGGGTTGCACTTTGTAAGAAAAAAAGAAGTGGTTTTCAGTCAGTTAAAAGTTCAAAGTACGTTTTAACTCATTAATTTTTGTGGAATTTATGATGGATTTGCTATTTTGATGACATATCTTTGTATTGAAAAGTGGCGTGGTTTTAGTCTGTATTAAGTTAAGTTAAAAATGTCATGTCCGTATATTAATTTTTTGTAGAATTTGAAGAGATTTTACCATTTCGATAAAGTCATTTTGTATGGGAGGTAGTAGGATTACCTTTTATTTGAGTTTAGTAGTTTTCATAGTGAGAGTTTATATTATATATTAAAGCCTATGCGCAAAAGCCAATAAATGATTTTTTCGGAATTTGAATTTACTTTGCGGTTTTAATAAAATCACCTTGTGTGGGAGGTAAACATAGTTTGCATTCGATTTTGCTCATCTTCGAACTTAGCCTTCCTTTTTTAAAAAGGATATTTAACATATAATATATTTATCAAATTTCATTACGACAGCTTCAAAATTACGAATGCAATCGTATCCACAGACAGATGGACTGACAGACGGACATTAAATTTACTTTGCGGTTTTAATTAAGTCATCTTGTGTGGGAGGTGGACATGGTTTGCATCCGATTTTGCTCATCTTCGAACTTAGCATTCCTTTTTTAAAAAGATGTTTATATATTTATCAAATTTCATTACGACAGCTTCAAAATTACGAATGCAATCGCATCCACAGACAGATAGACTGACAGATGAACATAGCTCAATCGACTCAGGAGATGATGCTGATACAAACGGTATTACACAGTTTATATACCCCACACGCAGTAACCTTGGGGTGAAAAAGAAGTTGAAAATGTAGGTGTTACGAAAATTATATACAGGGTATCCCAGATCTAGAGAGTAATAATGCAGGATATGATTTCTCGTGTTGAGACGAACAAAAAATCGTATGGGTGGTCGCAAATGCACCCCTAGGAGATTAGGAGGGGGAAAACAAAATTGACAGGTGTAATCACGCTTTTATCCGTAACTAGTAAGCATACCCCTATACTGATTACAAAATTTAATACTTTTTTGGAAAGAAAAATAAATGTCCTTTAACTTATTAGCGCAAAGTTTTGCCATAAAGCCACAACTAAAAAATTTATGAGCACCTAAAGTCAAAAAATACGTTTTATTTTTATAAAATTCAACTTTCAAGACAATTTTCTCAAAAAAAAAAATTAAGCTTTTCATTGTTTTTTATGACCCAGCTTTTTCCTTGGTTAATTTTCTAAACATCCGCTACACAAAAGTTTTACCTCAGAGCAACGGTTGTATGTATAAAAGCAATTTCCAATCACACTTCTCTTAACATTGCACTGGGGCACTAAATGCAAGCACTGCGACTTTGTTTTTATTTTGCTTGCAAGAAGAAGTAAAGTTTGTAAAATAGCTATTATATATAAAATTATTAATCTGAGGTCAAATTAATGTATAGCGGATGTAGAAAATTGCACAAGGAAAAAAATGAGTCATAAAAAATAATGAAAAGCTTGGTGTTTTTTTGAGAAAATTGCCTTGAAAGTTGAATTTTGTAAGAATAAAATGAATTTTTTACTTTAGGTGCTCATTAGATTTTTAGTTGTGACTTTGTGGCAAAATTTTGGGCTAATAACTAAAAGGAAATGTAATTTTCATTCTAATAATTAAATTTGGTAACTTAATTTAATACATCTATTAATTTGTTTTTTTCATCCTAGTCCCTTCCTTCCACCCCCATCCAACCACCCCCATCCAAACAATTTTTTTGCTCGTCTCATCACGAGGAATCACCACCGAATTATAATCCTCTAGGTCTGGGACACTCTGTATTTTCCATATGTTTAATGCAAAATACATGCGAGAACATTTTGTTAAAGTGTATTTTGTGCGCTTGATGAGTGTATTTCATATACAAAAAAAAATTTAATATTAGTATTTCGTACACTAAAATAAGTATTTTGTATGCACTGAACACCAAATTGTATGTGTACAAAATATAACGAACTCAGGATTTTTTACACAAAAAATTGTATAGTCGTATTAATTTTCCAAATTGGCGGCCTCGATATTCTAGTGGTAGCGCGCTTTACTGTCGCTCAGGGGTCCCGGCTTCGAATCCTGGCCGGGTCGTGGTCCTACTACGCTATAATTTTTTTCTTATTTGTAATCAAAGGAACTTTAAAACACATCAATTTATGAGAAGTTTTAGTTGGTTTAAGTTTATGGAGAGGAACGCTTTAAAATCACATTAATATTAGATTTAATATCACATGTTTCTACAGCTTCCGACACATTGGCCGCATTCTAGCCGAAAAAGTGCTCAAGTAGCGAAGTAGCATAAAATATTTTCGCTATATAAATTGTGACATCTCAAGGAACATGTTCTGTGAGAGCATACCATTCAGCCCGAAAGTTGTGGAACAGTTCTTGAGCACTTTTTCGGCTAGAATGCGGCCATTAAGAACATCCTACCTAAAAGTTTCAATTGAATACGTCCTTCTTTCATTCTGTGGTATCATAACGAACCAATTTGTCGGCCTTTGTAGTCTAGTAGAGAGTGCGCTAGACTATCAACCCAGAGGTCCCTGGTTCGCATCCGGGCCTCGGGCATGGTTCTTTTCACTTTTTTTATTCTTTCCTACATTTAAGAATTATGGAAAACTAAAAATCCACAAATAAATTGTGAAAAATGTAGAATTAAAAAAGAACAGGAACAACTAAGGACTGGAAATGCTTGTCGACTAGTCTCGGTAAAAAGCAATTAAAATTGTCTTTCACGTTTGTTTCGCCTTATCAATAATTCACGTATGGTTAAAATTAATTCCTCTAAATAATCTATCACTTTCCTTTCAGGTCAAAGACCAAACCTTGTTTGTATAAGGCTCATGTCTTGGTTCTTTGATTTTAAAAAAAAATAGGCTCGTGATTTAAAAAAAAATAGGCTTAGTAGGCTCGTGCAAAGACCTGCCGCCATCTTAACCTAATTAATAAAAATAAATTATTTCAGGGTAAAAAACAACTAAAAGTTATTTATTTAAATTTTTTTTTTGTTTAATTGAAGGACTTATTGCAGTAACGTGATAAGCCACATGATCTAAAAAATCAATTTTTTGGGCTGAATTTTTTGCTAAATGCATTGAAAACAACCACTGAAGAGGTTTTGGCTATTCTTAACTTTAAAAAAATAGGTCTAAGTGGGCTGGTGCAAAGACCTGCCGCCATCTTGACCTAACCTAACCTTATTAAAAAATAAATTATTTCAGGGTAAAAAACAACTAAAAATTATTAAAAATTGTTTTTTTGTTTAATTGAAAGGCTTATTGCAATAATGTGATAAGCAACTTAATCTAAAGAATCAATTTTTTAGGCTGAATCATTACTCAATGCATTGCCAACATCCACTGAAGAGATTTTGGCTATTTCTTTTTTATTTTCTAACCTATTTGTAAAACTTTCCATGTTAAATTCCATTTTTTCAAAGAAATATACATTTTTTCAAAACATTAGAGTCGATTATTTAAAAATATTTATTATGTGGCTTATCGTTTTCTTGCAGTAAGCCCTTTAATTGTACTGGTACATCAAAATTAAAAAATACTCCGAAATTTTACACAACTTTTGCTGCATATAGTTTAGGCTGAGTAGTTTATTCTATAGATATGTATATGCACTCACTTTATCTCCTTGTCAATCGATTCACAGGCTTTGCTATTAAAACCCCAAAGCCCGCAAACATACACCGCCATTGGCTTTGTTCACGCCTTAATGGGTAACCTGGACGATGCCATCACCTACTTTCATAAGAGTCTGGCAATTAATCGCGACTGCATTGTTACTTCAACCATACTTAAAACATGCATAGAAGATCTCATGGATCAGGAGTCAATAATTGAAGACATTTGCGGCAAAGATGTTAACACCTCCACTGCTAGATTGTTAGGAAAATCATCGCTATCGAAACGTTTAACCCCCATCGAGGAATCGCCTATTAAGTATAATTGTATGAAACTGAAATTTGATGAAGATGTTATTTCACCTAATTCAGATAATATTGACTCAAACCTTATAATGGATATAAGCATGGATATTTAGAATAATAAACAAAGTCTATAAAAATATTTTACTAGATATCCTTTATTAAACCTAACGTAAGACATGCAACGCAGCTGTAATGTGGCATGAATGACTTCATCCGCAGTTCTAAGAGTAGAAAATGTTTTAGGACCACGAACCTCATAAAGTAGTAAACGGATGTGAAAACACCCTGTGTTATGGGGATATATGGTCTTAACTTTTCCCAGTATATACTACATTCTTTCTTTTTTCCTTTTAAACCGTTTATCCACACCAAAAATAATGATACCTTTGAGTAAATCAGCCTTTTTGGAAAAACCAGAAGGTCACATTTTTTTGCTTTTATTTTTATTTTTGTACTAGAATTAATTGTTGTTATAAATATTATTGTTATTATCATTATAATACACAATCTTTTGGCAAATATACCACATTATGGCTATGCTAATACTTGCTTAATAGAGCGTTTGAAACTTGAAAATTAGGAAGCATTTTATTAAAGGAGGCTATCATCAGCGCAAGCAAATAAAACTATTTACACAACTTTTTAAATCACAGTTCATTGTCAAAAACTGTGTTAATATGACATAAAACAATAAACTTATCGGTAAACTTAAAAAATAAACAAAAGAAAAACAATACCGAAGGTATTCAACCATGTGTACTTTCATTGGTATCATTTGAGAGCTAAGCAAAAAACTACTGACACATTAGAGTTTAGGCTAAAACCAACAAGAAAACACGCACCGGCTGCGCATGAACGACGTCTTGACACTGAAGGTCGTATCTGGGCGAGGAACATATGCACATACCTACCGCGTTTTTAATATACAAATTTATGACCGATAAGAGTTTAACATTAGATATAAGCCACAAAGAGATATGATAAATTTAAAAAAGAAAGCATACATTAAAGTTGAATTATTTACCTACACAAGTTAGCGAAACAAACTGCCAAGAACTACTTTAAGTTAGTATAAGAATCAAGCAAATTTGTGGGCAAATCACAGTCACAGCCACCTGTTGAAGAGGAAACACTTTTGAAGAGTTTAACAACACAACAAAATACAAGTTAAAAAAATGTCTAAATCGCTGCAGTTCCTCTTAATTGCATTAGCTATATTTGACCATTATGACCATATGACAAATGGAGTTCCTTTTGTGTCCAACACGCTTTCAAACATCGATGATGATGACAGCGAAGTGATTGAAATCACTTCAAATGCTTTGGAAATTCCTATTGCAGCTGTATCTAATAACACGGAAGATATTATTGACCTAAGCTTTTATGGCAGCGCCTTATTTGGCACACCTGATACGGAAACCACAGCTGCTTTGGTCGCCAATTATACACCGGAGTCTGCAAAAATAAATCCCGAAGAGTTGGGCACTTATCTGGAAGGTGACATTTTAGTGCCTACTACCAATACTGCTATTTTAACGAAAAACGGCGTAGACACACTGAGTTCCCGTTGGCCAAAAGGTATTGTACCTTTTGTAATTGCTGGAAACTTTAATGCACGTGATATGGCTACCATTGAAAGTGCCATGGAGCAGTATCACACCCGCACCTGCATTCGTTTTGTGCCTCGCATCACAGAGAGCGATTATATTTCTATAACGAGTGGTAATTCTGGTTGTTGGTCTTCGGTGGGACGTGTTGGAGGAATGCAGAAAGTGAATCTACAGTCACCGGGTTGTTTGGGTAAACATGGCACCGCCATTCATGAGCTCATGCATGCCTTGGGCTTTCTGCATGAGCAAAATCGTCAGGAGCGCGACAACTTTGTAACAATTCAATATCAAAATATTCAGTCTGGTGCAGTGTCGAACTTTGAGAAGGCGAAAAAAACCGTAGCATTCGGAGTGCCCTACGACTATGACAGTGTAATGCATTATTCACCAAATGCTTTCTCGACCAATGGCCGACCCACAATTGTGGCCACGGTAAGTTATAATGTGTAGAAAGATGTGTCTTCTTGTATTGAAAGTATTTTTGTCTCGATTTCTTAGAAACCTGGTGCTGCTGAACATATGGGCCAACGTGATGGCTTCTCTACATACGATGTTGAAAAGTTAAACCAAATGTATGGATGTCATCTAGGTGGAAACTCTGTTTCATCACCAAATCCTGCAACAGCTCCTGTACAAGTTCCAGCGGCACCAAATGGTATAATAGACAGTTTCTTGGGAGGTTTTTTAAGCGGTTTGGGTCTTGGCGATGAGTAAAATAAATTGTTATCTGAGTCCTAACTGAGTTTTGAAAATTTTGTGAACTATATTACAAAATCAAGTCGAGGTTAAATCATTCTTCTTACTCATCTACTGAACGGCTTATTTATTTTGAATTCTCTCTCATCTCATTATTTTAAATATCTTGTAGTTGTAAGAAATATATTTCCAAAAATGTTAAGTAATAGTTATTTATAAAGAGTATTGTTAAAAAAATATTTAACTCTCATTTAAGCCTTTTATCAGCTCTGAGTTATAATTTTACTAAGCAGAAATCTGTGGCAAAAAAAAAAAATAAGATTAAGCAAAAGTACCTGTGCTCATCTTCAATGGAAAAGTCTCTTTAGCGTTATTATAATATTTTTGCGGTTTTTTAAAAATTTGTACTACAGCGCTCTCTTGTGCTCAAAATATAGCAAAACAAATAGCACCAAAAGACTAACCAAACCCGCAAACACCACTGTACAAATATGAATGCTAATGGAATGAGCGGTTTAAGAATTTTAGCGATTTTTTAAGAAATTTGTACTGTGGCGCCCGCACTCTGGTGTTTTTTTTTTGTAAACCCATGTATTGTTAACTTCATCAAAATCGTTACAGCCGCATTTACTATCACGCAATTAAATAAAAAATAAATATTTCTCGTACTCGTATAATAGTATACGATACAACCAGCGCAAAAATGGGTACTTAGAGTCTTAGGATTATAATTAAAAATTTTTTGTGGTACCAACTTTTTTTATACCGTTTTAAAGATAATAAAATACTGCATCACTAACAGCAAAAATTATTAACCTAACCTGCGCTAAAATGCGCTGGCACGGCGACCACACCTGGGTTCGATTCCCGGTGGTGGCATCACAAAAATTTCTGATGAAGCCTGTAGCAGGGCCGAAATTGCAATAAAATTAGTGATGGGAACTATCGAATGAAAATATTCGAATTATTCGATAGTTCAAAATCATTCATTTATTCGATAGTTTTTTTATTCGAGTTTTTTTGTTCGATAGTTTTTTCATTTGCACTTCGTTTGCTTACCTTCAACTGAATGAACGAATCGTGGGTAGCGAAAATTTAACTGAAAAAGTACGTTTAACTGATTGATTTGTTTTTAGAATAAAATTATAATGAAATCGCACCAGTTAATAGCTACTTAGAGGTTTTTAAGACGAATAAATGAATACTTAAATTGATAGCAAAAATTATGTGCTTTGTACTAGCTACAATTTTTATAATTCGAATGAATGAATAATTTATTCGATAGTAAAAATCGTACGATAGTTCTTTGCAGTAGCGTAACTTTATTTTGTGCGCCCGCCCGCAGGTTTCTAAAAGCGCCCTGCTTTTTACTTTTAGAGTAAAATTTTGTTAATACTAGGTTACTAGAAGCGTAGGAGAAAACAAGAGAAATCTTGACAAACAAAAAAAAAAAAAAGACTTTTAATTCAATGGTCATATGATGATCATCATTTATTACAACAGTTATATTTTAAAAATATCTTATTTTATATATTTTATTTTAATAGAATTTGGTAAAAAAAGAAATAACGTAAGAAATACTTTTTATAATTCAAATATAATAAAATTTGTAAGATTTTATCACAAAGCAGGTAAACAAAGCATCACATATTAATGATTTAAAAAGTAAACAAACTTAATGATTGAATAAACGGGATTAATAATTTTTTATGAGTGGAATGATAAGTTTCAGATGTTTAGTTAAATTGTTTTGTATTTGACGTTACCTGTTAACTAAAGAATTTGCTAACGTCACAAAATATGACCAACTGATTGATTCAAATAACATCAGTAGTTGACTTGCTGAAAATATGAAAGCAAACGGTTAAATCGGCTCCGACCATAATCGAATTTTGCCAAACAAAGACGACTTTTGCTCAAAATATTTGGCCAAAAAAAGAAAGAGTGATCATAGAGCTATAAAAATTGGCATGAATATCTTCAAAGACAAAATTAAGAAATCTTGAAAAAGTTACACAAATCCGACCTCTGCCACATCCACTTCCCATATAAACGAAACCCATTTTTGTCTGAAACTTCATTAGGTCTTGTCTCAAATCTACGAAATTTGCTACATAAATTTCTTAGATGATTAATTATATTTTATTAACTCAACCTTGGAAAATGCTACCTACTCAAATTAACTACTTTTTTGTTCATATTTGTAAGCTTTTTTGATTACAGCAAGGACATTTTAAAAATTGAGTTGTTTTGTGTTTTTAAATAAGTATAATTTTGAAAAATAATCAGCTGCCATACATCAAATAAATCTAACATTTTAACTAAATAGGTCACCATAAAAAAATGTTTATCTTCCGTATTAGCAAGAATTTTTTTTTGATTTGGTGTATAATGAAGTTTTTATAGTCAATCTTTCTCAAAATTATTTTTTAAGCTTTTTAAAAATTTAATATTTAAAAATTTGTATCCCGCTTTTAGTGTTTACTTTTATGATAAACTTAAAACCATATTTTAAAAATGTAAACAAAAATAGAAAGGTTGCTAGACATAAGAAATTTTAAACTTTATTTTGATATAAAAAAAAAATATAATTTGAATAACAAGAAAAATTTTATTTTTAAAAAATGCAACTTGAATATATATTTATTAGATTTTTGGCCGCTTATTTTATACTGCGCGTCGTCCTCCACTTTATTTATGATTTTCATCAAAGAACTTGAGGGCGCCCCTGGCTCAGTTGCTCTGCGGGCCCGCTTTTTACGCCACTGGTTCTTTGTACTAGTTACCATTTCCTTAATTCGAATGAATGAGTGAATTATTCGATAGTTTCGTGCACTATTTACTATTTTTTAAAGTAAATGAATGAACGAAATATTCGAACGAATTGTTCGATAGTTGAAATCATTCGATAGTAAACTATCGATAGTTGAAATCATTCGACAGTACCCATTACTAAATAAAATCAGCTAGTGATGTTTTCCTTTTCATATTGAAAATGTTGTTGTTGTTGTTTCTTTGGAAAAAATTCGTTAGAGCAATTAATTGTTCTAACCTGACCTTAAGCTCAATAAACGATTTTAAACTATCAAACAAGTAGAATTTGTATTTAAAATCAAGAATGATTTAAACTATCAAACATTTAGAATTTGTATTTAAATCATAGTAAATTAACATAATAACCTTGCTAGTTGGAAAGTTATACGCGATTAAAAATTAACTTTTCTTGCTTTCGCTCGCGCCCATTGAAAAATTTGAATTTTTTTGCTTTTTTAATGTACAGTTTTATTAAAAAATAGTATTTTTGTGGAAAGTTGGAACCCTCTTGATAATTGTAGTTTTGACTAGATAAATTTTTTTTTGAATAAATGTTTAAAAAATTATTTTTTGTTTATTAAAAAAATGTGTTAAAAAAGCAATTGTTTTTGTAATTCAAGTGGAGTTAAAGCGTTTTCTTTTGAGTACTTTTGTCATCTAATTGTGATTTTCTTTAAATATAGACTGTCCATAATAAGTGTTAAAAATTTGGTTGAGCTATTTTGTGCCTCTTCGGAATTATTAAGCTTTTTGTAAGAGAACTCCAGTCGCTATAATTCAAACAAGCAAGTGCAGCCACCAATAATGTAATGCAATTCAATTTTGTGTTTTCAATGCAAGTTGTGTTTTTTGTTTCCTTTTGTTTTGCTATTTTTCTTAAGCTGTCGATGTTGGTGTGCGCTAAAGGCTGTACAACTGACTTAAAAATATTAAATACTTATTTTTTTTAATGTATTCATTGTTTAAATAAAACCCTTGTAATATTGAATATTCTGTCCTAATTGATACTGATCTTTTCTCTAACAATAAGAAATACATATTATTTTTAATACTAAAAACAATGCAGAGTTATTTTGCCCATTCCACGGACAAAGCACATTTTTTTTTTTTTTTAAAAAATTGACCTCATGTCTATTTGTTTTATGTTTTGACTATAGGTTCCTATTAAAATTCTAATGACACTATTTCTTTTATTTTTTATCAATTTTTATCAGATTTTTATAAATAAAGTGCCATTAGTAAGGTATTAGAAATTTGTTTTTGAAAAAAAATATATTTTTGAATTTTTGATGTCAGGGTTGCCAATATATTTAAAAAAAAATGTATTTGCTAAATTCTCAAAAAATGCATATCTTTTCTTTTTTTTTTTACTTTTAAATTTGAAGGAGAATGTTGACTTTCAATTAAAAAAAATTAAGGGTTATGTTTTTATATGTTTTTTTGCAGTTCTAATTTTTGTGCACATACCCTACTTTATTGTCTATGACTTTCATACCGTTTAAGATATTTGAAAATTTTTTTGTGCAAAATTGTTTGTCTTATTAGGACCAACATTTTATTGATACATTTTGATGACCTTACACGTGACCTTGGCATAGAAAATTGGTTAAAACCGAAACATTTTTTTCCCACTTATATTTGTATGAAGGTAAACAAAGTTTTGACTGCCATATTATAGATAATTAAATTCTAATTGATTTTTTTCCAAAAAGTTTTAAAATCTTTTTTAAAACAAAAAGTTACGATGGGTTGCACTGACGCTGAGAGAGTGATAGAACATAAACTGATATTGCAGTTAGTTGCAAGTAGCAGCGATGCCAGCTCATCTAAGAAATAAAACCCATTTTCTGTTTGTTTGTATTCAAATCTCAACGGCTCAACGGATTTTGCTCAAAGTAGGTATACATATTAATTGCATCCCAACTTAAAATGTTACATACTTAGTGTTTGCCACGCCCCCTCTGAAATTTTTCAACTAACGGTAATTTTGTTATTATAAAATTTTTTATGATCGGAGATTTTTGAGAATTTAATTTTTTAAATTTTCTGTTATTTTGACATCAAAAACACTGACATATCTTCAAAATTGGAGAAATTTTCAGTACAATGACTTTTTCATAAAACATCGTTGCCTAAGAATGAGAATAAAACGACATGAAAATCAAAGTTTGGTCTTTCGATGCAAATACCTCCGCTGTCCATTAATATATTTCATTCAAATTTTTTTTGTTCAAAAGTTCAATAAAATCACTTCACAAAAATAGGTTGAACTTTACCGTTAAGTCAGTGTATATATGTTTTATGATTATGTCAAAAAAGGTCCCAAAATATTGACTTTTTACTCAAAAAATTACTCCAAAATTGTTGTTGTTGTAAAAATGAAATCAATTAAAAACTTCACATCTGGCTACTTTTTAATAGCATTTATTTGCAAAAATTCTTCCAGCTAAGCGCAAAAATTATGTTACTGTTTTTGTCATCAAAACAACAAGGGTTTTTATTTTCGCGAAATTTATTTTTTCCAAAATATTGTTTTTATATTTTTTACAAAAAAGTCAATCTCAAAAATAATTTATGTGAAAAAAATTACCCAAATATCTCTTTGCAATCAAAAGTTATGGCTAATAATCTATTTTTTCATACCAGACTATTAATAAAACTTAGTTTAGTGTTAAAATTCTCTATATAGTTTGAACGACCCCATTTATCTCTAAGAATGCAGTTGTGTGTCTACAGTAATTACGAACATTTTGGATTATATAAAATCTTCCTTGTAGTAATCTACTTAGTTTTTTTTCCACCCTATGAAACTTTTCAGACCTCTTAGAATACGATCTAAATTTTTCGATACGCCCTACTACACAACCCCGTTTGTCATGAAGTTCAGAGAGAGAATATGTGTTTGTGTACATAAAATAAGGATATGTCAAATATATACTTAACCTTATTCTGATTGAATCATGACAAAAATTTACTCAAATAAACAAGAAGATGTCTACATTCCGAAAATATAATAAGGGTATTCATGCAAAGTGGCAATCTCATAATTTGAGCAATTAGTTGTTTTTATCAGCAGGTTGTATGAACAGCCCTTAAAGTCGATTGTTCAGTTGTAGCATCCCTTTAGGAAACAAAGCGCTTCGAAACTACTTTCAAAGCACTTAAAAAAATCACAATAGCGCTTTGTTCTCGTTTTTAATAGTGATTTTTTTAACATTGGCATGTCATTGGGAAGAAGACCTTTGTTCTCGCTACTAAAAGTGATTTGAAAAAGCACTTTGCTTTCGCTACGAAAAGTGATTAAAAAAAGCGCTTAGTTCTTGCTTCGAAAAGGGATTCCAAAAAGCGCTTTCCTCTCCCTTCGGAAAGTGATTACAGAAAGATCTTTACTCTCCATTTGAAAAGTAATTAAAAAAAGCGCTTTGCTCTCGCTTCGAAAAGTGATTAAAAAAGTGCATTGCTATCGCTTCGGAAAGTGATTAGAAAACGCATAACATTCCCGTAGTGGAACCGACCAAAGTTTTAAGCAAAATAAAAAGCGTTATTTTTATTATGTATTTAGACATATCTTGGTAATGTGTTTTTAATTAGTTTGAAACTGTTTTTTGGTTTTTGTTAACTGAATATTAAATACATATAAAAAGTAGTAAAAAATAAGCTATGAAGAAGTTTAGAAAAAATGTTTAGAAACTAATTTTTATGAAAATATAACTGTTTTTTATTAAAATATTTAAACTGTTTATAAACTTTTTTACCTTTCACTATTTTTCACTATTTTGCTGAAACACTTTCCCGAATTAAACTTCCCGCGCATACTAGTGATGAGTAATGACAAGTAGTGCTGAGAAAAGTAAATATATCGAACTAGTACGACAGCAACGACAAGATGTAAATCTTGTTTTAATCAAATTAGGGAAAATAGTGAAAGCAAACCGATTTTTTGAAGCTCAATCAAGCGCGTCGCAAGCGAATTTCATCTGGGGGGGCAGTACAAATGGGGGGGCAGTACAAATGGTGGTGCAAAAAAAGTTCACCAAAATTTCTTCACATGAAACATGAAGAAGAGATAAAGAAGAGGAAAATATATAATAAAAAAATATTATCGTTGTAAAAAAACTGATTTTTTGAATAACTTTTCCTTTTAAATTGTTTATCTAGCTAAAAAAGTGCGGGGGCAACTGCCCCCCTTGCCCCCCCGCTTCCGACGCCAATGAGCTCAATTCGTAGCGAGAGAAAAGCACTTCTCAAAAGCACTATTCATAAGCAGAGTGAAGCCCTTTTTATTTGCTTTTTCATAAAGCACTTTGAAATTTCCGATAGGGATATATGTCAGCTGCAATTGTTTTTATATGTTGCATATGTTGACAATAAGTTTTTAAGCTGTAATTTTCAATTAAATATTTATTACTTTTGCTCCAATTCACACATTCTTTCCTCTCTCATTGCTTTTTTGCCGGCTTCTGATAAGAAATTAATTAACTTTCGAAAAACGAAAACAGCTGATTGATGATATAAGTTTGCCACCTCGTTTTCTCACCTATAGCGAAGAGCAAATATTTCTGGGGCCGAATAACAGCATACGTGATCGAGCAAAATTGTACTAGATTGATAGGCACTTGTCTCGTCGTGCCCATTGCAATTTTACTCGATCACGGATGCTGCAATTCGGCCCCTGGTTTGTGCAAAGGCTTCTCCATACAAATTTGACAGTTCATTTATAAGGCTGATTAAGTTACACAGTTTATACCATTTATAAGGGTATTGCCCATTTGCATGAATACCCTTAATAATTAAGTTAAAATTCAAGAATTGGTTTTTGGCCAAATTCTGAGTCCGCTGGCCCACAGTGCGTTGTAGTGTGCGTATCATGTTTACAAAATTAGTACCAAAAATCGTAGTAAATAGCTTGATATAGGTAACATTTTGTTTATTTTCATTCTAGATTCCTTTATGCCTTTGCAAATCCCCCAGAACAAATCCCGCGAACGCCCATGTTTTATACTATCTACGTAAAAGTTTAAAGATGTTTTTTTTTTATATTTTCTTCTTTATGATTGCAAAATAAACAACTTCTCTCGTAAGATTTCCTAAAGCTCCCGCTAACAAATAAATAAATATCCGGTTTATGATGATTTATCGAAGGAAGTTTAGTAGTTTCTGCGTGTACATTCATACATAGATATTACATACGTATGCACAGAATAAAACGATGGACATTAAAATATTTTAGATAATAAAGGTTAAGATTATCTAAATAAAAAAAAAAAGCATTGAATAGCAACCAAAACAAAAGCAACCAAAACGAAAAAGGCGAAAAAATACATTAAAAATTTAAACATTGCGCTTGGCCGCCAGAAGCCTTGATCTCGGTAATCGACACTGGCTGATACTATGTAGTCGATATTGCATTTCCGGTTGATTGACTTTGTCGTACAACTTCTTCTTGACTTCTTTGACGCTCTCAATGGCGACACCAACACCGGCGTCATCCATATTGAATGCTTCGCCCTCAGCACACTCGGGACACTGTTGGGTTAGAACAATATCATCCAAAAAGGTAGGATATTCACAAATCTTGTCTATGTGCTGAATAACGTATGAATCAAATGTATTTTCTTCGTCCGCTCGTTCCAATACATAAACACTGGCTGTAATGTCGATAATACGATTTTCCAATATCTTCATATAATTGCGCACATTGATCAGGTTTATGTGCGTGTTATCGCCGAGTAGTAGCATGAGTGGAGATATATTGGCCTTGACTACATGAACAACAGTCTCAAAGCCTTGCATAAGATTCTCCAGACGACTATCGTTAGCCTCACGCACCTTCTGCAGTTCATTATTCTTTTCACGCTTTTCTTTGAGTGTATTTCGAAGTCTTTCGATAGTTTCCAGTTGCTCCGACAAGGTGTTGCGGTTGTCAAACTTGAGGTTACTTATGTCTGAATATAGCCGATTAACAGAGTTATTCAACAGAGTCATGTGGTAACTCATCTCGTTGGCGTAGTTAAAGTAGGAATAGTAAAGACTCTCCTGTTGCTGGAACTTTTCGATGACCTCGGCCACATTTTCCGTTTCGGTGTATTCTAGTATTTTGTCGAGAATATTGTTGTACAGATTGATTTTCTTGTAGTGCTTGCGCCGGAATTCCTCACGTCGCCGGAACTCCTTAGGCTGTAGATCGGCTAGATATCGTTGCTTACTTTTAACATCCAAAAAGTCAAAGTTGTCTGTGTCAGCGGCAATAATTCGCAGTATGCCGTGTAGTTCTATTTTGTGAGAGCCTCGCTCCTTGCGCTCCTTCTTTGAAATGTTTTCAATCTTTTCGTACAACTCGATGCAATTGTCAAAAGTTCCCGAAGCATACTCGATCAAGTCTATGAGGTATTTCCTGTCGCTATTTAAATTCTGCACCAGTTTTGAGTATATGTCATTAAAAAATGTGCGATAGTTGAGCGATGCGATCAACTGATCGCGTAGAACTGCATTGTCGGCAGTGAAGCCGCACTCTCGACGCACGCCCACCTCGTATTGGTTCTCCAAAATATTCATCTTCTTACGAGCTCTGGCCACAAAAGCCTCGTGCTGAGTATCAGGCACCGTACGCCGATTAAGTTCGTAGACTTGCTTGTTCACTCGACTTATTTCCCGTTCCAAGTTGGTAATGTCCTCTTTCAGCTTGCGTATATCTTCTGCCAAATGCTCCTGACACTGAACGTGACATTGTATGTTCGCAAGAAAGCGTTTATTTTCGTTCTTGTGCGTTATACCCGTTGCCACCCAGATCTGTGCCCGTAGATCATTCTTCTCTAATCTCAACTGTTCGATGGAGTTTTGGTAGCTCGCCTCGACTATTGTTTCTTTGCGTGATCTTAATTTGGTCGAAAGGATTTTCTTGTATTCGCGTTGTCTTTTACCGAGTTCCTTTTGTTTGACTAAGTATTGCTCAAGAAAGTTTTTCTTTGAAAACTCTGCGTTAGGTCTTTGGCACCTGGTATAATGTAACATGACGTTCACACTAAACAATATATATTTTGTATGAAAAATTTTGAATTTTTAAAAAATTTAATTATAAAATAAATTGACGATAAGAAGAAAATGAGTGAAAGAAAAATTTATTTTGTTTTTTCATTTTTGACTAATAAAGAAAGAGAAGAATAGAGTACTTGAATAAAACTGTTATACATTCGAACGAGGGAGGAATGTGGCAGCAAGGAAAATGATTATGGCTTGGTAAAAATACCTATATAAAGTAAATGTGCAATGGTAGTTTATATTTTAATAAAAACCTCCTTGTATGAAGTTAAAATAATTTTTAAAAATTTTTACAAAAATATTTCGTGTTCAAAGAAATGTTTTTTTATTTGAAAACAATTTAGAACCAAAATTAGTAACAAAGTCTTTGAAACATGTCCCGCCGATTACTTAAGAAAAACAGAAATGATATTACCATTTACCATACTATTTAACTTTTGCAATTTTTAATGTTATTTTGTTGAGATCGCAAAATATTTGAAATAAATCGAATTCAAATTAAGATTCCTTCGTTCAAGATCTGGAATATAGGATTAGCTTTTAACATTAAATTCTGCTTAACCCATTTTCGGCCGCTGGTCGATTTTTTGACCAAGAAATTTCACCCATATTTCAAAAAATTCTATCATACCTTCTGTTCTAGTTATCGTGATGGAAGAGTTGTCAAAAAAAAGCTTTCAAAGTATTCATAAGTCGCCAAGATTGGTTCGGTTGCTTCTGGTGCATACCTTAATTTATATAAACACCTTTTTTGGTCATTTTTTAACTAAATTATAATTAATATTGAAATAAATAAAATGAAATATCGAATGATGAGTTCATGCAAAAGGTTCAAACTTTACAAAACATTCATAGCCTGGCCATTTATAGCAGGTGACCACCAAAGTGAGTGGTCGAAAAATCGACCATTAGCCGGAAACGATATATTATATGTGTCATTTCAGATATAATCGCACATTGAGCGTTTTGTGACATTTCGTATCTGCAGGTACAGTTCAAGAACAATATAAAGAAGATCACGCCTTAAGTGCGCAGGAATGGCAATCTACTGCGCAGGTCTACGTCATAAGTGAAAATACATCCAAACAAAAATATCACATAACCCTCCAGGAAAAATCGGAAGGCTTCCATCAAAAAGTGATAAAGAAACATTACTCACCGTATCTTTTGAAAGCTTAAGGGTAGTTTTGTATATATATTGTTTCCAAACCGTATCTTTTGGAAGCTTAAGGGAAGTTTTATATTTATATTGTTTCCAAACCGATTCTTTAAGAATGCATTTGGAAACTTTTATTTATTGTCAAGCAATGACAAGAGAAAATATTAATATCATTGTTTTCTAGCCGCTTATTGTAGAATAGATAGTCTAGTGGTAGCGCGCTCGACTGTCGCTCAGGGGTCCCGGGTTCGAATCCTGGCCGAATCCATTTTCATAACAAGGGAGAGGAATGTTTCCACATTAATTCTTAAAACAGGGAGAGGACTGCTTCAAATTCACTTTTGAGGACAGCGGAGAGGAATGATTCCACATGACTTTTTAACACAGCGGGGAGGAATGTTTCCCTCTAATGACATGCTATGTAAAAAAAGCAATGGAGTGTGCAACAAAGGGGAATGCTTCCTACATTCCATGGAATGTTTCCTGATAACATCCGGGAATGCTCACATTTCCTGGAGGGAAACAACAAACGAAACTAAGCAAATGAATCTGATTGGCTGATTGGGAAACAAACGAAATACACACAAAGAAACAGTCAAACTGCTCTCAAAATAAATCGAGCAACATAGCTATTTTTTGTGAGGGGGTCAACGCGGAAGTCAACACCCCAATAAGATATAAAATTTTTATCAAAGATAGTAATGAAAAATATTAATATTTTTTCTGTACAAGCGTTGCTTTTTGAATTAAAAGTTATTTCTTTTACAAAACCAAGATTTTATAAGAAAATGAGGAGATTTTTAAATCGAAAAGAAATTAAAAATTTTTTACTACGTTTTTTTCAGTCAGTTTGACTCTATTTTCTCTTGCACTTTTGACGTCACATGCACGTGCTCACAAAGAGAGCGGACATGCGCAAGGCGGAATCTTGAATATATAATTCTTGGGCGCAGTTTGTTTTTTGATATCAACGCAGAAACAAGTGGCTCGAAATAAAGATATTAAATTTGCATATATTTGTCGATTACTTTAGTTCTAGTCTTTTGTACTGTAAGTGATATTTGTGCATGGTTTTTGTGCATTTTTTCGATATTTCAGAGCACAATGAGGCATCTGCAATATTTGAGCCTTCAGGATATCGAAAACATTTTGGAAGAGTGTAGCGACGACGAAAAAGATTGGCATATTTGACTGCAAGAGATTTTGGCAATTCCAGCCAAAGTAGGGAATTGTATACAGCTTTGTGTGATTTTGGTGCGCCAAAATGGATAGGTTAGGTTAGGCTAGTGTGGCTGTCTCAAACGGCTCAGGCCGATGAGGTCCATCGTGATACCATGGGTTAATTTTTAATATCTCTATTTAAAGCAATTTGAGCTTTACTAAGACTAGGATTCTGTAAACCGAAGATTCCGAACAATCGTCAAGGTCATTGAAGAACGAGTTGCCTAAGTGGAGGAAGCGTTTTTAAGCCAGCGCCAGGCAAGTGCAGAAGAAATGTACTGTAGATTCTTTCTTTTCCTCATCTCTACATCTTCTGCAGAAGTCGTTGTGGGGTATGTTTAATCTCTGAGCGTGTCTGTCAATACGGCAGTGCCCTGTAAGGATCCCTACCATGGTGCTGATGTGGTCTCTACTGAGACAAATGAGTTCTTTTGAATGCTTTAGGTTGAGTTTGGGCCTGATTTTCCGCGTTATATTACACGTGTTACCAGCTGACCATCTGTTGTTGCTTTTGCTGCCGGATAATTCATATGTAAGGAGTTTACATGTGGTGAGAGGAATTCCAAGGATAGCAGATAGTTGTTTGGTAGTACCTGTACGAGCGAGTTCATCTGCTTCGTAGTTAACTAGAAAATCCTTACGTCCAGCAATCCAGCATAGAAGGATTCTGATCTGCTTTGCCATCTCATTTAGAGATCTGCGGCAGTTGAGAACTGTTTCAGATTTTATTTCAACAGTTTCTAGGGCTTTCGAAGCTACTTGACTATTGGATAGTAAGCAAATATCTGTAATTCTCAAGATGAAATAAACTTACAATCTGGTATTAATAACCTTCTGGATTGGTATTATAATTATAAGCTTTTTCTAAATATCAACAAGTGCTTCTATATTAAATTTGCGAAAACTCTTAATGTGTCTTATTATTTATATACCATCGAGGGCTCTATATTAAAAAAAATTGATGAAAGTACTGATGTTGGTGTAATATTGGATTCTAAATTCACTTTAGTCAGCCATCTTAACTATATTATATCTAAATCTTACTCTGTGTTAGCTTTTGTAATGCGTAATAGTTCTTATTTCTCTGATCCATTTACTCTGAATTTATTATATTCTTCTTTTGTTCGTTCAAAATTAGAGTATGCTATTGTTATCTGGAGACCTTTTTATTCAACACACATACATAGCTTGGAGCGCATTCAAAGAGATTTACTCGCTTTGCAGTTCGTCAATTAAGTCTGTGTGATGCTAATCACTCGTACTTTGATCGTTGTAAACTTTTAAATCTAAAAACGCTACAATGTAGAGGTACCATATTGTCATTAGTATTCATATATGATATTGGTAGTAGTTCAATAGATTCTCCTGCACTTTTGCAGTGAACCCTCCGATGGGTGAGAAGGTCCCTGGGGACCTTTTCCATTTTCAAACTTAAATTACATCTTGATGGTCCATGGGAGATATACCCGACCCTTATATGTATTCCAAGGGAATTTTATGCAGAATCGTTTAAAAAGAAAATCAAGGTGATCCGACTAATAGTTAAGGATTTATAAGGGTTTAAAGGTGTTTAGTACGGGAAAGCGTGAAAGGTCCCTAGGGACCTTGTACTGAAATTGCAAGGAATTGTTAGTAAATGCAATTTATTTTGGCTTGGTTTTAATTGTTTTATTATTTGAACATATCACAAACGTGTTCTTTGAATTTAAGGTACTTTCTAGATTATTGTTGGCCTTTCCTTGAAAACATAATTACTTGTCTGGAGAAATTGAACCCTTTTTAAATTTTGAATTTTTTTATTGTTTGTATTATTGTTGTGATGTGTTTATCACAAATGTATTCTTCGAATTTAAGGTACCTTTTGGACTTTTTTTAATGTGTATTTGCTTGAAAATATAACAAACGGTTCATCCCTTTTTGAATTTTATTGCCTGCTTTATGGTTGAATACAGGTAAACGTAGAAAAAGAGTATAAAAGCGGCTGCAGTTTCGTAAACCGAATCATACAAAGTTTACACAGTGAGTAGAAAATATCATGTGCTAGGTTTTATACTGAATTACATAAAGAACATAAAATGGCAGATAGAAATTTAGATATTGCTGAAATGGTGGTATGTCGTAGTACACGCTACCAGCAAATCAGTGAGGAAGAAAGAAATGCAGTGGATGGGAGATTTGCAGACTTCATGAGTGAGGAAGATGAGTTGATGTTCCTGCATTTGATCTTGAAGGTGCGGAAGATGACTTGACATATCAACCAAATTTTCATGTTGATGATTCTGATGCCGAAAGTGAAGCAGATGTAATGATCAATGAAGATATTAGTGATGACAACGATGATGAAGAGGAAGAAACTGATGCTCCGCAAACAAGTGAAAATTACTTAATTTCCAAAGATGGCACCAAATGGAGTAAAAATGCTCCACCAACTTCCCGCACTCGTGCTCATAACGTGGTCGATTTCACAAGGAGGAAACCGGGACCACTAAGAACCACACATGATCCCTTTACCATTTTTCGCTCGATGTTCACCGAAGACATGGCGTCCATCATAATACGCAAAACAAATCGAAAAGGCCGTGAAGTGACAGCTGCATGGAATTTGGCAAATCCAACGAACACAAAAGAATGGAAAACAATCACTTTGAAGGAGTTCGATGCCTTTTTGGCTATTATTTTGTATGCTAGACTCACCAAATCGAATAGTGAATCTGCTTCAGAGCTATGGGGCACAACGCGCAGTCCAATATACAAAGCTGCATTATCGTATGATCGCTTCAGGTGCATGCTTCAATGTCTTAGATTCGACAATGGAAATACGCGAAAGCAGCGACTAACCAGAAGCGAAACTGCGGCTATTGATGATGTTTGGCAAATGTTACAGTCTAACTTGGCAGCAGCTTACACTCCGCATGATGCACTGACCGTTGATGAGCAGTTATTCCCATACAGAGGCCGCACCCGCTTCACAAAATACATTCCGTCGAAGCCTGTAAAGTATAGTATAAAGGTATGGTGGTTGTGCGACTCGAAATCATTTTAACCTATCAAAGGAATAATTTGCTCTGGTAAATTGCCTGACCAAACACGAGAGGTCAATCAAGGGCAGAATGTTGTACTTCAACTTGCGCAGAGTTATTTAAATGCAGTCCGCACAATTTATGCTGACAATTTCTTCTCCACTTTGGAATTGGTGCATATTTTGATCAGGAAAAAAACTGCATTTGTTGGAACAGTGCGCTCGAATAAGACATTTGTGCCACAGGAGTTCCAAAAAAATCGTAAGCGTCCTGTAAACAGCACATTGTTCGGCTTCAACGAAGGCGATGTAGCGCTGTGTTTATATGTGCCCAAGAAGAACAAAGCGGTCATTTTGCTGTCCACAAAACATTATGCTTGCGGTGTGCACATGCAATCTAAAAATCAGAAACCGTTTGCTATTTTGGACTACAACGCCAATAAATCAGGCGTTGATACAATGGACCAGATGCTTGGCACGTATACAAGTAAGCGCTCAATAAACCGCTGGCCACTGTTTTATAATATGGTGGACGTTGCTACATTAGCAGCATTTATTTTATATAATGAAATTCAGCCAAATTCGAAGAAGTGACAGACGGCGGTCATTTCTGATGATGCTGACGAAACAATTGGCAGTACCAAACATAGAGGAACGAGCGCTCAACAACCGCATAACCGCATATCCAAGGATACGGAATGCAATGGAAGCGTTTGATGTAAAGGTGAGAAAAATCAATTCTTATGTTCAAAAGCAGAATAACTACATATTTTTGTTCTTTTTCCTTTTTGTTCTTTTTAAATATTATCAAGACCTTCAGAAGCAGAAGCAGCTGCACCACCATTTGCGCCTAGAGGAAACAGTCCTTCATGTCGCCTATGTCGTTCTGAGTACGGACGGCAGCGGAAAACTAGGTCTTATTGCAATTCCTGCAGCAATCCAGTTTGTGCAAAGCATTCTACACTCATGCATCGATGCAACACCTGAACAGAAAATATTTTGGACGAGGGACAATTTACTCAACAATAGTTATTTAAGCTTTTTTCATCCAAGAAATTCATAGTGTTAAGAATAGTACTCTCCATATAAAAAGTGACAGCTGCGAAACAAGCGTGGAAATTTTCATAACATGTTCGCCAGAGCAGTACTCTGTTCCGCTGCGTGTAATTATTGCAACATGTTTTTGAGCAACATTTTTTCACGACAATTTAATTGTATTGCCCAACTATTCTCCCAACTTATTCTCTGAGTCTCTCTGAGAAACGCTGCCATAGGAATTCTTCGCAACAAACTTTAAGTCAGAAATTTCACGCAACAAATAAATGGATGTTGCCAGCGAAATTTCACGGAAACGAACAGAGTACTAGGCTAAAGTATATAAAAAAAAGTTCTGGAATTCATTTAAAATTAATAATTAATAAATAACAAAAAAAAAAAAATTACAAAAAAATTTTTTTTCGTACAAAATTCCATACAGATACAAATAGGTCCCTGGGGACCTTGTACTGCATTTAAGGGCAACGGATGACACCCATCGGAGGGTTAATACATTTTCAACCTATCAGACCTATCAGTACCTATCAGAAATTTGAGAAATTTTGTACCGCTTTTTATAAGTATAAAAAAAAAAAAAACTAATGATGCATTATATGCCCCCATTTCGAGAGCTCTCACTGAAATAAACTTAATCCCAAATTCTTTTGCATTAGATTTTTTTTTTCCTAAATATATCATTAAAAGGTATCTTAACAACATTTACTTTTAGATTTAGTATATTTTTAAGTTATAAATTGTCAGTATGAAAGTAGTTATTCTTTGACTTAAATAAATAAATAAATAAAAAAATAAATAAATATCCATGGAAGATATCTCATTTGCCTGAAGTATAGTTAACGCTTCATGTAAAGCAGCGATTTCAGCTTGAAATACACTGCAATGATCAGGGAGCCTGAAGGCTAAATTAATGCTGAATGCTTCCGAGTAGACTCCTCCACCTACTTTGCCTTCTAGTTTTGATCTATCAGTAAAGACCTCAAAAACATTGTGAGGTGAACGGTTTCCTAGTTTCCACTCTTCTCGAGAGGGAATGGATACATCGAACTTCCTTTCAAAGCATAGTTTTTGTGTGATGTAGTCGATTGACCTCTGTATGGGAGGGAAAAATTTTCTAATGCAAGAATGTCCTAGTGTACCTTCTTTCGACGCGGAGGTGGCTTCTAGGCGGATGGCTGTATTTGAGGCCATCTGTTTAGCTACGATGTCAAGTGGTGTAAGATGGAGCACTATGTCTCATGCGTTTGTCGGAATGGTTCTTAGGGCTCCACTGATGTACAGTTCTGAACATCCGAAATGGATAAAGCCGAAACAAATTAAAGAGACACGAGATGCGGAAGACGTGCCATTAGACGAGACCATTAAGGCTATGATGGAAGAAGTAGACGGAAAGTCCCCGCATGAGTTTTTAGACGACGAAATCATGTGACAAAACAATGTGCAAGATGATGAGGTAAATTTTTTCGAAATGAAGCGACTTGGACACGACTTGCACATGTAGTGTTGCAGCTACTTCGTAATGTAGAAAATCCCGAAAAGCATCGAGCCTACTTCGATAACTTTTTTACATTCTATTATTTGCTGTGCCTGCTGAACGAGCGGCGATTTTTTACTTGTGGAACGATTCGTAAAAATGGTTTGAGCGGTGTCGTAATGAAAAACCGCTAACAATTGAGACTTCGATAGTCGATTCGAAAAAACGAGCTAAATATTATTTGTTCGATGGGCCGACAATACAGACGTGACCGTGCCCATGAAAAGCGCCCGCCGATACGATCGTAAGACTAAGTAAACGGACATAGAGCCACAAGCACATTTGATCAACACCTATAATTGGTACATGGGTGGCGTCGATTTGCATGATAATGCTGTGCCAAATTATCGAGTTGGCATTCGATTCAAAAAGTGGTGGTAGCCTCTCTACAGCAGTTAGAAGTTGGCCTATTATATTGCCAAAAAAAGCAATTCCACACCTCCTCCGCAGTGATGTCACTCGCTATTTGCAGCGCTGCAACCTTCACTTGAATTCCAAACTTCACATTATACATCCTACATAAGAATTTATTGTAATTAAAAATGTATGTGAAAAATATAACTATAACAACACCAAATAAAGTGTATTTGCATTGTACAAAATTCTTTAAAAAATCACCTCTTTTTCCATTCAATAAATTTAATATCGCTTCCGGCCAATGGTCGAAAATTCGACCACCTTCCTCCGGCAGCCAGAAAATTACAAAATTTTTTGAAAGCGAAAAACTATTCTTTAGGGTCCTTATAATATGTGTTTTGAACAATTTTAATTTTCTCGAAAAAACGGCCTTGGCCGAAAATGGATTTGGAAATCGAAGTTTATGCATCGGGAAGACTTTCTCCTGTATTAAAACACTTCTAAACCGCAAAAGATATAATTTTTTAAAATTTTTAACACACTTTCTTCATGCGGCTCTAAAATTGTCATTTCTCAGTGCATTTTTATTAATTTGATTTTGCTGAAGGTTAATTAATCTAATTTCTATCGACATACCGATTAAAAATGAATCTGAGGAATTTCAAAACGTTGATAACGATATCCTGATACCAAAAAGTAAAACCAAATGAATTAGAACTCATTTCTAAAAGAAATTACCTCAATAAAAATAACTATATGATAGTTATTATCGTTTCGAAGAGCTCCACTATGATGGTCCCATGCTTCTGTCTGATGGAAAAATATTATTTTTTTTGTGTTAATTGACGTGTTTAGATATTTAAAACATGAAAAACTGGAAAAAAAATGTACATCTCTTATTTTTTTGTAAGGGGGGTGCCACCTACAGATGACACTGGGCGTAATTTATACTTTTAACTTAATATGGTAATAAGAAGAATACGACTTATTTTCTTCTCTATAGTTTTATTATGTGAAAAAGAACATGAAAATAATAATAAATGTAATTCATTATATATGTGTGTATGTATGTATGTAAGTTTGTATGTGGTGTATATGTATGTGTGCTTTACTTTTTATTTGTTTTGAATTTTGTACCAGCATTTGAGATGTAAACCTATATTACACATAGAACAGATTTTTCTTGTACGTTAATGGCATAGTCCGCAAGGGCGTTGTGAACACTCCTTCTCTGTATGATCAACTGAACTGCCTGATAGTCTAGTTTCGATTGAAACTCTCGATTCAAGAGGCACTCCGCAATTGGTGTCTTAAGTATGGGGTTTGCCATATTTTTGTTAATTCGATATTACGACAGCCCTGCGAAACTCGCAGTAAGTTCAGTTACTACCACGCTTTCTTTGGATCAGCCAAGCATTTTGACAAGATGCATCCAGTACGAAAGCGAACAATGGAAACCACCATTTCTTTCCTCGTCAACCTATCCTCATAGAATCGACATTCTCATCAAAGCGATCTACGCCACTGCATCTAGAAACTCTTGAACAATTCTTTGAACTTCATGTTTTCTTCTTGGGAAACCTCTTTCATGATTATCAAATATCCATTTCACTATTTTTCCCTCTTCGACGCATGTTAAAACCGGCAAAGGACCAGGCAGATCCTTATTGGAACGGTTATGAATCCGGTTTTGGAGTGTTGGGCGCGGAATTTTATATTTCTTTGAAGCTTCATGAATTGACATGCCGGATTTAATGTCGTTGAGGGCCAAAGCAATGTCACCTACGTTATACTTTCTTCTGGATGATTTCAAAAGATATTGTCTGTATAAAATAAATTGTTGATTTTATAGTCAATCTGACCAACATCCTCCAAAAAATGAGGGCTCTTAACACATTAATGCATGGAATCGGGGTTTAATGCATGCAAATTTAAGTGCAGAATCTGGCATTAATTGACATAATCAGACAAATATCAAGAGTCTGATTATTTTTGCGGTTTTTTCAAAGTCGATTTTCTTATTTTGAATGCCTTTAAATATCCAATAAGAGAGCCAGGCTTTATGGGCTAGTAAGAAAGTTTATAAAAATTTGTTTTCCTGCTTTGAGCTCCACGGGCTCACATTTGGATATTTAATTTTTCTGTAATATTCCAATTGTGAGCCCCCATGGCTCATAACTGGAAACATCGAATTTAGTTATCCAGATATGAGCCCTCATTTTTTTGCCTTGACAGAGAATATTTTTAATAAAATATTTTAGAAATTAATAATAAATAATATTCAACTTTTGTTATAGCCAAAGCTTATTATAAAAATCATACCAAAATGTCCATACCTCAAGGTTTAAAGTGTGTGACTGCTTGTCGATATTCTTTAGAAAATCACTTGACTGAGTAAGAGCCCGAGACACGTCTTTTCACTTCAAAAAATCACTTCAAACTGAATATTTCATACTCAGTATGATAGCTGAACGAACTGAACGAATTTTGACGAATAATTATAAATTTACCGTTTTAACTGACATTTAGACAATTATTAGCTAGAAACAATTAAATGAGCGGGGGGCTCAGGACTGGGTGTTTTACCCTACCGCGCCCCATTTCCGCGCGCCTCGCTAAATGTTGTGTTCGCTTTCAGATTTATTAATTTGATGGGTTGCTTGTTGAGTATGCAAAAGCCCATTAATGTTCCATCAAATTTTTTTCCATTTTTCTCTACACCCAAATGTTAAAAGATTTTGGGAATTGCGGAATTAAGGTTGAGTAAGCTGAAAGCACATATCTGTCGGCGAATGTCAAAAACAGCTGTTTGGTGTTGTTATCTTTTAATTTGACATTCGCCGATCCAAATTCCATCCATCCAGTGTTTTTGTTTAAAAAGGTCACTGAGCACTTTAAAAAAGGAAGCGTTTTCCTTGTTCCAATAGTTTTGGCGAATCGCGTACTTTTTCGGCATTTCGAAGTGGTAACAAAAACTCAAAATCCAAGAAAACACAAATTTAATATTAAAATTCAATAGTTTTACTTCTAGTCAGAAATTTTAATTGCATTGTTTACTTGTCTATTAAAAATCTTGTCTAATAAAAAAGTCACTATGGAACAAATCCACATTTTTTTCCACAAAATAATAATACTACGTTTATTTTCGGCTAAATGACTCATTTCAGCTCATTAAGCCAAATTTTATTTATTTTTATTTAAAGGCAATCAGAGCTGTAAAGTCTGCATTCATATTCAGAATTTTAAGTACAACTGAATAACGACATAAGAATGCATTCAATGAATGCAAAATTGATTTATACATAAAATTTTTAATTCACATTCAATTTTAAAAAAATGATTAATTAATCATTTCAATTATTCATTTTCGTTATTCAGAATAATGAATCAATTTTTTTATTCATTTGAATGCTATTCACAAAGAATGCCATTCACAAAGAATTGCAGAATTTTTAATTATTCTATTTTTATTCATTATTCATTTTTTATTCGTTATTCATTTTTTATTCTTTATTCATTTGTTATTCATTATTCATTTTTTATTCATTATTCATGTTTTATTCATTATTCATTTGTTATTCATTATTCATATTTTATTCATTATTCATTTTTTAGTCTTTATTCATTTGTTATTCATTATTCATTTTTTATTCATTATTCATTTTTTATTCATTATTCTTTTGTTATTCATTATTCATTTTTTATTATTTATTCATTTGTTATTAATTTTTTTGTCATTGCTTAGGACTCGGGCTGTGTTTTTTTTTATAGCAGCCCTATTCTGGCAAATTAACAAATTTTTAACCAGTATTTTGAATATTTCTATATGTTTGTTGTAATTTTTTCAATTTTGATAAAAATTGTCAACTGCTTTTCAGTTATTGACAATTTCATTAACAAATTTTGTTTTTTGAGCTTAAATTTTGTATTGAAAACAACAACAGCATAGCAATTTTCAAAATACTGGTTAACAATTTGTTAATTTGCCAGAATAGGGCTCTTAATTTGACGATATAGATAACAACAGCAAAAAAAATTTTTTATAAATATCTTAAGAAATCAAAAAAAAAAAAATATAACAGACAAACCTAAATCATCGTGTCTACAATCTGTTAAAAAAACGCAACAAAAAAAATTTTTGGAAATTGGTGAGAGCATTCGGTGGCATTAAAAGCATGTTTCATTTGGGCCTTACTAGTTTCTAAACGTACGCTTGATCTCTGTTGTCTTAACTTATGAAGAACCAATTCCTCACACCCCGCTGGAATAAGTATATCGGTTATGACACACAATTTAAGAGTATGTAGTTGGTTACTTCGGTTATCCATTTACCACTGGGACGAAGATGCAAGCTCGGCATTAATTCGCTGGAAATAGTCATGACTGCGTGCTTAGCTTACTCTGAATTTTATTAACATTCAGCCTACCGATATTTCTTCTATACCTTTTCCTGAACCTCATCATCAAATTACTGGTAATTAACATATCCATAATTTTTATTATTAAACGCAGATAACGGTTTATTTATTATTAAATGTATTTATAATGGTATAGAATGAAAAACCATGTATAGATCCGAAAAACAATAGTAGCAGGTCAGATTTACCGATTGCGGTCAGTTTAGTGTTAACCTAGTTTGTGCTTGCAAGCGTACGATTCTAAGTACTTGAAGTTATTTCATATTTAAGGGGGTAGTTCGGTTACTTGGATTCCTTTTTTCAAAATGTTTATTTCATGTTTCATTCAGATGAGAAACTCAATTTTTTTACATATCGATGGCCTTATATAGAAAAGGCGTTTTTCTGTAGATAACTTTTTAAATGCATATTATATATAAAGTAGGCAACAAATTTACAATCGTAGCTTTCGCAAAAAAAAAACGAGTTACGCATTTTCTTTATTAAGCCATCAAAATAAAAGTACACAAAATTATTTTGAAGTTTTCACCAGTTTTTGGTAACATAAATTGTACATACTTTTATTAACAGATATCTTTCTGTTCCTGAAGTTAGAGAATGACGCGTTTTATATCAAGTTTTATGTTGGATTTCTTAAACCAATTTTTAAATGAAAATACTTTAACCCGAATCACCCTGAATAAATTTTTTTTAAAATTTTTAGAATGACCTGTTAACGCAAATATAAAATGGTTTAAACAAAAATAAGCACATTTTAAGTGTTTGTGTTTGCGTGTCCATATGGCAACGACAGGGTGTTTCAGGTTAATTGTGAGCTATTTAGATCAAATAAGTTTGAAGAAGGCAACAACCCTGTATATATGTATATTAACTTTTTAAATTTTTTTTCTGTTCTTATCACTATCGTCAAATTGATAAGCAATGACAAAAAAATGAATATCAAATGAATAAAGAATAAAAAATGAATAATGAATAACAAAAGAATAATGAATAAGAAATGAATAATGAATAACAAATGAATAATGAGTAACAAAAGAATAATGAATAAAAAATGAATAATGAATAACAAAAGAATAATGAATAAAAAATGAATAATGAATAAAAAATGAATAATGAATAACAAATGAATAAAGAATAAAAAATGAATAACGAATAAAAAATGAATAATGAATAAAAATAGAATAATTGAAAATTCTGCAATTCTTTGTGAATGGCATTCTTTGTGAATAGCATTCAAATGAATAAAAAAATTGATTCATTATTCTGAATAACGAAAGTGAATAATTGAAATGAATAATTAATCATTTTTATTAAATTGAGTGTGAATTAAATATTGTATTTATAAATCAATTTTGCATTCATTGAATGCATTCTTTTTTCGTTATTCATTGATTCATTTTTTTGTGATTTAAATCAAATTGAATGCATTCTTTTACAGCTCTGAAGGCAATGTTCAAATATAAGACTAATAGTCTTTTGAATGCAGTAAGAATAACAAAGATAATAACAATAAGTTATATACAACAAATTAATTTATAAAACTTAGGGCTTAACCAATAATTCAAATTAAAAATCAATTAATATCCAAAGAATTTTTATCAAATGTAAATAAATGTAAATATATGACTATGAATAACAACAACACTATATTAAATACCTAAGAGAGAAAAAAAAAGAAAAGAGAAAGAGATAGACTTAGGAGAAAATTTTGTAGAATTCATGCTTAAATTCACGTTTATTCGTTATATTTTTAACAGCTAAGGGCAGCGAATTCCATAATCTGATCACGTTCACAAAAAATAGTCTGCTTGAATTTAAATAATTATGACTAGGAATAATGAGATTCATGTTTCTTGCTGATCTACAGAACTGAAGTTTGCTAAATAAGTAATCAGGAGTTTGTGTATTCATTAAATTATGTAAGAAAATACAATTAATAAGAAGAAAAATACAATTAAGAAAATACAATTAAAATAATACCCGAAATCATCTCATTTTCCATAAAAACTCTCAGTTGTAATTCAACTCATTTCAAACAAAGGAATGAGATTGGATACGTTATTTAAACTTGTTACAAACCATTTCGAACGCATTCATTGAAGAATGGATAAAACCCACTGAACACACTAAAAACAAAGAAAAACGTCAAACAACAAATACGAAAAAACAACAACAAACAACCAATTGTCGAACGAAATGAGATACTTTAAAAAAAAAACCAACCAAAAACCAACTTTTAAATGAATCATTTCAATTGAGTCATTTGGCCTAATGTAAACGTAGTATAACGTATATGTATAATTTCATATAAATTCCTAATAAAAATTATATTTTTATAATGTTCTATTTTCCAATGTAATATATAAAAAACTATTTTATTAGTTCTATTTAACTTTTCAATTTTCATTTTGCTATTTAAAAAAAGCTGATACAACTGAAATAGTAGACTTATAATAAACGATTACAATAACTCATTCATTTGTTTTTATAAAACTCGTTACATTATCTAACATCACAAAATACAAAAAATATGTGTACTAGTGTTTAGCAGTATTTTTAAATTTATTAAAATGCAAACCTTTTAATATCTCGCAATATCCAAAAATGGACTTGTCCCACTTTCAAAATAAACGGTTCATATAGCAGTTGTGCTTACAGTTTTTTACTTATGAAAAGTTAAACGATTTTATATTATTTGCATTAAAATTATCCTAATTTAATACTATCACCTAAGTACTATACATAAGTGAAACGGTTATTTGATAGAGTTCTTTTTCGGCCAACATAAATGTTTTAAATGTTTATAAAACAATAAAAAATAAACAAATTCTATAGTGCACCAAAGTCGTACTTTTTTTGGGTATCTAATTATTTGAAAGACTTTGGAGAAAACTACTGACACATTAAAGTTGAAGCCATGACAAATAGCATAGAACACAAGCAAAAAAATACCGGCTGAACACACAAAATGTCTTAATGCTGAAGGTCTCTGGGTAAGGAACTAGCTTAGAGCACAACTGCCGCCTACCGCGTTTTTAATATTATACAAATTTATGACCGATAAGAGTTCAACATTCGAAAGATACACGAAATTTGAAAAGACCTCATAGAGATTAGAATAGAATTATTTACTCACACGAGTGAGCTTGATATGAGAACTAAACCAAGTGTCAGGTAAACCCAGAGGGTATAAAAATCAAGTGAATTTCTTTAGAAATCACAGTCATAGTCACCTGTTGAACAAGCAACACTTTGAGTTCAAGTCCACAGTTCGAAAATGTTTCAGTCGATAAAGTTTTTGTTACTTACATTAGCCTTATTTGGCCATTACACACGTCTCACCAATGGTGTTCCTTTGTTATCCAATACGGTTGGAACCGACGGAGATCGTAACGACGATGATAGCGAAGTGATTGAAATCACTTCAAATGCTTTGGAAAATCCTTTGGCAGCTGTTTCTTATTATCCAGAGGATATCATTGACCTAAGCTTTTATGGCAGCGCATTATTTGGCTCACCTGACACGGAAACCACAGCTGCTTTGGTCGCCAACTATACACCGGAGTCTGCAAACGTGAATCCTGAAGAGTTGGGATCTTATCTGGAAGGTGACATTCTGGTGCCAATCAAAAGTAATGCTATTCTGACTAAAAATGGTGTAGACACGCTAAGTTCCCGTTGGCCAGAAGGTGTTATACCTTTTGAAATACGTGGAAACTTTAACGCACGTGATATGGCTACTATTGAAAGGGCCATGGAACAGTATCATACTCGCACCTGCATTCGTTTTGTGCCTCGCACCACAGAGACCGATTACATTTCTATTACGAGTGGCAATTCTGGTTGTTGGTCTTCAGTGGGACGTGTTGGGGGAATGCAGGAGGTGAACTTGCAGTCACCGGGTTGTTTGGGTAAACATGGCACCGTCATTCATGAGCTTATGCATGCCTTGGGCTTTCTGCATGAGCAAAATCGTCAGGAACGCGACAACTTTGTAACAATTCAATATCAAAACATTCAGTCTGATGCAGTGTCGAACTTTGAGAAGGCGAAAAAAACCGTAGCATTCGGAGTGCCCTACGACTATGACAGTGTAATGCATTATTCACCAAATGCTTTCTCGACCAATGGCCGACCCACAATTGTGGCCACGGTAAGTTATAATGTGTTGAAAGATGTGTCTTCTTGGATTGAAAGTATTTTTGTCTCGACTACTTAGCAACCTGGTGCTGCTGAACACATGGGTCAACGTGATGGTTTCTCTACGTACGATGTTGAAAAGTTAAACCAAATGTATGGATGTCGTCTAGGTGGAAACTCCGTTTCAGCACCCAACCCGGCAATAGCTCCTGCACCTGTAACCTCCATGCCAGTTCCAGCATCACCAGATAACATAGTAAATAGTTTCTTAGGAGGTCTTATAAGTGGCTTGGGTCTTGGCGATGAGCATACACCATTGGCTGCAGACTCCTAACTATGTTAATGTTGTGTCAACTGTATTACCATCAAACATGGCTTTAAGACTAACACAATCCATGAATTTATCTGCAAAACGGCATATTTATATACTAGAGCTTACTAGTTTTCATTAGTTCTTATATTTATTTTAAGTTCTAAATAATTTTAGGATATATCCAAAGTATTATTATATAAATAAAGCATATTATTTCAAAACCTTTAGTTATTGTAAAAATCGATTTAAAAATTAATTTTGTATTCCAGATGGTTTTCTAAATCGTATTTGTTTTAAGTGCAAAACCTCAAGTAAGTTGTGACAAGCACTTGAAGAAAATAAATCTTCTTTGGAGTATACACTTTGCTGAGGGTTCTTTTTCTGCAGACCATCATACAAGTTAGACATGGGTAACGCTGCGCTGCGTTGCGCTATTGAGTTGAAGCACTTTAATGCGTTACTGCGCTGATTCGTTTGTTTTAAAAATAGTAACGCATTAGCGCAGTAGTATAAATGACGCTTAAAGAAAAATGAAAAAAAAAAAAATTAATACAGCGAGCAAAAATTGCGCAAATTGTTCGGCGAATCAAACATTGCGAACAAGGCAAATATTGTTTCCTTATTTAAATATGGGAAAGCAGTTGCGGGGAAGATGCTTTTAAACATAAGTGTTGATTATTATGATTGTTTTCCATTCTTGCTTAATGTTAAGCAGCGCTTTTGTTAAAAAATAACGCAGTAACGCATTTGCTTCATGTTCATTTTTTTGTTTCTTTAGATTTGCATGCTTTTAAGGCCTTTTCCACATGGAGAAATTGAAAACTAATGCAACTGCAACGCAACAGCTTAAAAAGTTTCAAAACACTTCAATTTTAAACTGAACTGCAACCTACGCTTTCAGATGGGCAAGTCACGTCGCAACGCAACATTGAAAAATTCACAACAAAACAAGCACTTATTTATTGGAAGCTTTGTTAAATAGATATAAAAAATTAATTGAGGATAAAAAAGGATATTTCTTCACTTCCTGCACTTATTTCATATTTATTAACTGATTAATTATTTTCATAGCACACAACATAAATCGGAAATATAACAAATCGCCGATTCAAATTGCAGCACGCCGTGTTGCATGAAACTGGTTGCGAATGCGTTAAAAACTTGTTGAGTACAAGTTGTTTCATGTGAAGGTTTCGGTATAAATACATTGGTTAGCAACTTTTGTTGCAGTTGCATTAGTTTTCAATTTCTCCATGTGGAAAAGGCCTTAGTAACATGGAATAAAACTAGCATCCAACTTGTCTTGCGCACCAATAATGTGTATTTCTAACATTAACCTTAAACGGAATACAGTTTGACTGCATGCTTGAATTATAAAACTGGTTCATTTTTGGTGAATGCTAAAAATAAGGGTATTTTTCAGTAATGCTTAATATTAAATAATAACTAATTGTTTAAGTCATTTTAAATGAAGTTATGAGCAATATGTGTTCTACAAGTCAGATGCTTGCGCTAAGAACAACTTGCTACTACATCACAAAACTCATCGCATTCAACAAATTGACGACATAACGCAACAAGCTATTCAATTTAAAACAGCCTGCGCTGATAAACATCTTTTTAATATAAATTTTATACAGCGCATTTCGACACCGAGTATTAGCGCTAAAATATACAAACTCAATGAAATGAACTGGTTTAATCCACGGATTAGCGCTAATACTCGGTGAAAAAATCGGCCGATAGCATTTCAAACTACGTCGTGACGCAATTGCGTTCACACGTTACCCTGATACAGTAAATTGAGATTGGGTTGGTGTATCAGCGCAGCATTTTTTGATGCGTTACCCATGTCTAATACAAGTGAAATTTCTCAGAGTTAAGGAATTTGAAAAAGGTTATTGTAAATCATCATTAAAGTCAACCCTAATTTTGTTCACAAAAAGTAGTTTCACACACAATGCCGTAGATATGAGAGGGGGTTTCAGGGGGTTCAAACCCCCTTTAGCAATCAAGAATATTTTTATATATTATATAAAAAATAAAAACGATAAAAATACATTTTTTTTTCATATTGTTATACGAAAACATCTTAAAAACGCAAATTTAAAAAAATTCCAATGATATGTTGTTGAAATTTTTTCTGATACAATACTTAATACATAAGCAAAAATTTTTTGATTGCGTGAAATAACTTGGTCGTTATGAAATTAGTAGGTAGGATATGGGGTTTCTGGCACAGCGGAGCAGCGGAGCCGCTTGCTTGCTTGGTTGCTTTTGAAGCGTGCGTCATAGCTGACGGTAGTTTTTTGTGGTTTTGACTTCTGTCCGTCGCCCGCCCCATCCCCCCGTCCGTCCGTCCGTCCGTTTTGCGGTTTTTGATAAGTAGTTGCATAAAAATGTAAACATTTTTGTTTTTCAATGTTTGAGAAAATAACAAATTGTCTTCTGCGGTTTTTGATAAGAAGTTGAATAAAATCCCTTAAAAACAGAAATATTTATATATAAAAATTTATTAAACATTAAGAATACGGCAATAAACAATCAAACACGGAATAAGCAACTTATAAAAATGGATTCATTTAAATGTGACAAGTGCCAATTAACCTTTAAGAAAAAGTTTAATCTAAACCGACACGTGAGAGTAAAACATGAAAGTCAACAATCGGAACATTACAAATGTGATATTTGCATGAAGTTTTTTACACGTAATGATAGTTTAGTGAAACATTTAAGACGACAACATTCATCTTTTTCAACACCAACTGCATCAACATTAACAGCATCAGCAGCGGGAGCAGCATCAAATAATGTACCAAAACTTCAGAAGATTGTAACAAATACAATTCCAAATGTCTATTGCAGCGCATGCAAGAAAGATATAATTATAAAGAATTGGTCTTACCACATCAGGACTAACGCACATAAAAACAATAGCGGTGAAATAGTAAACGAGCATTTAACTAGAATTTCGTCTGTATTTAATGAACGTATAGAAACATTTATATATAAAAATACCAATGAGGGTTTATTGAATGCCGAAATTTTTCTAGATAACGCTAAAAAAATTGTTATACAAGCTCTTCAGGATATGTTACAGAAACACATCAACATTAAATTCAATATAGAATTGTTTTGCGAATACGTAAAAATGTGTGATAGTGAGATGACAATTGATATAAAATCTCATCAAACAAAAATGATGATGATTCAACAATCAACAGATTTGAACTCCATTTTTGATAAAAAACGTAACAATTTAATAACAAAAATGTCAGAATTTCAAGAACGTGACAGCGGTTGGTCTCTCATCAGAATTTTACACTTGGAGATTAATATTAATCAATACAAGCCAATAAAAGGCTCCCAATATATTCGATTGCCTAAAAATATATTGAAGAAACATGCTTGTATAAATATACAAAATTCTGATGAATACTGTTTTAAATGGGCAATGATATCAGCCTTGCATCCTTTCATTTTTAATCCACAAAGATGTTCGAGTTATAATGTAGAAAATATAAAATCCTCTATAATACATTTGAAGAATGGTAAAACTCTCAACTTTGAAGGACTTATCTTTCCGTTGAGAGTCAAAGATGTTATAATTTTTGAAGAAAATAATCCGGAAACAAGCATCAATGTCTTTGGTTACGATGAAGAGCTGAAGAGTATAGTTGGACCGTACTATATCACAAAGGAAGAGAAGAGTAGACATATAAATCTACTTCTGCTTCAGAAAAGTGATAAATTTCACTATATTTGGATAAAGAACATTTCAAGGTGAATATTATATTTATATACATATATAATGTTGAAAGCATTTTTAATAATTTGTTTTGTTTTTATTTTCAGACTTTTGAAAAATCAAGTGACAAAGCACAAGACACGAATACATTTGTGCAATGTGTGCTTGCAGTTTTTTGAATCCAGCTACAAATTACAACGACACAAACAGGAATGTAACAGAATAGTTACAAAAGTTCCGGATATAGAAAATTGTAAGGTTGCATTTCAAAATTTTAAACATAAGTTAGACGTTCCTTTTGTAGTATATGCGGATTTTGAATGTTTTCTACCATCAGAAAACACTCAAAATTCAGGTTCAATAAGAACAGTTCAGAGCCACATTCCGTGCGCATATAGTTATTATATTAAGTGTAGTTTTAATAGTTCCTTAGATAAGTTTAGAATATATACAGGTGAAGATGCACCTATTAATTTTATTAAAACCTTAGTTAGCGATGCTAAGGAAATTTATAATAATTATTTAAGTAAAATTAAACCAATGAATTTCCTCACACCATTAGAGTTAGATATTCAAAATAAAAACACTAACTGTCATATTTGCGAAAAAAGTTTTAAAGAGGATGAGTATAGAGTAGCAGATCATTGTCATTTAACTGGAAAATATCGCGGACCGGCACATATTGATTGCAATCTAAATTTTAAAATTGCTAAATTCATCCCAATATTTTTCCACAATCTTTCTTCATATGATTGCCATTTATTTATTAAAGAACTTTCAACGGTTCCTGGTAGAATAAACGTAATACCACTAAATAAGGAAATATATGTCTCAGTTTCCAAACATATACATTTCGATGATGATGATGATAGCGTTGAACTAAGGTTTTTAGATTCCTTTAGATTTATGGCTTCTAGTCTATCAAACTTAGTCAATAATTTATCAAACAGAGATTTTTATATTTTACGGTCTACGTTTAACGATGATGTCGAATTCAATCTCTTGAAGCAAAAAGGTATATTTCCTTATGATTATTTTGATTCAAAGGAACGTCTTCAAGAAGAATGTTTACCTCCGAGGGAAAAGTTCTTTAATAAATTAACAAATGAAGAATGTAGTGTTGCCGACTATAAACATGCTCAAGAAGTATGGTCAACTTTTAATTGCACAACACTACATGATTACTTAGAACTTTACCTTAAAACAGATGTTCTACTTCTTACTGATGTTTTCGAAAATTTTAGAAAAGTATGTAAATCAATTTACAATCTTGATCCTTGTCAATATTATACAGCTCCCGGACTATCTTGGGGAGCAATGTTAAAGTACACAAAAATTGAATTAGACCTACTAACAGACATTGACATGATTAAATTCATTCAAAAAGGAATAAGGGGAGGTATTGTGCAATGTTCCAATAGACATGTTAAGGCAAATAATAAATATATGGATGACTTTGATGTTGCAAAACCCCCAAATTATCTCATGTATTTAGATGCCAATAATTTGTATGGTTGGGCAATGTCTCAATATTTGCCTGAAGGAAATTTTGAATGGGTTGATGATGTATCAACATTTCAGTTAAATGAGCATGCTAATGATTCTTGTGAAGGATATATTTTAGAAGTTGATTTAGAGATATCTTCTGCAATGCATGATATATATAATGACTTACCGTTTTGTTCAGAAAATAAAAAAAGTCCGATCGGTAAACATCAAAAACTTATAATCGATTTGAATAATAAATCAAATTATATCATTCATTATGTTAACTTACAACAATGTTTACAAAATGGAATAAAACTTAAAAAAATTCACAGAATTTTAAAATTTAAACAATCGCCATGGTTAAAAAAATATATTGATTTGAATACTTTTCATAGAACGCAAGCTAAAAATGATTTTGAAAAGAACTTTTTCAAGTTATTAAATAATGCTGTTTATGGTAAAACCATGGAGAATGTAGATAAGAGGAAAGATGTTAAAATTGTTTGCGAGTGGGAAAATAGAGGAAAAAGATTGGGAGCTAGAAGCTTAATTGCTAAACCAAATTTTCATAGCTCTACAAGATTTACCGAAAATATGGTAGCAATACAACTTAATAGAATACATACCCTATATGATAAACCAATTTATATAGGGTTTGTAGTTCTAGAACTCTCTAAATGGAAAATGTATGATTTTCACTATGATTACATGCTTCCAAAATTTAGAGAGAACTTAAGTTTATGCTATATGGATACTGACTCTTTCATCTATTCAATTAAGACTGAAGACTTCTATAATGACATTAAACCTGACATTCATTTAAAATTTGACACATCCGACTACAAACTCAACAATCCTTATGAGATAGAACGACAAAATAAAAAGGTATTAGGTCTCATGAAAGATGAAAATAATGGAAAAATAATGAGGGAATTCATTGGTTTGAGGGCAAAAATGTATTCTATTAGTGTTGAGGGCGATAATGATATCAAAAAAGCTAAAGGAGTAAAAAAATCAGCTTTGATGTCCCTCAGTATTGATGATTATAGAAAATGTTTATTTAATAAGAAAATTTATTATGATAAAATGTTAACTTTTAGATCTAAGATTCATAAGATATATACACAAGAAATTGAAAAAATTGTATTAAGTTATTTTGATGACAAACGTTATATATTAGAAAATGGTGTTAATACCCTTGCATGGGGACATCATAGATTATTAAATAAAAATGTATTAAAAGCTTGAAAACTTAAAAAAATAAAAACAAAATAATTTTATGTTTTAAAGGAAATTTTTATTATTTAAAATGTAATATCTTCAGAAAATATTTTTAATCGTCTAAAAGACAATTCGCAAAAAAATATTGTTGAATCAATTACATAAAAATCGCTATCTATAGTTACTACTTCTACTTTAGTAACTATTTGTTTTTTATTTTGATTCATGAAAATAACTTTGGATTCTGATAGTATGCTTCTCGGAATGCCATTTGCATCGTCCATGGTCCTAACATTTTCCTCGCAGAGTTCGTCAATATTTGGTTGAAGCGCCAGAGTAAAGACATCTATGAATCGTGGATGCTCCCAAATGTATTTAAAATGGTTGTAGTTCCCAAGATGACAGTCTGTCGTTGTGAACCAAAAAAAAGGTTCCGGGGTGGTGATGCGATAATTTTTTGGATCACAGTAAAAGTGCTCATCGAATGCATCCATGTTGATATTTTCCATTTTTTTAATTATGTGTAAACTGTGCTGTTTTGGAGAACTTTATATAGCAAAAAGTTTTAATTAAACCCTTTGAGTGCTACTATCAACAAAAAAAAAACCGCAGAAGGCAATTTGTTATTTTCCCAAGCATTGATGAGAAAAATTTTATGCAACTGCTTATCAAAAACCGCAGAAGACAATTTGTTATTTAATAAAAATTCACTTGGGGAAACAGTTTTAAGATAAGTATTTTATTTTTTTTATATTATCAATAAGTGAACATACTATGTAATATTATATTTTTGAAATAAAAATTGTAAACATAATTGACCACAAATAACTGTGTTGTATTTTTGTTTTTGTTCATAGTTGTAATATATTGGCGTCTTTAAGTAATTGATGAGTTCTAATGGGGGTTGCAAGTTTCCAAAGCTATCAAAATATTCCTTATAGTTTTTATTTTTATAGTAAGCTACCCAATGAGTACCGGGTCCGTTAACATCATCTAAATTGAGAATACCACATTCTTGAGTATACGGTTTTGTTGGTAAAGAATCTCTCATAAAAATTCCTCTAAAATATTGAATAAATTTACAATATTTCATTAAATCCACATCGGTTAATGGTCTTTTAGGTAGCTTTCTTAAGAGTTTTTTGACTGAGGTCGTAAAAACAAACCATATCCTTCTTTATAAGGTTTTAGAAATAGACCTTTACCCATAGCTATTGACTCCATATATCTATTGTGACGAGTAGCTTCAGCTAATTGTTCTTTTCCATTTTTTATATCATTTATAGCTTTTGCTACAGCTGATCCTCCAGAAGCTATACCTCCAAGAGCACCTAGTGCTGTTAAAATGGGTATTAGTGGTAAAACTCCACCTATTTTTGGAACTGGGATTACTCGTGGTATATTAACTTGAGATTTTTTTCGTTTAAAACTTGACTGTACAGCTTTATGGGCTATTTTATAAGCATCACTGAATGAATTAGGTTTCTTTTTTATCAACATTTTTACACCCTTTTTAACTGCTAACGAAAAGAGTTTCTCTCGATTCACTTTAGGGTTTTTATACTTTTTGCGCTTGGTTTGCCTTCTTTTCGATTTACTTTTGTTCTTGTTTCTCTTAATGCCCATTCCAAATTTAACTTTTGTTTTCATTGCATTTGTTACGAACCAAGCGTACGCACGTTCTTTCAAATCGCTATCTTTGGATGTAACTCTTTGCCAAGCTTTCTCAGATAAAATATTATCAGCCTGATGCCGTGTGTTTATATCTTTTGATTGTGAATATGCAATATCATGCTCCTTACAAGCCGCATCTAATGGATTAATACCCTTATCACCTCTTTCTAAACGTTTTTGAAGTTTTGTTCCTGGTCCACAAAATTGATATCCCGGTAAATGAAGTTCAACTGGCAATGAATTTATTAAGTTGTTTATGAAACCATATCCTCTTTTCAACTGTTGCCGATGTGTATTATCTTTGTATATTATACCCATTTTAAAAATAAAATTAACATTTGGTTGTGAGTATAAAAAGGGAATGATGATTTTAGTTATATATGATTGATTTATATTCCATTTAATATAGTATTCAAAATGAGGTTAATTAAACAACGTATTCAGCTTAATGTTCATAATGCTGACTTATTTAATGATAGCGATAAAATAAGCAAAATTGTTCACAGTCCTCTTTTACCTAATTCAATACGTGCATTATTTGTTGGACCATCAAATTGTGGTAAAACTAACGCCATGATTAGTCTTATTGTGGATCCAAATGGCTTAAAGTTTAAAAACATATACATATATTCAAAATCTTTATATCAACCAAAATACGAATATTTGAAGAAACTCATTGTGCCAATAAAAGGAATAAATCTCTATACTTTCTCAGAAAATGAAGATGTTATAAGTCCAGATAAAGCTAAACCAAATTCAATTTTCATTTTTGATGATGTTATTTGTGACAAACAAAGCACTATACGAAAATATTTTTGTATGGGTCGTCATAAACAAATTGATTGTTTTTATTTGTGTCAAACCTATACAAAAATTCCTAAGCATTTAATACGTGATAATGCAAACATGATTATTATATTCAAACAAGATGAAATGAATTTAAAACATATTTTCAATGATCATGTTATTGGAGACATGGATTTCAGAATGTTTATAAAGATTTGCAATGAATGTTGGAAAGAAAAGTATGGTTTTGTTGTGATAAATAAAGATGATACTATAAACAAGGGTCGGTATCGAAAAGGTTTTGATAATTTCATACATATATAAAAATCACATCACCACCTGTTACACCTCAGATCAGTATCAGATATATACCAGATCAGTATCAGATATAAACCAGATAAGTATCAGATTTTAGAAAGCTCACAGAAACAATAATCATGAAAAATACAAGCCTTAATGTTTTAACAAACCTTGCTAACACTCGGAAAATCTTAAAAGAAAAATTGAAGGAAATAAAATTAGGTGAAATAGATCGAGTTAAATTGCTTGAAAATACATTTCAACCCATTTCAAAGCCATTGAATGAAATAATTGGAAAGCTTAATAAAGATGAACACAATGAATATAACAAAGAAAACAAACGCACTAACGATCTTGCTAAAAAGAAAAAAGAAAATATTGAAGAAATGTTTTGGGATGATATTGATGATGGTATGCCACAAAAATCTACTCAAAATGTGAACTTAAATGTTGATCCACAATATCTAACAACACTTGACACAGCAATGAATGATAAAAGAATTTTAAAAAAGCGTAGTTTATTGAACAAAAATAAACTAAGACATAACAAACCATATCAGCATACAAGCAAGATAAAACCCAACATTGAAAATGAATTAGCAAAGTCTTTAAAACATTATCAACGTTCATACACCAAACACCCCAACATTCAAACAGTAGAATTTGATAAAGACTTAAAAAATGATAATGGATATGCTGATGCAAAAAACAAAGGCTATGCTAATTATAATGTAAGGTCAGAATCTGATTTTGATAATGAAAATATACTAAATAATGATGTTGAATACAAAAACAAAATAAATTATAATACAGAATCTGAATCTGACTTTGAAAATGAAACAAAACAAAAGGTTAAAAAACAAATTATTATAAAACGAAAAAACAAAGGGTTGCAACAAAATTTTAAACAGCGATTAAGAGATCTTCACAATAAGAACAAACATTCATTGCAACAAGAGAAATATGCTAACAAAATATCCAAGTTGAATACAAACGTCAAAATTCATGATATTGGTAATGATTTAGTCCCTGTAAGATATGAAAAAAATTATATCGATAGCACGAACAAAGAAGAAAAAACGAATAAGAAATTAAAAATAAAGAAACATTTAAAATTTAAAAAACAATTAAAAAATAAAATTAAAAAAATTTATCATCCCATTATATCAAACGAAATTCTCAATTCTCAAAATAAAACCAATAACAAAATCAATAATAATAATAATGAGGAAACTCACAATTTGATAGAAAATGAAGTACAAAATGAAAACAGAGTAAGAAGAGATATTGAAAATGATCGAGAACTATGGACAAGACATAAACATTTTAAACGTAAGGCTAATGATCAGTTAAACACAGATTATAAACACCTTAAACAATTAGAAAATAATCGAGATAAGCACAATTCTTTACAACAAAACATTCAAATACTTAAAGATAGTAAAAAATTGGATAAAGTATATGGATTTAATATAGATTCATTGGGTAGATGGAGATATGGGAAAGAACTTTTAAAAATTCCTAATGAAAATAAAATTTCGGTTGGAAAATATAAATGGCAGATGACACCTGGTCTATTTGAATTAGTTTTTCATGCAAATCCCCTTCATTTCACTAAACGGGATTTACAAAATTATAAAGATATTTTATTATCTACAAATGCTCATAGACGTAATTATAATTCAAACAATCAAATTAAAGGAACAAAATCTTATAAATATCAACGTATAATAAGGAAAATATTCAATTTACCAAGCGCATTGATACGTGGACAAGGTCTTAAAGTTTTAAAGTTCATTAACAATAAATCGAACTATGAGTATTGGGATGATCCCAATGAATTAGTTGAAAGATTACGATTACTTATATCATCATCAACTGCTGGACATAATAATCATAATAACGAAATAATATCTATCATTGAAGAGTTGAAAGAAGCTAATATAATTATATAGCTAAAAAATGTATTCAAATATTGATAAGTTTGGTCATTCTTCATTATCGAAAGATAACAATAGTAGAGTAAATATCAAAACAATTTTACGAAATACTATTGGTTGGAATGTAGACGAAAATAAAAACCTAAATTTACATATGAAAAGAGTTATCAACTTAGGATTACCCAATGATGATAATGACGCCATTTCTCGTATATTTTTTTTCGAGAATCTAAATAAGGTAACAAACATCTATGAAAAGAAAATGATAGATATAAATACGGCCATGGAGAATCTAAACAGTATAACAAATAGGTTAGAAAATAAAACAAGGGATTTGAATGTTGCACTGAATGATAACATTAAAAATGATATAGATTTAATTGAGTCAGCAATTGATAATCGAATAAAATCTGTATATAAGGAAAGCTTTGAAGAAGTTAATGATTATTTAAAGACTATTGAAGACTTCTTGTTTAAATATGTAGTCGGGAAAAATCAGACTAATGCAGATGATGTTAAAAAATTGAAAATAAAATATCCAAAAATAAAAGGATTGCAATAACGAGATATATGACTATATATGACTATATATAATATGGATAATAATAATAATAAACGAGATATAGTTGAAGAACTACATAAACAAGCACGGAAAAATTTTAAAAGAAGACATGTAATAATGAAAGGAATTGATAACTTATGGCAAGCAGATTTAGTGGAAATGATTCCATATAAAAATGTTAATATGAATTATCGTTACCTTCTAACTGTTATTGACACATTTTCAAAGAAAGCATGGGCGGAGTCCATTAAAAATAAAACTGGAGAAAACGTTACAACCGCAATGAAAAGTATTTTCAACACAAGTAGCCGTATACCAAAAAATCTTCAAACGGATGATGGGAAAGAATTTTACAACGTACATTTTAAAAGATTAATGTCATTGAAAGGTATCAATCATTATTCTACTTTTTCAACTTTAAAAGCATCAATAGTGGAACGTTTCAACAGAACTTTAAAGGGAATGATGTGGAAGGAGTTTAGCTTTAATGGAACATACAAATGGATTGATAGCTATAAAAGCCTAGTTAACCAATATAACAACACATTTCATAGAACTATTAAGATGACACCCAATGAAGTAAATTCTTTAAATGAAAAATTTATATTAAAAACTGTTTATAACAATCCAAAAATTTTTCATAAACCAAGATTTAAGTTAAATGATAATGTTAGAATAAGTAAATATAAACATACATTTGAAAAAGGGTATACACCAAATTGGACAACTGAAATATTTAAAATCAGAAATATTCAAAATACAAACCCTACTACATACATACTTGAAGATTATCAAGGAAATGAAATCAAAGGAGGTTTCTATGAATATGAATTGATAAAAACCAAATTTCCACAAACATATTTAGTTGAAAAAATTTTAAGAAGGCGTAATAATAGAGCTTTTGTTAAATGGTTAGGTTTTTCTTCAGACCATAATTCTTGGATTGATGTAAATGATTTAATATAAATGTAATAATGTATAAGAAACATATTTTAGTCCACTACTTAATGATTGGTCAACAACATGTCGTTTACTTTAACAATAAATGGAAACTCATCACAACTTGTTGCAAATTATTTTCCGCCTATAGAACTCAAGCAAGATTATGTTTGTGGTTTGATTAGTTTCGACTCTTATCATTCTATTCCAAATGTGGATGATGAAAACAATTTGTTTCACATTGGTGATAAAACAATTGTAATACCAATAGGATCCTATGAATTCATGGATATATCTGAGAAAATTGTTGATGAATATGAACCATATAACGCTGGATTATTAGATATAAAAGCAAACTATAACACATTGCAAACAGAAATTCATAGTACCAAGGAACCAATTTTCTTCAATAGAGGTTGTTCAATTGGATCATTACTAGGATTTAGTAAAAGAATATTGGAACCTGATGTTATCAATTATTCTGATAATCCAGTAGATATTTCTAAAATAAATACAATATCAATTGAATGCAATATTATTAATGGATCTTATATAAATGAAGTATCTGTACATACAATTCATCAGTTCTCTCTTCGAGTTAGTCCAGGATATAAAATTACTGAAATACCAATGAATGTTATATATTTACCAGTTAATACAAGACAAATAAGCACTCTTGTTCTTAAAGTCGTAGATCAAGGTGGTAACCTCATTAATTTCCGTGGTGAAAAAATATCAATAAGACTACATTTAAAGCCTATATAAAGAATGATTGTTTTTAATAAAAAGCATTTACATAACAACTCATTCACTAGTGTACCGAAAACAACAACAAAAGAAGAATCAAATTCAAATAAAAAACCTACTTTTAAGAAACCCACACATAGAATTTATCTAACAAAATCGAACAAAGAGTTTTTAGAAAGCATTGGATTACAATTAAAAAAACAACATGAGTGACGTAATTAATGTTCTGTATAGACCATTTATTGACGATAGTATAGTGAAAAAAGATTACCACAGCTATACATCATATTTACAATCATTTAAAAATAATGATGAAATACGTATACCAATACAAAACCAGGACTTGTATGTATTACTAAGTGAGAGTGTTTTGTATATTGAAGGATTTGTATCCAACAGCGATAGTTCTACTTCAAAAACTGTTAAACTCTTAAACAATTGTATAGCATACTTATTTGATGAAATTCGTTATGAGATGAATGGCGTAGAAATTGATCGTACAAGACAATTGGGAATCGCGTCAGATATGAAAAATTATGTTTCGCTTAATAAATTCGAAAGTACAAATCTTCAAAACGCTGGATGGTGTCCATTTGAAAAAAATAATGTTGTACTTAAAACGGGACATTTTAATTTTTGTGTTCCTTTAAAGACCTTACTTGGATTTGCTGAAGATTTTGATAAATTAATTGTGAATTGTAAACATGAATTGATTTTGATGCGAACTAAAGATGATAAGAATATTATGAGTTCAACTACTATCACCGATAATCTTGTGTTAAGCCTCTTGAATATCACATGGAAAGTACCACACATTCAACTTTCAGATGATTACCGATTGAAAATGTTAAAAACAATAAATAGTAAAATACCACTTAATATATCATTTAGAAGCTGGGATGTTTATCATAATCCTTCTCTTGTAGAAAGTACAAATATTTTATGGAATGTCAAACTAGCAGGTGAAAATGAAAGACCACGATACATAATTTTAGCATTTAGAAACAATAATAAGTTCACACATTGTAACTTATCAGATGTAAAAGTTCATCTTAACTCTGATGTATATCCCTATGACGATCTCAACATTAGATTTGATCATAATCGTTACGCTTTACTCTATGATATGTATCAAAAATTTCAACAAGGATACTATGGACGTTCTCCACAACCACTTTTATCACCAGAAAATTTTGTTAACATTGCACCAATAATTGTTTTAAATGTCTCTCATCAGAATGAGAGTGTAAAAGGAGGACCAATAGATATTAGAATTGAATTAAAATTTCGAGCGAATGTCCCTCCAAGTACATCAGCTTATTGTATGCTTATTCACGATAAAATGTATGAATATATACCGCTCACAAATGTTATTAAAAAAATAATTTAATAAAAAATATACACATGCGTTCTATATAAATAAGAGTTTTGATGACTGCGGCTATTTATTTAACACAATGTTTGCAACTGTTGATGTTCAAGGTTTTAAAATCTATGATAATCGTTTTATTGTTAAGGAGATAGCAGTCGTATTTAGTGAAGATGAATTTCACTGTTTCCACATAAAAGCTCCATTCGAATTCAAGGACCTATGTGAAGATGATCAACGTCAATCCAATTGGTTAAAATTAAATCATCATAATTTATCATGGAATTATGGAAGTGACTCATTTAAAAACACCCAAAGCTATTTTAAATCTCTATTGAAGAATAAAAAAGTATACGTAAAGGGGACGGAGAAACAAAAATGGATTGAAGAATTTTTAAAACAGCGTGTTTTCAATATCGAAGATATTTCACAATGTGATGAAATAAACTTATCAATATTATATAATATGTACCCAAGAACATGTCAATGTCAATATCACTACAACAACAACAACAACAACAACAAAACAGGGAAACAACGTCAAATAAGATGTGCTTTAAAATCAGCGTTACTTTTAAATGAATACATGTTACAAAATAATCTGTATTATAAATAAATAAAACATAATAAAGACTTTTTATATAAAAACAGCCAAACTAGATATTCTTATCATTTTATACTGAAATTTAGTAGCGTGTATATCTCTAAGAATAAAACATAAGATGAAATTAATTCTATTTTTAACATTATTTTTCGTTTTAAGAAATGTGTCTAGTGTACCATTTTGGAAATTAGAAAATACTTCCATACCTATCATTAATCAAAACTCTAAAAGTATTGAATTTAATTTAACTCTAGCTGATAATAATATCTTGAAAATTAATATATCATTTTTGTTGTTGAAAGAAACTGAACCGTTAAATTTAAATGATGAAACTCATAACATCTATGAACTACTAAGTACTGAGAAGGGAACAGAATTGTCTACAACAACGACAACAACAACAGCTGCAGAATTTGAGAGTACAACTCAAGGAAAACCTTCAAGACTTTTTACTGTGGATGAAGCTATAGAAGCCTTTCGTAAGGATCTAATTACTAAAGAAAATGATATTGGCGGAATTATTGACTCTAAGGAAGTATTTTATCGATATTTTAAACTTGAATATGAAAATATAGATATTCCAATTCGTTGTACTTATATTAGTAGATTTGAAGAGAGAGGATTGAGCATTAATTGCTTTGAATATCATGAAATTGAAACAGAAATAATTCTAAGTAATGGTGAAATTCAGAGAATTCGAATTCAAGATCCAAATTATAAGCCATTGGAAGTCGAAATTATAGATGTAAAAGACTATATACAGACATTATCTATGATCATTACTTAAATAGTTGCAGCCGGGGAAAGATTCAACCCAAAAACATGATCTTAAGAAACCTTTCAATATTTATATTTATTGCTTACGTCATACTACAAATACATCATATTGCATGCTATCAAACTAGAAATTATATATATGAACGAAATGAAAATACTACTACTTTTTACAATGTTGAATATGGAAAACAGGTTAGTTTTGTCATACAGATCCCAAATACTTCTCTTCAAATAAAAGTAAACATAACCCTTCAATTGGAAAATGTTAAATATGATAATATTAATACGACCCCCTCATCTACCACAACATTGAGATATCCATACAGAGAACCTTCTTATGACTCACTCTATCAACAAAATTTAGAACGTTATCATAGACATAGTCCAACTCCAGAAAGGAAATTTTCTGTTCAAGATGCAATTGAGGCTTTCAGGAGAAATCTAATAGAGAAAGAAATGCAAATTGGTGGAATATATGAAAGTTCAGGAGTTTTTCATCGTCACTTTAATTTAAAATATGAAACATTTGAAATACGAATTAAATGTTCCTACTATAGCAATTATGAATTACGTACACTTAATATCTATTGCTTTGAATATAATGGCACTATAAATCAAAATGATAATGATGACAACACTCGACAAGAATTATACGAACGGTCAAATTATGGTATAAAACCAACAATTATTGATGTTAATGCTTATTATCAAACGTTACATATGAATATACAGTAGTTTGAAAAGAAAATATGTCTACCATCAAGGATATCTATAACTTTTTAAAAAAATTTTCACATATCATACCGGAGGATGAAAAGGATAGACTTGTTAACATTCAAACGAAAATGGAATACAAAAACAGTTTGAGAAAAGTAAATTCTCAATTTGGTGAACATTTTGAAAACTGTCCGTGGTCAGATGATAATTGCAGAGTTGGACCAGACACTTGTGGTTGTTCATCATTTGAACTTATGGCAGATGAGGCGAATAAAATAATTCAACTTTATACAAATATATATAATTTAAACCGTTGTAAAAATTGTTCTTTTCATAAATAAATTAATAAATAAATAAATATATATATAAAATTTTTCTTATAAATAGTTTCAACATTTTGAAAACATGTAATAGTGTAAAATCAAAAGTCACCTTACGTACAACTAACAAACAAAAAATGAATAAGGATGTATTTTGGGGTGTTGATAAGGACATGGATTTTTTGAGTGAACTTCAGACATGTTATGAAAATTTGGATAAAACATTAGAGGACACACAAAATGATATTAGTAAGAATGAAGAAGAGCAACAAAATCATCAAATGCAACCTCAACAACAGCAACATTATTTCGGGAGTGAACTTTTGCAATGTCATGAAGACTTTAATAAAATGTTTGAGGAAACTCATGGTGAAGAGAAACCAATTGACGATATCAGGGAACCTGTATTGAAAAAACTAAAGAAATCAATAAAACGCAAAAAAAGTCTTAAAGAACAAGAACAGAAAAAAGATGTTCAACCTGCTAGTTGCAGTAAATTCATTAAACATGACGATTTAAATGTGTTGAATTTATTTAAAGATGATGAATTTACAATTACTATACAAAATCATAAGGAAAAACCATCTTTTGAAATAAATTTTAATAATAATGTAGAAGTATATAGATTGAAAAAAATAATTCAACAATGGTGTAATGATGAAGTGCTGAAGGATGAAACTGTTGACTTGTTGCACGTTGCTCCCTCTAAAATGGATATTGGAAGCGATATCGAATGGTTTTCCGAAGACAAATTTCTAAAGCAACTAATGGGGATTATCTATAAATATAAAAAAGTCAGCACTCTGAAGAATATTAAATGTAGTAAAAAATCAATATTTGGATTTGTTCGATTTATTGATAATCAATTTTACATTTATAAGTGTACTGATATTTTACATTTAAAATAAAAACATATCAAATATATTTTTTATTAAAACTATTTATTTTGTTTAATTTTATTGTTTTTTTCAGTATTATAAAACTCAAAATCAGTTTTATTGCTGTTGCCATCCATCAATTTTTTATATATAAATATTTCTGTTTTTAAGGGATTTTATTCAACTTCTTATCAAAAACCGCAGAAGACAATTTGTTATTTTCTCAAACATTGAAAAACAAAAATGTTTACATTTTTATGCAACTACTTATCAAAAACCGCAAAACGGACGGACGGACGGACGGGGGGATGGGGCGGGCGACGGACAGAAGTCAAAACCACAAAAAACTACCGTCAGCTATGACGCACGCTTCAAAAGCAACCAAGCAAGCAAGCGGCTCCGCTGCTCCGCTGTGCCAGAAACCCCATATCCTACCTACTGAAATTTTTTATTAGAAGTGCCACATTTTGTAAATTTCAAGTTTGGGTACTTTTACCAAAAAAATCGCTAAAAAACAAAAAAACGCAAATTTTTATACAACCGTGTGACATAGTCTGAAGCTATTTTGTGAAAAAAAATTACAAAAACCAAAATTGGGACACAAAAGTTATAGCTGTTAAGACTTGACTTTTTTTTAAAAAAAATGCTCAAAGTGACAGTTTTTTGCAATTTGAACACAACAAAAAATTATAAAAAATCGATTAAACTATGTTTCTTATTCAAAAGTGTTTCAGTAAATAAAAAAAAATTACTGATTTTAATTATAAAAAATGTTGGTTTTCAAACAAACGCTGGTTTCGGATACAAAATATTAAAAATACCCCAAAAACCAACAATTTTAATTTTTACCACTGCAACCCATTAACATTTTTGTTACAAATACGACATGCATTCTTAGGGACACTGCCTCCAGAAGACATTCTATAGATCCATTTGTGCTTCTTATAAGATTTATCAAGAAGTGCTTTCAAAAAGCATTAAGCAAGAAGCATTAAGCAAGAAGCATAAACCACTTCTCAAAGACATTCAAATAGCATTTAATTTCAATTATTTCTTTGATAGATTTTTTCATTTTCCGTGGGATCTTTCAAACCTCCAGCAAAACGCAATCACTTAATACTTCAAACACCAAAATGCCATGAAAATCGGGAAAAGGAATATTTTATGTGGATTTTTTTAAACCCCCAACAAAAGCCAAAAACTTCCCATTTCCAACAGTAAAATCACGAGAAAATCGGGAAAAAGGATATTTTCCATGGAATGTTTTAAGCCCCCTAACCACAAAAACCATTTCATTCCATGGAATGCCTTCTTAGTGTTCTCTTCAAAAACACCTACTAGAATCCTTTCATTTAAGGGCTCAAAGAAATCTTTCATTGAAAAATTTCTGGAAGCACTTCTAGAGAAGACTAAGGAAAGCATTCCTCCCAATGACATATGTTAAAAGGATGTCTTCTGGGTAGGAAAGTGGAAGGCATGAAATTCAAGACTTTCCCTTCCACTTTACTTTCTTTTAGAAGCACTTGTTTTGCTGGGAACATGTGAATTTTCTTTCTTCACCATTTCATTAAGCACAAAATATCCAAAATCAGATCAGAAAACAAGTCACATCGCCATATTAAAGTTCAAAGAGTTAAAGAATTTTTTGAAAAGTTTTTGATTTGTTTCTTTAATTTTTTGAGTAGTAAAAAATTTCATAACGTCCAAAGGCCCAAACATAAAAGGCTCAAGCTGGCTGCAGCTAATGTCAAATTTTAAACGAATACATAGAAGTGATGCGTATAAACAATAATTGCTAAAACCAGCTTTTTCGTCAAGTTTCGTTAACTTGATCTGGCTGCAGCCAAAGCGATTCAAATTGAATGTTTCGTAAGGAATCAGCTGTAAATTAACATGGACATATTTTTGCGACTCATTCCTGTTATTACAAATTTGACTGAACAAAAAAAAAAAATAAATAATTGATATACAAATATTCGAATTTTTTCAATAACTAAAGTTATTTCGGTCAAATTAAGTATGTGACAGAACTTGAGCTAGCTTTTCGTTGATTTTTGACATTAGCTGCAGCCTATTATGTTTGAGCCTTAATTTATTTAACGTAGTCACAAAATTTTTTTTATATGTATTTGTAGTTTCAGTAAACATTTCAACATTTTATTGCAATTTTTTCAAACTTGAATTTTTAAGATTTTTTTATTACAAGAAAAAATTAAATTTTTACGAAAAGTAAACTATCAACACTCTGGTCATTTTTATTCGATTTTTATGTTTTATAGCTAACTAGCTGATATACCCGGTGTTACTCGGGGGAAAAAACGTAAAATTTTGATGTTTAGGTTTTATTCGTTCAGAAGATAACAATTTTTAGCTAGAAAATAATAAGCTTTTGACGTAAAGCGTATGGAAATATGCAAAATGGTTTTTTTTTTCATTCTAAGGAAATGGCGGTATTAGAAAAAGATTAAAAATTTGTGCAATCTTGAAGATATGTGAATTTTTTTGGTGTCAAAATTACAGAATTTTTTAAAGTTAATTAAACGAAGCTTTTTGCAAAAAAAAGTATGCTAGTTGGTTGATTTCCCTTTCTTGTAAAGGTTGGAAGAGGCGGGATTAAAACTAATTATGCCAAAACATAATTTAAGATTCAAGTAAAATGCGATTTGTAAATTTAAGCTAAATCCTTCCAGCCGTTAAGATTTGAATTCTGGTCAAACAAACCCAGAAAATGATTTTTATTAATGTGGATAATTGACTTTCATATAATTTTTTTCCGTGAATTTTTCCGATATTTTAAAAGCTATTTTGCTATTTGGGGCAAAGAAAAATCCAATAAATAAGAGATTATTTAAATCGGTCCAGCCGATCTTTATATGTTTTATGTTATATGTAAATGGTATAACTAAACCGACTTTATTTTATTAATTAAGATTAATGTGATAAAATTAATACAAACAATTTATTAAGTAATGGTTTATTAAGTACAAAAATGAAGTACTATTAAAATGAAGTAATATTGAATTGAATTTAGCTTGTGTGGGTGAAGCCACGCCAAGTTTCCAATGCTCGTGATAGTTTTCCAGTAGAAATGCCTCACCAATAAGCAACTCCATACTGAATTTCATTTTTATATGATACTAGCTGAAACCCGGCGCGTTGCTGCCACTCTCCCTTGTCAAACGCTCATAAAATGTTATCAGTTAAACAGCATGTCTAAACTGAGGTCAAATACTGAATTCCGAGACTGTGCGACCTATATCCACAAAGCTATTCGATATAACAATTTTGGGTTGTATAGGAAGTGCCACGCCCTCTTGATCACCCCTCATAGAATATAATCAATTAAACTGTATATGTACATGGAGGATATAACTCCAAAACTATTCGATAACACAAATTTGGGTTATATGGAAGGTGCCACTCCCCTTTTCCCTACTCCCATAAAATTTTAACAATGAAACTGCATGTGTAAATTAAGGTCGAATACTGAATTCTGAGGCTGAGTTATATATAACCCCAAAGCTATTTGATATCTCTAATTTGGGTTAAATAGGAGGTTTCACGCCCCCTTTTCGTACGCCCATAAAATGTAATTAATGAAACTGAATGTATAAATTGAGGGCGAATACTGAATTCTGACGCTGTGCGACCTATAATTTCAATGATATTCAATATCGCAAATTTTCGTTAAATGGGAGGTGCTACGCACCTATTACCAATGAACATAAAATTAAATCAATGAAACTGCATGTTTACAGTGAGGTCGAATACTGAATTGTGGCGTTGTGTGACCTATAACTCCAAAGCTATTTGATAGCACAAAGTTGGGTTGTATGGGAAGTGCCACTCCCCTTTGCCCTACGCCCATAAAATGTAAGAAATGAAAGTGCATGTATAAATTTAGGTCGAATACCGAATTCTTACGCTGTCAACCTATAACTTCAAAGCAATTCGATATCGCAAATTTGGGTTGTAAGGGAGATGTCAGGCCTCCCTGTCCAACGCCCATAAAATAAAATCATTGAAACTGCATGTGTAAATTGAGGTCAAAAACTGAATTCCAAAGCTGAATTCCTATAACTTCAAAGCTATTCGATATCACCAATTTGGGTTGTATGAGAGGTGCCCCTCCCCCTTGTCCAACTCCCATAAAATTTCATCACTGAAACGGTGCGTCTAAATTGTGGTCGAATACCGAATTTCTAAGCTGTACAACCCATAACTCTAAAGCTATTCGATAACACAAATTGTTTTTATATATATGGGAGGTAAAAGAAGGTGTGTCATTTCTTTTTAAACAAAGCAAAGCCACTTATAAAATTTGAGCTCAATCGGACCAATAGTTTCGAAGTATTGTGATTAGGGCGGGTCAAATTCTGGCTCAGCGAAATTCGTAAAATACATGTAATTTCAAGACTTTTTCTCCACTACAGCATATACAAATTCTGAAAAAAGCTGTGCGGACTTTCGTAAATAGATTCAGAACAAAATCTATTTACGAAAGTCCGCACAGCTTTTTTTCAGAATTTGTATATGCTGTAGTGGAGAAAAAGTCTTGAAATTACATGTATTTTACGAATTTCGCTGAGCCAGACCTCCAAAAAATTCGTCCATACAAATTGACCCGCCCTAATTGTGATATTTCCAAAAGTAGGCGTAGATGAAGTGTGACAACGCCCGTTTTTATTAAAGTTAAGGACAGTCATCATAAAACTTTATTTACCAAATTTTAATTTAATACGACCAAAACCGACTTAAATATAGCATTTTTATTGATTTGTGGGCATTACTTTTTTCCTAAACCTTTGCGTAGCAGTTACGAACAAACTAGTAGAAGGAAGTATCCAATTTGGTCCAGTCGTTTTCAAGTTTTAAGCATCCGAACAAATCACGATTAATTTTAATATATACAGATATTGATTTGTGGGCGGTAAAAGTGGGCGTGAAAATATTTATGTATCCTGACTGCCTCTTGGAGCACCTACGCAGCAAGTTTCACTATAAAAATGTGTAGAACTCCCGAATTGCCATTCTTCGAAAAAGTGGGCGTATATTCAATGCGACCACGCCCATTTTTTGTACAGTTACTGACAGTAACCATCTGAACAAAATTACTAAATCTTAGTTTTTACGATCAAAACTGTCAGATATATCCTTTATTTGGTTTGTGGTCGATAGCGCAAATTTGGCTTGTTTGGGAGGTACCACGCCCCCTCGTCCAAACGTTACCAAACCTCACAGGAACACTCACTCTCCTCGGCAGACGTTGTTCTGCCACAGACCACCTTCCTGCCATATACGAAAATGTCAAGAAATGCAAAATATATTCACCATTTTCAGCATAGTGCCCGAAAGTAGCCATATGCACTAAATAACCAAACTTTAGTCTAATACGATCAAAACCGTGCGAAATATAGCATTTTTGTTGTTTGCAAGAACTAAAAAGGGGTGCGGGAAAATATTTCCCTTAAGCCATCTCGTAATCGAAACAAATCGACTGCCCAAATTTCAGCTCAATTTAGGTTAAGCCTGGCCCACTTTACTTCACTCGACACTAACTCCCCGAAAAGTGAGTTTAACTAAAGTGGGACAGGCCTATTTTAAGTGCACTTGCCGAGAGTAACCATATGAACTGAATTACAAAACTTTTGTCCAACACGATACAAACCGTTGAAATAAAACGTTTTCATTGGTTTGTGGGCAGTAAAAGGGGGGCGTGGAAACAGTTTTTAGTACAGTTGATGACAGTAACCGTACAAACTAAGACAACATTTTAGCTCAATCGACCCAGTAGTCAATTTTAATGATTTCTCAAAAAGTGGGTGTGGCGGCTATATAGCGATGACGCCTTTTTTAGTACAGTTGCCGAAAGTAGCCATACAAACTTAGGTATCACATGTTAGTCTCATACGGCCAAAACTGCTTGAAATATAGCATTTTCACTGATTTGTGGGCGCAAAAAGGGGGCGTGGAAACCAATTTTTTGTACAGTTACTGTCAGTAACTACACAAACCAAAGTACCAAATTTAAGTCTTATACGACCAAAACCGTCTGAAATAAAGCATTTTCATTTCTTTGTGGGCGGTAAAAGGGGCGTGGAAACCCATTTTAAGTACAGTTATCGACAGTAACCGTACATACTAAATTAAAAAATTTTAGCGTTATACGACCCAAACTGACTGAAATATAACATTTTTATTGATTTGGCGGCGGTAAAAGGGGGTGTGGCACACTTTCCCCTCAACCATCTCGTACCTGAAACCAATCGGCTGCTAAAATTTCAGGTCAATCGGTTTAGTAGTTTTGGAGTCTATAGACATCACACAGCCAGACACAGTCTGATATATATCCTTTTTTTGGTTTGTGATCGATAGCGCAAATTTGGCTTGTATGGGAGGTACCACGCCCCCTTATCCAATCGTTACCACACTCTCAAGATGTGGCTTTAGTTTCCCTGAAAATTTCATAAAGATCGGTTCAGCGGTTTTGGAGTCTATACGTGATATAGCCACATACCCAAGACATACCCACATGCATACATCAATTTTTATATATATAGATTTATTTCCAAAGCTTTTTGATATCAAAAATTTGGCTTGCACGGGCGGATCCACACGCCCTTGTTCAATGACCGTCTCAATTTTCTAGTAGAAGGATATCACCCAATAGTAATTCCATACTGAATTTCGTTGTTATACGACATTTAGTTCCAAAGCTATCTGATATCAAAAATTTAAAGTGCATGGGTGGAGCCACACCCCCTTTTCCAAAGCCCATTCCAGTTTTCCAGTAGAAGGATATCACCAAGTGGCAACTCCATACTGAATTTCATTATTATACGGCATTTAGTTTCAAAGCTATTCGATATCATAAATTTAAATTGTATGGGCGGTGCCACACCCCTTCAGCCTATACTTGCTCAATTTTGCTGTCGAAAGACACGACTAAATAGTACGTTCTAACCGAGTTTCATTATTGTGTGACTTATAGCTTGAAAGTTATACTGAAAATTTGGGCTGCTGAAAAAGTGCCACGCCCTACGTCCAACGCCCATAAAATTTTACCGAATTCCGATATCCGTTGCTGTGCGACCTATAATTCCAAAGTCATTCGATATAGAAGATTTGATTTGTATGGGAGGTGCCACGCCCCCTGAGTTATTAACACATGTTGGTTTTTATCCTAAACGTCACGTTTTTAACTAGTCATGTATTTGACTTTCGAAAAATTCTTGAAAAAAACCAGTTTAATGAGTATTTTGGCTTGCTATAAAGTTAAATATAATAGAACTAGCTTTACGGATAACTAACTATACGTATACGCGGTATTGCACGCCCAACGACGATATGTAAATTGTGGTCGAGTACTGAATTCCATGGCTGTGCGACCTATAACTCAAAATATGTTGAATTTCTCAAATTTAGGTTGTGTGGGAGGTGCTACGCCCCCTAGTCCAACGCCATACAAAGCTATCAGAAAAAAAAAAATACTTCGAATATATATATATATTTATTTAATATTTTTAATATTCCCAACTTTGAATATCTAATTTAGGATTTTTACAGTCAAGTTTCAATAGATATAACTTGTTTATCCAAATTTTGGTTTTTGTAATTTTTTGTCCAAAAAAGCTTAATAATACGTTTACACCAAAACTAAAACACGTTTTATGGCTATTGTGTTTTATCTCAAAACACGACTGTTTACATCATAGAAGTAAAATATAAGGAAGCGGTGTAGTTGAAGTGAATTGAGGTATTTTACAAACACAATGAAGTTGACACAAACACAAAAACATTCAAACAGTTTTTAAGTTAGTTATTAGTTAGTTAACAGTTAGTAAAGAAAGGCGTAAACTATTTTTCGTTTTTTAGATACATGTTTACTTAGTAAATTGTGTATAGCACCATTATACAATATGGTGCGTTACCGATTTCTTTACAGGGAAAAACATTAGTAAAATTAAAAAAGCTACTTTTAATGATTTTTTAAGAATTTATATCAAAAAAAATTTTTTTGCAACACAAAGTCTAAACAACTAAAATCCATACCAAATTAAGCAAATTAAATTCCTTTAAAAGAAATAGTTTTGTGTAGTTTTTCCGAATTGTCGGCTTTTCATTAGTTATTTTATATAAAAGTATCTAATTATAGCTTCCAATTCAATTATAGCTTCATGCCAAGTATCCAAAGAAATCTGTAAAAAATATTTAAATAATAAAGCTTATCCTCATACAAAAAAAAAAAAAAAATTAAGGCCCTCTTATTTGCTACCCTAAAGAATGAATGCGCTCATGAAGCAGAACTTGCGTTTTGACAGAAGCTCTAGCTCTCAAATGGCAGGAAACAATTTTCTTCTCTATTTGTTTTGCTCGCAAGAGCATATGTCAAAAAATGACGCTCTATCTCTCTTCCTCAATTGACGAAAAATCAAAGAAGTAAAATATAACGCTGCGTCTACACGTAACAATTGTTATAACAATTGTTTATATCCGCATTAATTGTCAAATTTTTGTCAACTTCAAGCAAATTGTCTAGCATGACGTAGGTGGGCTTAACAATTGCAAGATAATAAATGAAATTTGTTGTATTATTTGATGTTTCCTTTGGTTTTTAAATTTTCTCTGTTCTTGTTCTTCACTTTCAGAAGAAATTTGAAGAAAAATTATTGTTAAGACAATTGAGCTGACAACTGAGAAAATATGAATGTGTAAGTAAAAAATGTGTGAGTGTATCGAAATTGTCGTGACAATTTCCCAGTGGGCAAAAGCAGGTCTTTGAAGCGCTTCTAGCAGGCTATCATATGGATTTATTAGCCCTTCCGTGCTTGTTTCCAAGCCCATTAGCTTTTTTATATGAAACGAAAAAATTTTCTAGGCCTTCCGCTCTCGCGACTCTAAAGAAGCCTTCTAGAAGCCTGCTAGAACTTGAAATAAGAAAACTCTTGACAAATTCCAGATTTGAACCAGCGTCCTCTCAGCTGACGGTCTGGCATCTTACCCACTCGTCCACCCCATTTGTTAATAAACTTCAGCTTTTTTTTGCATCATTACAAATGAAAGTAAGTTTTCGGGAGCGCGGGTTCGCAACCCAGCTCGGCCCAAAAAAAATTTTTTTATTGTATTTTTTTTTAAATCTACATTTTTTTACAAATTTTTCTGTCCATTTAAAAATTTTGTTGGAATTTTTTTGTAAATTTCTTCATACAAAACTAATAGAAAAGACTTAGAATTTTTCCATATAAAAGTTTTCATATAATGTGATATGCAATGTGTTAGATTTCGGAGACCTGGGTTCGCGTCCCAACTCGGACAAAAAAAAAATAATTTTTTTTTTGTTTTTTCTTTAAGATTTGACTTTTTTTTAATTGATCTGATCATATATAATTTCTTAAAAATTTTTTTAAAATTTTTTTTATATAAAATAACAGGAAGACTCCAAACCTTCATTGGCGTCGGAAGTGGGGGGAAGGGGGGGTAGTTGCCCCCGCACTTTTTTAGCTAGATAAACAATTTAAAAGGAAAAGTTATTCAAAATATCAGTTTTTTTACAACGATAATATTTTTGTATTATATATTTTTCTCTTCTTTTTCTCTTCTTCATGTTTCATGTGAAGAAATTTTGGTGAACTTTTTTTGCACCACCATTTGTACTGCCCCCCAGATGAAATTCGCTTCCGACGCGCTTGCAAACCTTCAAAAGGTAGGCTTACAGAAGCACTCATCAATGCAGTGATCATCGTCAATATACATTGACGCCAATAAGAGCACTAATAGCATGCATTCTTTTGCGTATCGCTAGCTAAAATGCTCACTGGGTTGTCTCGTGTAGACCTAGGGTAAGGAAATGGTGTTGCTAACACATACACTGTACGTGAACTGTCGCACCATTCGTAATTGTGCGAGCGAGAAAGACAGTGTTTTTTGACATTTCTGAGAACCCTGGCATCTGGTTGGAAGACTACTCAGTAAAATAGTTGAAAATAATTAAATTTTAAGCACTTTTCACTGCTTAAAAAGCAACAAAATCAAAGAAAAAAACCACAAAAATAAATGCAATATGAGTTGTGTGGTTAAGAATTGTAAAAGTTCCCGAAAACTTAAAAACGATGCGCTTTCGTTGCGCAATATGTCCATACGGTTTGAATTCTTTTAACAAAAGTGCTTTATTTAGTTTCTAACGATATTTTTTTAAGCTTATTTGTGTTAGAAATATATTTCTAATTAAAAATGGTTTAAAAATGCAATTTAGACCCCGTTGATTTTCTGCCAGTTTGATCAAACCACATCTGTCAAAACACATACACTGCTTCAGGGGCTCAGTCATTTTTCACAGTTGAATACATTTTTGGGGCGCTCTTGTTTTCAGCATAGTGAATCAGATTTAGTACCTGTTTGTTAAATTTTTCTGATTTCTACACAACAACTAGCCAGAAACACCCGAAAAAATAAGTATTTTAAAAAATTACTAATTTCGTTTGTAATAAAGTTCAAGTTTAGAATTTATAGGCCTTCAAATTTAGAAAAATTACCTGAAAATCTTGCTGTTTTTCTAGTTTTTCAACAAAACGAAGCTTTATGGGTATTAAAACAAAGGTATTGCGCGTATCTATTCAACCAGGTGTCAAATATAAAATTCCATGCATAACTTTTTAAGATATAATTTTTTTTATAATTAGAATTTGTCTGAAAAAATAGTGGTTTCCCTTTTACGAAAGCAATACATTAAAAAGAGAATTATTTAAAAGATAACTACATCCAGAAGAACTGTAGACAGAGAAGCCTGTGTTGTACTTACTGAGGTTTGTAAACCCTAAGCAGCGTCCGAAGGCCTCCTATTAATACATTTAGTTTATTTTTATTAAATTTGGAAAAACCTCGCGATTTTAAGTAAAAAAAGGGTTGTATTTAAAATGCATGTATTTTTATGTTTGATATCTTGTTGAATAGATACTTGTACTATCTCTCTTTTGATGCCCATAAAGTTTAGTTTTGCTGGAAAACTTAAAAAATCAGCTAGATTTTTAGTCCAATTTTTCCAACGTTGGATGCCTATAACTTCTAAGCCAATTGCGAGTGATCTGAAAATTTTTAAATAATTAGAGTTGTTGCTATATTTGAAATGTTCCAAAAATTTTAATGCATAAGAACAAACTTTAACAGTTTGGGCCTTCTTTTACGATAAAACCGAAAACGGCCCTTTGTGATTGTTTCTGAATTTGTGTGAACCAACACCAATAAAAAAATATCACACTTTTCTGCTATTACACACTTCCTTATATTTTACTTCTTTGCAAAAAATCCTTCTACACACGTATAGTGTGCGTGAGTAGAACACCATTTCCTTATCTTTTATTTCTATGGTTTACACCGCCTTTTTCACGTTTTAGTTTGACGTTTACGTTTTCTTACTGTTCCGTTTTTACTTTTGTTTTGCTCACTTTCGTGAAAAAATTAAGCTTTGAGGTGTTGCCACCTTTCATTTTTACCATGATATGTTTCGACCTTTACAGTGTTTTATTAATGGTGTTTTATTATAAAACGCGCCGTGAGGTGTTTCAAATTTTGTATGGTAAAACACTCAAAATAAGTTGTGTTTTGGCTCTGAAACGCGATAAATGCTCAAAACACGTTTTGAGGGTTTGGTCAAAGAGAGTATATATCAAGAGGGTCAGAAACTCAAAGTTCGCTCTTGAGTATTATTTCAAAACTACAAGGATTGGGTTCTGCCGGCGCGCTGCTAATGTTGTTATGCCGACGTTCTTGATGACTGTTTCGGGCAGAGGTATTTTTAAAATTATGTGTGCTCAAGCGAGCTAGGAATACGTTTGTTCAACGTTTTGAATACTTTGGCCTTTTTCTTCCAATTAGAATTGCGATCATTTTGAATATTTTATTGAAATTAGGATATTGCAAAAAAATTGTCAGCCTTGTTTTGGCTGAGCTTTGTTTACATTTTTTTGTTCTACATTTCTAAAGGAAAGATTTCTGTGCACAAGCACGGCAACAAGTTTTGTTCTTTTTACCTTTTTCTTCCTACTAGAATTGCGATCATCTGGTATATTTAAGACATTAAGAATGAAATGAAGCAAAACAAGATTTGCTTGAATTTATTGCCCTCGCATATAACGTACAATAAGAAACGCCAGTTTTGAAGGCGCCAGAGTTGTGTCGGATATAAATAAAAGTTTGCTCAGTGCCTAAAACGCGAAGTAAAATAATATTCACGAAGTTTTAGTAGCTGGATTGGCCGGATATTTAGCTCGAAATGAATTAAGAAAGCATCGAAATCAGCGAGAAAGAAGATAGTGGGTCCGACTCATCTATCAAGACTGGGATTATTGCGTTTGGTTCTTCCTTTTAAGCAACATCTTCTCAGAAATGTTTTATTTGACTATATTGAAATAAATGTATCAGTTCAGAACTATTTTAATATATTTTATTATTTTAATTTGAATTTTTGAAGAAAATTGTTAAATGTTCAAATTGTTTATTATTTTTCAATAGAATTTTTATGACAGCTGGTCATCGCATGCGTCGTTTTTCAAATTTTCGAAAATGTAAATTGTAAATTGCTACATAAAAACTCTGCTTATGAAAATGCTCTGACAGCTCGTGCGAGATTTTTACGTTGTCTCGCAACCCACTCTCGCTCTATTGTATTTCAGGCTTAATTTGTCGATATTCTAATGTTTTGATTTTCAACTTTTTTTGGCTGAGTTGTATTTACATTTTTGCTACATTTCTATCAAGGAAGTTTTTCATGCAATTGCAATTATATTATATGAATATTAGGGCGGGTCAAATTCTGGCTCAGCGAAATTCGTAAAATACATGTAATTTCAAGACTTTTTCTCCACTACAGCATATACAAATTCTGAAAAAAAGCTGTGCGGACTTTCGTAAATAGATTCATACACATACATTCATACATTCATATTTTATAATTGAGAACAAAATCTATTTACGAAAGTCCGCACAGCTTTTTTTCAGAATTTGTATATGCTGTAGTGGAGAAAAAGTCTTGAAATTACATGTATTTTACGAATTTCGCTGAGCCAGACCACCAAAAAATTCGTCCATACAAATTGACCCGCCCTAATGAATATATTTAAATGATGTTTTGTTACAAAATTTTAGCTTTCTAGTAGGAAGAAAAAGGTAAAAAGAACAAAACTTGTTGCCGTTCGCTTTTGCACAGAAATCTTTCCTTTAAAAATGTAGGACAAATAAATGTAAACAAAGCTCAGCCAAAATAAAGCTGACATATTTTTGCAATATCCTGATTTCAATAAAATATTCAAAATGATCGCAATTCTAATAGGAAGAAAAAGGCCAAAGCATTCTAAAAAGAACAAACGTATTCCCAGCTCGCTTGAGCACACATAATTTTAAAAATACCTCTGCCCGAAACAGTCAGCAAGAACGTCGGCAGAACAACATGAGCAGCGCGCCGGCAGAACCCAATCTTTGTAGTTTTGAAATAATACTCAAAAGCGAACTTTGAGTTTCTGGCCCTCTTGATATATACTCTCTTTGGTTTGGTGTAAACGCACTAGAAAACACTCAAAATAAGTCGTGTTTTGGCTCTTAAACGCGATAAATTCTCAAAACACGTTTTGAAGTTTTGGTGTAAACGCACTATACGACTATGCCTTAGCCACCTGTGATTTTTTTAATATAGCGTTTTTTGAATTATTTGGGATTTTTTTTTTTGTATAAATACCCAAACTAAACATTTACAAAATATTACCCTTCTAGTACAAAATTTCCTAAACTACCTAAATAAATTAAGTTAAATTTGTCAAAATATCAGCCAAAAAACGGCCTTAAAAAATCAAAATAAAAATCAGAAAATTATCTCCAAGTTAATCATTTTGGCAAGTTGAAACATTGACCTTGATGAATTGAAAGAGTTTGCTTTGCTTTGCTTCATTTCATTCACATTTCTTTCGATCTGCAAAATCTAGCAGAAAAAAATGTTAACACTGCGGTCGCTTTAAAATTCTTATAGGTAAAAAAACCATAACAACTCAAACCAAACAAACAAATCCAAATTTCTTTCCATGCTCCTTTGTCACATAACTACCTAAAATATTCATTAATGTAATCTTCACATTTGTGCAGACCAAGAACAGATCCAACAGAGGCACCTATTTCTACCTCGCTGCATCACACGCTTATAAATAACTTCCATTGTTGCGTATTCCTTAAAAAAAAATCTTAAAAATACATATTATTAGGTGGCAGCCCTATTTTTTCAAAATTTTATAATTTTGAAATTCTGACAACGGATTCGGATTCAGCGACCCATTTTTACCCTTCAGTTCGCGCCAGCCCCGAATTCGTAAAAATAAAAAAAATTAAGGAGGCAGCTCTGTCCACCATCTTGAATTTTAAAATTTTGACTCCATAACATTGTTAAATTATGTTTTAAACTATTAAAAATAAATATTATTAGGTGGCAGCCCTATTATAAAAAATTACATAATTTTGAAATTCTGACAACGGATGCGGATTTAGCGAGCCATTTTTACCTTGGGTTCGCGCCAGCACCGAATTCCTTCTCTGATACAAACCTTCACCACTTCATGGACAATTAATGAAGAGACAACGAACGACAAGTGAATAATTGAAGAAGAGATGAATAGAAACAGCTTATTCGTAAGAGTAAAAAATATACTTGTTCACAAACTGGTTTCTTCAGTTCTCACTTTGATCTTTCTTCATATTCTTTAATAAATGAATAGAAGCAGAAATGGTTTTTAAGACTAACTATTGTTACGGCTTTATAAAATGGGTGTAGTCAGCATTATGATTCGCTTGAAATATTATAATTTTTTTTTGATACATGTATATAAATAATGGCATTATGCATGGAGATTTACAAATTCGAAAAGATCTACATGTAGCGCTTAGCAGCCAGCACTCGAGATCTTGGCAGTCGACACTGACTGATGCTATGCAGCCTGTACTGCATTTCCGGTTGATTCACTTTATCGTACAACTTTTTCTTTGCGTCATCGACTGTGTCTATAATGACGCCACCATCGCCAGCATCATCCATATTGAATGCTTCGCCTTCTGCACATTCGGGACATTGCTGGGTTAGAACAATCTCATTAAGATCAGTTGGAATTTCGCATATCTTTTCGACCTGCTGAACAACGTAATTGTCAAAAGATTTTCTCTCGGCTTGCCGTTCAAAAACATAAACACTTGCTGTTATGTCGATGATGCGGTTTTCTAATATTTTCAAAAACTTGCGCACGTTCCACAAGTTTATGTGCGAACTATCACCGAGCAGTAACATCAGTGGTGCCGGATCGGCATGGACAGTTTCAAATAAAGATTCAAAAGCTTGTAAAAGGTTCTCGAGCCGATCATCGCTGGCTTCACGTGCCTTTTGTAGCTCATCATTCTTTGCACGCTTTTCTTTGAGTGTGCTCTCGAGTGTTTCAATGGTTTCCAGCTGATCAGTCAAAGTGTTGCGGTTGTCTATTTTGAGATTGTTTATATCTGTATATAGTTGATTTACGTAGTCATTTAGCAGTGTCATGTGGTAGCTCATTTCGTTGGCGTAGTTGAAGTAGGAATAATAGAGACTCTCCTGCTGTTGAAACTTTGCGATGACCTTGGATACATAATCACATTGGGTATATGCCAGTACTTTGTCAAGGATATCATTGTAAAGATTAATCTTCTTGGTATGTTTGCGATGAAATTCCTCACGTCGCTTGTATTCCTTAGGCTGTAGTGGGCCTAGGACTCTAGTCTTAACCTTACATTCCAAAAAATCCATATTGTCCGCTTCAGCAGCACCCATTCGCATCATGCCTTGCAGCTCTATTTTGTGCGCATAGCTATCCTTGGCATCTTTTTTTGACATGTTTTCAATTTTTTCGTACACCATGATGCAGTTCTCGTAGATGCCCTGAGCATACTCTATCAAATCGATTAGGTACTTCTTGTCGCTGTTCAATTTCTGCACTAGTTTCGTGTAGGCATCATTAAAGCAAGTTCTATGGTTAAGCAGTGTGATCAGCTCCTCACGTAATTCTTCATTGGCCGCTGTAAAGCCACACTCTCGACGTACACCCACCTCGAATTGGTTCTCTAGAATATTCATCCTCTTACGAGCTTTGGCAACATGAGCCTCGTGCTGAGTATCAGGCACCGTGCGCCGATTCAGTTCGTAAACTTGCTTGTTGACGCGACTTATTTCGCGTTCTAAGTTGGTTATGGCTACTTTAAGACTGGTCGTGTCTGCTGCCAAATGCTCCTGGCACTCGACATGACACTGAATGTTCTTAAGATAACGTCTATTGTCTTTCTTATGGATTTCACCCGTTGCAACCCATACCTGTGCTCGAAGATCATTCTTCTCCAATCTCAGTTTTCCGATAGTGTTTAGGTAACTTGCCTCGAGTATGGTTTCTTTGCGTGATTGAAATTTGGTCGATAGGATTTTCTTGTATTCGCGTTGTCTTTTACCGAGCTCCTTTTGCTTGATCAAATAAAGCGCGAGGAAGCTTTTCTTTGGTATTTCAATGTTCGGTCGCGCACATACCTTGATCACCATGATTTCGTATTTAATATGGTCAGAAGACGCGATTGAGTTTATGAAAAGTAACAATTTAAAATTTTTCTATGAAGATGGTTTGAATCCAAAAAAAATATGTTTTGACATAAAATGCTTACGAAAAAAACCCCGTACTTCTAGTGAAAAGAAAAACAAAACATAAAGTATGACTTAAATTAACACAGGGGTGTTACAGGAGACAGTACTGTTAAGACAGTTGCAACACAATCACAACCCGCCAGTATCGAAAGTATCAATTGGCCCATTCACGCTAGCTACTTCAATAGTTCTATACGCTCTAGATACTTTTTTGACCCAAGGTAATGCATAAATGGGTCAGTTCAATCAACTTCCATATCGATTGTTTCTTGTTTATGTTTTTAACGTCTTGACTGACTCATAAAATTTATTCTGACGAACTCATACTTCGAAGTGACTTTTTCGAGAAAATATGACATATAAAGCTTTGCAGTTTCGTTGAACAACATAAATAAAATATCGGGATGAAAAAATATAAATATATTGAATAAAGAATATCAGTCACTCTGCCTTGTTTTTTTTTTTTTTTTGTTTCAATATCAACTAGCGAAAAAGATAGGTCTTCATGACTAGTGAAGTAACTAGGGAATGGGTGTGAAAAAGGTAGCAATTGACCCCTTCCTATGACATGCTCGTGTAAAATTCGCCAGTTGAATACAAAGAAGGTAGATTGAAGTGGAACTAGTACTGGCTACCAAGGAGCTAGTGAAATCACTAGTTTTGTACTAGTACCATTAACTACAGGGAAATTTTTACCCACACACACTCACCCAGCCAGCATTTTGTATCGCGGAAGAGCAGAAAGCGATTCTTCTTGAAGAACAATTTTTCGCTAGCGAGCTCGCTACCTTATCGCTTTCTGCTCCCTCGTGGGAGAAAAAAGTCCATCGTGGCGAAATCTTCTAGAAGAGCAGAAAGCGAAAGCGACTGAGAAGCAGATAGCGATTCTTCCTAAGGAGCCGAAAGCGATATTTCCTAATGAGCAGAAAGCGATTCTTCCCAATGATAAGAAAGCGATTCATCCTAATGATTAGAAAGCGATTAAAGTTACTACTATAAATTAAAATATGTAACATAAACAATATTTAACAATAAAAAAAAAATTAAAAAAATTAAAAACTCAAATTTAACTCAAATAACAAAAATTACAAAATAACTTGTGACGAATATTCATCGGGGATCACTTTTCGTCGCTTATTAAGCCTGTATCTGGCATGCATGAAATGTTTTTGCATAATTGAATCTATATACATATTTGTCTTCAGTTCTGAATTTCTGATGACACATAAATAAATATGAGAATATATTTTATTATTAACATATTTTTATGTAAGTGTAATCAATAAACAATTTGAACTTCAATAATTTCCTTCCTAGGTTTTTCCTTCATCCCCTTCCTTGTAAACTAAATAAAATTACTTTTATTTTTAGCACAAACGGGGCATTACTTGTTTTATGAACTCACAAAAAATACAACAAAACCTAACGAAAAAATATTTACTGCTTAGTTTTTTTGTTATTTTTGACTTCTTTTCTTTACTTGGAAGAGAAATAAGCGAATCAAACAAGCAAGATATAGAGAAGCTAAAAAAACAATGCCTTCAAGTTGCTATAAAATAAACAGTAGATTCTTGAAGACAACTGAATGATATTGCTTTTTATTCCCCTAGAAGAAAAAAAGGCGAAATTGTAGTGTTTTCATTTTGAAAAAAATTTATCACCAAGAAGTAAAGATAGTGAATCGCTTTCTTTTCGCGCAAAAGAAAACTCGTCTAAATATCCTCCAAAAGTATCGCTTTCGCCTCACCTAGGCGAAAGGCGAACAATTTCTCGTCCAAATGCTGGCTGGGTACTGTTTGCTCGACTGTCTTAACTTTTTTGCAGGCAGACAGTAGGCGGGACAGTAGCTAAGACAGTACAATGCCATTTTACATATTTGATGACAAACGCGAAAATTCAATAGAATTAATTGTATTTAACAAAAGTCTTATTGTAAAATAGAAAATATTCAAATTAATATCATTGTATCGTGAACGTGGAATTTTATGGGATATGAATTCCCCTTCCTATCGACGTACGGATTTGAAATGGAAATGTCTGCAGAGAATGTAAAAAAGAAAATAAAAGCATTAAGAAGTACCTATCTCGCTGAAAAAAGACGGTCGCACGGTGGGGCGATCCCATACAAAGAGTTGGACATCCAAAAAAAAGTCCAACTTGCAAATTATTATAATATTTTGATACATTTCGATAGAAATATATTTGGGCTATTTGAGTTCAGCTGTTCTTTTATTTTTATGTGCGTATTTTTATTTTTGTAAAGCCTCAAAGTTGATATTTTGTAATATAAAAAAATATAGTCTTTTTTTAAAGTCCTATAACATTTTGTTAAACTGCTTGATTGAACAGATCCTTACATTTTATGAAAGGGTTTACTCTAAACTTTTAAACCAGATATTTTGTTTCTAAATTTTTTGCTATCTTGATATTGCGATAATACGGGGGTTACACGAGACAGTACTCCCAGTAGTTCCAGTCTTGAAGAATTCTCAAATGAATCATGTACGATTTTTCTTGATCCTTGACGAAATATGCTGATTTGGCCATACTTATTTGATTGACGAAAATTTCATATAAATGTTCCAAATTCGTGCAAGACGCAATGCAGAAACGTCGGGATTTATCATGCACGAACCCAATATCGAAATATTGCGGAAGTTTCCTTAACGAAAAGTAGACAGGAATATAAAGAAAATTCGTCAAGGAATTAAAATCGAAACTTAAAATCGAAAAATAAAATTCGTGAAGTAACATTCCTTCCGAAACGTTGAAGAAGTGAAAACGCTGTATTGTTGCAGCTTAGCCTCTGAACGATTCGGCGAATAACAACAATCATGAATATCTTCAAGTTGTTGTAATAGAGTGGAAAGAGTTAGGCGCTGACAACCGCTGCTTTGCATTATATTTTGTATGAATTTTTTTTAAGTCCAGTAGCTCATGCAGAAACTTCCTTCAAGAAATCATTACGAAAAGTTCGTCAATGATGCCGCGAACTACTGGGCTGTTAAGACAGTCGCAACACATTCACAAATTTTTACCCACACACGCTCTTTTTTGCAGCAGTCTGCTACTGTCTGCTCTACTGTCTTAACTTTTTTGTAGACAGTTGGCAGGACAGTATCTAGGAAAGTAGAATGATATTTAGCATATCAAATGACAGAATATGATAAAATTTAATCGAATTAATTGAAAATTTGCAATACTTTGGCGTGTTCGTAGTTTTAACAAAAATTTGTGCATAAAATAGAAATTTTTTACTATTTTGTCTACTGTCTTGCCAACTGTTTTACCAACTATCTATACTCTTATTCACAGACACAAAGTTTGACAACTTATACGTATTTTTCACAGTCTTAACAGTACTGTCGCGTATAACCCCCGTGTATGGAATAAAAATTAAAATTTTAACAAAATTATTAAATTTGAAAAATAAAAAAATGTCCATGGTTGGCCAGGATCAAAGTACCTTAGATTACAAATAATGATAGTAAGAAATGTTAAAAAAAAATTAGCGCGCGCCATCCAGCGCCTTCTTAGAATTTCACTATCAAAATTGTATTCCTCGCGTTTTTTATAGCATTTCTCACAAAGTTTGCCTATTACAGAGTATAGGAACTGATTCAGTTTGATTAGCGATAAAAACTTGCGAATGGATAAAAAAACAAGTTTGGGATACATATATTTTTTTAACCGATTCCGGCCTGGCTCCGTGACCTTTTGTAAACGGAAAAAATAGATCCTTTGCTTTGATTGCGGCATAGCATTCATTCTAGTAAAGTAACGTGAAATTTACTGTATTAAGTAAGTGTCGACAATTTTAATGCAAATATTTTGGTTCTTGAGATACATTTTAGAAACAATACAAATATCGTCAATATGCCAGTAAAAAAATTGCATAAACTGGTACGGTACAGATAAAGGGTATGAAATCCACTTACTCCATGAAATCCATTAGTTCTTATATCTTTAACCGTCAACAATTTATATGAAATATATTTTAAAAGTTCAATGCAATCAAGATGTATTTATGAAGGTGGCAGAAGTAGGTGACGTCTATCAAATAAAAAAAAAAATCAATATTGCCATATTTTGAACGAAAATCCAATGAAAAATCATAAGTTTTGTTACTTACAGCCCTATTCTGGCAAATTAATACATTGTTAACCAGTATTTTGAATATTTCTATGTGTTTGTTGTTTTCAATACAAAATTTAAAGCTCAAAAAACGAAATTTGTTACTGAAAAAATGGTCAATAGCTGAGTAACAGTTGACAATTTTTATCAATTTTTTTATTTTTGAGCTTCAAATTTTGTTTTGAAATAAAAAAATTACAACAAGCACATAGAAATATTCAAAATACTGGTTAACAATTTGTTAATTTGCCAGAATAGGACTGTTAATCTTTTTGATTTGAAGAAAAAAGACGTGTGTTATTTTTCTTTTGTAATTTTTTTGTGAAGTGCGTAAATATTGCGATACAAAAAATATAAAATATTCCGAAAAGCTTTGCTATCTGCAATTGTATTGTAATAAAATAAAAACAATTATTTTTAGTTTCAAACAAAAAATATTTTTAATTTTTTTAAAAAAATAGTTTCTAAGAAGCTTCATACAAAACACAAAAAGTACCTCGCCACACCAATAAAGGTGTAAAAATATTATTGGCACCCCCCACCCACCACAATTGATTGATTTTGCTGTTGTTTAAAAGGTGAAGTTAATAGAAAATTAGGAGCCCTCAGGTAATTTCAGTACTTTATACTGGTTATTAATGAAAAATTCTTTGTTTAAAAACGCAAAAGGTACCTCGTCGCACTTATAAGGGTTAATAAATCACTGTTTGCTCTTAAGCATAGTACTCTGTTGAGTTTCATGTGAAATTCCACTCAAATCTCCATACAAAAAGTGACAGGTGCGAAACAAGCGTGTACATTTCCATAACACGTTCTTCAGAGCAGTACTCTGTTCCGCTGCGTGAAATTATCGTAACATGTATCTGAGCAACATTTTTTCACGACAATTTAATTGTACTGCCTATTTATTTTGAAGTGAAAACAGAGATATCATATGAAATCTTCCAACTTTTTCTCTTAGTCTCTCTGAGAAGCGTTGCCATAGGAATTCATCGTAACAAACTTTAAGTCAGAAATTTCACGCAACAAATAAATAGATGTTGCCAGCGAAATTTCACGTAAACGAACAGAGTACTAGGCTTTAGTATTACATATAATTTGTTTTAAATAGAGATGTATGCTGTCTTTAAACATCTTTGAAATTTAATAAGCTAATAAATAATTGTTTAAAACCACATTTTGTAATAAAATACCGGCATGAAATATCGCTAAACACAAAAAAAAAATTGGTTTTTTTACCATTAATTTTTTGGGTCTCCTAGACCCGCTACGCTCATAAAGGTCAAAGGATTTCATGAGAAATTTAAAATTTGGTCAAAATACATTAAATGGTTCCAGAGTTATAATAAATTATTTAAAGCAATATGCGATGTCCAACCCTTTGTATGGGCTCGCCCCACCGTACGTCGTTGGTATAAAAAAAATTTAAATGTATGGGTTTTGGAGGGAAGCCGAGCTAAGCTCGGTCGCCTAAGTACTATATTTTTATTTACAATACATAAAATATATTTTTACAAAGAAGCATTTATTCGTAACTTCTCCCACTGACAATCAACATTGCCATCTCTAACTCTTCTCTAATTCTATTAGAGTACTTGTACGTGCTGTGCAGGGAAGTCAATTCCCGGGATCCCGGATGATTTAAGCCTATTTAAATCCCGGGATTGTTTCTCAGGATCCCGGGATTTTTAAATAAATAATTTCTATTACAAATATTCATGTAAATGCAAACATTTCATTTTAAGTTGATATGGATATAAAATTAGAAAAACCTTTTATAGAGGCTGAAAAAGATTGTTAGGACGATGAGTGTGAATCACTGGTGCAAAGACTTTGCAAAGTTTTAGAAGAATTGCAACATCGGGAATTCAATAAATAAGTAAGCTATGTATTTCAAAATGTCAGATATTCTGACTTAGGAAATAATTTTTTTTTGTGGTGAAGACAATCGTGATCGAAATAACTGTCTGACCAGAATCATGTCGTTGTCGTGTCGGTGAGAGAGAATCGCTAAGAGTTGGCCCAGAATTGTAGCGTTGGCCTTGTCGTTTTGCTTTTATTCAATCTGCCATCGTTGATTTTCTTGAACTTGCTTCAGTGTTCTCATCGTACTCCGATTGAACTAATAATTACTCCACTTCCATTTATTTCACTACTTTTTGCAATACTCTTCATATAAATTTACTGCATTTTCAACTGAAGGCTACTCCTATCATTATTAGAGCAAATAGCAACACTGTTTACTCGCTACATTGGTTGACAGATGCTTCAAATTTTGTTAAAATATGGCAATATTTTTAGAGAGAAGCTGAGAGAGCTATCAAATAAACTACAAAGTCAAAATAGAAATAGAAACATTTCTATCTTGGCGTTTTCGTTGTCGTATTCTGCCGCAATTTTCTCCCATAAGGTTTGCATTGTCTCTGTCAGCGCTCTGCCTGCCGACACGACAACGACATGATTCTGGTCAGACAGTTAAGGCCATAAAACTGTCTGACCAGAATCATGTCGTTGTCGTGTCGGTGAGAGAGAATCGCTAAGAGTTGGCCCAGAATTGTAGCGTTGGCTTTGTCGTTTTGCTTTTATTCAATCTGCCATTGTTGATTTTCTTGAACTTGCTTCAGTGTTCTCATCGTACTCCGATTGAACTAATAATTACTCCACTTCCATTTATTACACTACTTTTTGCAATACTCTTCATATAAATTTACTGCATTTTCAACTGAAGGCTACTCCTATCATTATAAGAGCAAGTAGGAACACTGTTTACTCGCTACATTGGTTGACAGATTCTTCAAATTTTGTTAAAATATGGCAACATTTTTAGAGAGAAGCTGAGAGAGCTATCAAATAAACGACAAAGTCAAAATAGAAATAGAAACATTTCTATCTTGGCGTTTTCGTTGTCGTATTCTGCCGCAATTTTCTCCCATAAGGTTTGCATTGTCTCTGCCAGCGCTCTGCCTGCCGACACGACAACGACATGATTCTGGTCAGACAGAAAAGATAAGAAAACATAAATTTGACTTTTGTCCGATTGATTTTGTCTTATGAAATAGGCAAAACAAAAATAGTTTTGCTTTTCTTCGGCACAAAATCGAAAATCCAACTGACTTTATTGTCAAATTTATTTTTATCAGGTTGGTTCATTTTTTTTTTAAAGAACCAAACGATTTGATTTAAAAAAAGCTTTTCATAATAAATACATATAAAAATTACTTTCTCTTGTGCCCAATATATTGGGCAAATCCACTGAAAGGGTTAAACTAATACAATGTGCTAGTCATTAATATTATTTAAGTTTTTTGTGCTATTAACAATAAGGGTATTCACAATTGTGTGGTATAGTAGTATTGTTTTTTTTTGTCATAGTTGAAAATCACAATTATGAGCACCCTTTTAAATAGAATTTGTGGTTGGAAACCTCCCACTATAGCTTTGTGTTACTATGCAAATAAGTTAACTATCCAATTTGATATATTTTATTAATATATGGCATAAAAAAGTTGAACTTGCAGTTTTAGCTACTTTCATTTTTGCAATTAGAAAATAACTGGCTAAACAACTAAACAAACAAACTAAACAAACTAAACAACAACTGGATCAGTTGTGTATGGAACTTTAAAAACCACACTCGATAATCATATCATTGGGGTACTTAAAATTACCACACTTTGATTTCATGTAAAACAAGAAAAAACATATAAACCGCTCGGTAAAGTGTCGTACAATACCACAGGGTTTTTTAAACTACACTGAAAAAAACGCAATTGTGAATATCCATAATGTGTTTTGTTTTGTTACTTTATACTTGAATTCATTTACATTTTTTAGTTTCAAGTAAAAAATAACAAAAAATTTCCGATGATAGGGCTAATATATTCTTTGGGGTGTAAACTACTAATTTATGGTAAAACACAAAATTGGAAAGTTTTACACTGTTCATACCCCTTAAGACATATGACACATGACGCGCTCAGAGCAAAAAGGAAACGTACTAGTACAAGTGTTGTACGGTTACGTTTCCTTTTTGCTCTGAGCGCGTCATACGTAGTTTTTCTTACAAAAATCAAAGCATTTTGATATCATTATTGTTACCATTTTTTTTTCAAAAAACAACTTTGTCCTTGCTGAAAAGAAAGATATCATTTTTGTTCCTATAATTTTTTGTGTGATTTTTTTTTTTTGAAAGAGGAAGATATCCTTTTTGTTCCTCTTAGAAAATGGTATAAATTTTTCAATACACCCTTCAGTTCAATGACTTTTGAAAAAATTTGAATGGCCGAATTTTGATATTAGGTGGCCAGAGCGACTTGTTAAAAAGCCTAGTTTGAATTAAAATCAGTTCATGTCTAAAAAAAGATGTCTACAAGATCTAGTAAAATAATGTGCAAAAGACCCGTTTTTTAGGTTTAAGCATATATATTATTAATCATCGTAAAAAATGTATTTAAATCTCATTTCCGTACATCCTGAAACAATTAAAAATGGCCGTTTTTTCCACAGTGTTATCAACCAGTGTTATATTTAAATAATTTTCTGATGTTAACGGTGACCAAGAATACGAATTATTCTTGTATATAATAATTCTGAATATGGTTGGAACGATATCGGATGAGTCCTGTGGCGATCTGACGGTCTTCAAGTTTATATTCGTATGAGTAAATTGCGAAGCACTGCTAATCAAAAAATCCTACAAGCGCCTTGTAAGCTTAGACTAGTACAATACAGAGCAAGGCCTATATCATTAAAGACCTATATCAAGGCCTATATTATTTATTGTGACACTAAAGGATCGATCTGAAATGACTAAATCGCATGGCTTAGATATAACATAAAAAACGGTTCTCGAAATCAAAACCTCATCAACACCGCTGAAAATCTTCGTAGAATACATGTGTTTTTTAGAACAGTTTTAAAATTGCTATATATCCTTTCATATTGTATTTATAGAAGAAAATATCGATGGCTTTGTGCTCGGAAGTTGTCACTTAATTTGTAAGCGCAACTGAGTTAAATTTGCTGCAAATGTTTTGCATTGATAAAACTTAGTTCTACTCTAAGCCATCGACTGATATGGAATACACAATTTTATCAAAATAAACAGCTATTGTTTAAAAAATATAATTTGGATACTACATAGACAATCCGGAACTTTCGATAGCACGGAATATTTTCCAAATTGACCAAATATATGCAGCGGTGCGTAGATCGTTGCACAGTTCAAATTGATTGGCAACTTCCTTGATGCCCACAGAGGCACGCTCCATTACAGTTTGCAGGCCGGAGTCGACTATTTCCGCTTCCGAAGTACAGTCGCGCATGAGACGCAGTTTTTCGTTTGCTTCAATTGGTGGCTATAAAGCAAGCGCTGTTAAAATGTGATCTATAATTAATGTAGACTCAACAAAAACTTACAAATTTCACTTCTTTATCACCACCACCACAGCTGAGAGATTCGTTGAGCGAGTTGAAGATTTCGTGAATCATTTGATGGTCACGTTTACTAGTAAGTTTGCCATACGAAACATGGTTAATGTTTTTCAGATATTCAAAGTATGACACTGTCACGCCCCCAGCATTGCAGTAGAGATCCGGTATGACAAGTATACCTTTTTTCTTCAAAATTTCATCAGCTGCAGGTGTTGTGGGCCCATTTGCACCCTCCAGTATAAATTTGGCCTGCACTTTGTCGGCATTCTCCGTCGTTAAGACCTTTTGTTTTGCACATGGCATGAGAATATCACATTTCTCGGTCAGAAGGTCACCCGAGAACTCCTTAGCTTTCGAGTATCCTTTGATAGTTTTATTTTTTTTGAAATGTTCCAATAAATCCTTTAACGGAGATAAGACATTGTTTTAACTTTACACAGTCATGATAACATGTAAACTCACATCTATATCTATGCCTTCAGGATTGTGTAGCGAAACATCCAATTCCTTAATACCGATTATCTTGGAGCCAGCCTCATGCACAAATTTTGCGGAATGTGAACCGACATTGCCAAAACCTTGCACTATAGCGGTTTTATTCTTCCAACCAACTTCCCAGCCCAAGAGATCCATCCAGTCTTTGTCATTTATGAACATATCGCCGGCTTTCCATAAGCCTCGACCCGTTGCCGAAGTTCGCCCATTTATGCCACCATTATGCACGGGTTTTCCCGTTACAATAGCCAATGCGTTGATGTCATTGAAGCCTGTGGAGTGAAAAATTATTACATCCAATGGCAATTCTCAGTAAATACCGCCTTAAGACAGCTACCAAATGTTTTCATGTATTGGTCACAGACCCAACTCATTTCCCTCTCACTTGTGCCCATATCGGGAGCAGGCACATCTATGCCCGGTCCAATCATATTTCTCTTCAGCAGTTCTGTGGTGTAACGTCGCGTTATTGTTTGCAACTCAGCAGCAGTGTACTCCTTGGGATTGATGCAGACACCACCTTTAGAGCCACCGAAGGGTACATTCACGCAGGCGTTCTTGAACGTCATCAGATAGGTAAGAGCCTTAACTTCATCCGGGGAAACATCGTTTGCATATCGTATACCTAGTTGAATACATACTCAAAATCAATACGAACTTTTCAATGGAATTTCAAAGGCGCCTGCCTCCTTTTACGGGCATTCTATGCCTGACATGATGTGCCCGATAGCCGGTTATAAGCTCATAGGTTCCATTGGCTCTAACTATTGGAAATGTCACCTCCATTAGACCAGTAGTTGTGCCGATTAGTCGTAAAATAACACTGACGCGTTCCTGACGTGCCTCTTGTGACATTTGTGGATATTTTTCCAGCTCCTTTACAAGATCTCCCTCCATTCGTTGCGCCGCCGCATGGTAATACCACTGAACCATACTAGAAAGTTCTGGATCTTTTTCCTTTGGTACATTCTCCAGATGTTTGGGTATTTCATGACGTTGTCTGAAAAAAAAGTTTGGTGACATTGATTTAAATGCCGTTAGCCTCTGCTGTGCAAATGGTAAATAGGTGATTATTGTCTTTAGCATTGTGAGTGCGGAAAGTATATGCTAAAACTTGAATTTGGTAGATGCTTCTCAAGTTCTTTTCGTTTTAAGTTTGCTCTATTCTCCTATGGTGCCTATGTTTAGTTGTGAAAGTATGTATGTCTGTCTATAAAAAATAAACTTATTAATTGCGATTGGTTTTTATTTTTTGTCGAAAAAACATTTATACAAAAGCCAGCCAAAATTGGGTTTTATTTTCTATTTTGAAGAGTTTATAAGATGCAAGTAATGCGTAAATATTTACTCTTGGCTATCTCCATGATAAAATAATCTATTAGGTAGCCTTGACAACTACCTATTTTCTAACGAGTTGAGGTCAGCGAATGTCAAATAAAAGAAAACTAAAAAAAACATTTGGACACAAAATATTTTGTGTATATCCATTTTGCATCAGCTGCCATAGCACGCACTCGTTTTGGTTTTCTTTTATTTGACATTCGTTGACCGCAGCTAGAACTGTCGCTACTACTTGTCTATATCTATACTATTGTATTAAAATGAAGTGAAAATAGGGTATTCTCTATGTCTAGCATAATTGCATGAGAGTAAGGACGGTAACAACCCTATACTTAAGTTTATAATGGGTCGAGAGCGCCCTATTGTACAAGCGTAGCATTGTAATAAAATCAACAGCTCAAAGAACACTATAATTAGCTGCACTTCACGCTCATTTCCCCTACTGTTTGGCTGCTCTCTCATTCTCTTCTATCTCATTACAAACACAGGGTTGCATTTCATAAAACTATACTTCATAGCATCGCCGTATACATGGGTATCAGTGTAGCATAAATAGGAAATATTCTACTGTTTTTTATACTTGTATTTTGTTGTTGTGGTGGCCGTAGCCTAGTGGATAGAGTGCGTGGCCCCAAAGCTAAAGAACCGCGGTTCTAAGAAAAGTTTTTTCAATTGAATTAAAATGTTCTGTTTGGTCGTCACCTTTCTGCAGACATTGGCAAACCTCAGAGAGTAAAAATTGCCATGTAAAGCTTCTTGAGAACATAAGCTGTTCGGAGTCGGCATAAAGCACATAGGTCTAGTTCTTTATCATTTGTGATCAAACATTTAATAACACGCACAACACAATTGATCAATAAAAGCTAGGTCAAAGTCCTTCCAAGGGCTGAAATGGCCACTTTATTTTTTTATTTTGTTGTTGCGGAGGTTCACGTATTGCATATTTCCTATTCTTGCACCGTGCAACGGTCATATCCTACACATAGAGAATACCCCTAATATATTCACTAATATTTACACAACTATTTACTATCAGCCACTTTTGCATTAATTGAGATTATTTTATTGCTGTTTTGGTTTACGTTGAATTGTTGCAAGTCAATTTATTTTGTTCAATAAAATGGTCGAGCACGTAGAGTGGCGTCGAGAGCGCTTTCGATGTGTACAAAAACACGATTATTCTACTCCTAACGATCGAAACAAAATGGAAAACACGAGCATGGATTTTGACAGTTCTTGCTCTGCTCCCAACAAATAAACGAAAACGCCTAATTTAAAGTTACGACTTTACTCCAAAAGTACTGGGCCGATTTTTATGAAAAACATTTGAAAATATCATATTTGTGCTACAGATTTATTTAGGAGTATTTTTCTTTGGAAATTTTAATAACAAGTATATTAAATTACGGTATTAAGTTTTTCACGAAATCATAGTTCATTTATAAGGTTGTGGTACTTGAGAGCGAGCTCGGTCGAACTGTCAGAATGGATGAAAAAAGCAAGAAAATGAATCCATAGTTAAAAGAAAAGCACAGTGACAGTTCTAGCAAAGGCGGAAAAAGAGTGCATTTCTCTCAAGTGCCACAACCTTATAAATGAACCTTGCACGAAATCATCCCAGCTGGCATGCACTGCTTACATGATACAAAGAGCTACAGGTAAAGTATTCCCGGCGCAACAAACAAAATTTACTGCGCACCTCGTCATCGGTGCTCGTTAAATGTGACACTTGATGAATACATTCAAAAGAAAATGTCGAAAAGTGACGAAGATAGCAAAATGAAAACGAACAAACAGTCAAAATTCTGTCAAGCACATCAAGCAACGTAGCAGTGATGTTCCTCGACGCGTCGTCTTTAATTGTCGACATTTTGGTGTCGACAATGCAGAATGTGTCGACAATGTAGACAATGTCGAGAATTGTGTAAACAATGTCAACAAAATGCAACACTGCGAAATTGCAAGTTCCATTTAGATTATGCTGATTCTTAAAACCTTTTGAAAAGTCGTTTAATTAACAAATTTTACAATTAAACAAACAAAAGCATGCCCAGAAGGCGTAACAATAAGGAATACTTCGAACTTGGACTCAATTTAATTAAATATTACAATAAACATGCAGCCTTTTACATTAATTATCTACACGTCGTTAAAAGCAATTGTCTACACGACATTCTCGACACCGTCGACAATAGTATTGTCGACATCATGTTCTCTACGCCGCACATCACTGCAACGTAGCCGCTTTTTGTGTAAATCGGTAAAAAGGGAAAAAGCACCCCTACAAAATATGCAAATTTTTCTTCACAAACAGTACTAAAACATATATTTACATTATTTTGGACATGTGCTTTATATAACAATATTTATTTCATATCAGTAAAACAAGTTTTCATAAGAAAATGTAGGCATGTTAAAATCTTTATACCCTATGAATAAATTGTGACTACGTTTTAACCAAGGAGCACCGTGCACGTCATAGCAAAGATGGCGGACATGCGCAATACTTTATCTGTAGTTCTTTGTATCATGCATTGCTTATTCGTTGTCTTTTGACGCGTTTGTGTTGCGAGAGTTTCAATAAGCTCCATTTTGCTCTTTATTTTTCACTTCTCTTCGTCCTCAGCTAGCACAGCGCAACAAAAAAAAAGTGATGAGCCTCGAGCAAGGCAAAAAGTGAGATACATATAAATACAGAGCGGCGCAAATAAAACAAAACAAAACAAGGCAAAAGAAAAAATGAAATTTTTTAATTCTTGGATATATGTTGTCTTCGCATCACTAAGTCGGATGTTGCAAAACAAACCGTATCACATAAAAACGAGTCAAAATCAAAATGAGGTAAAAATTAGAACATGTTTGAAAAAATTGTCCCGTCTTCAAGGAGTTAAAGAGATTGATAAAAAAACGTCCGTGGCGAAGACGCGGACAACAGTGGCCTGCTAGTATTATTATACTATGTCTATCTTCATCTTCAATATATTATCTTCAGGGTTCGTATTTGCTTCCTCATGAAACTTCATGAATATGAGGGAATTTTTTGTTAAAAAAAGTGTTCATATTCATTTTCGTGAACAGCTGAGCAGATTTTTTTTCGTTCATGAAGTGAAGAAGAGGAAACCAGTTTGTGAACAAGAATATTTTTTACTCTTGCGAAGAAACTGTTGCTATTCATCTCTTCTTCAATTCTTCACTTGTCGTTCGTTGGCTCTTCATTTATTCATGAATTGTTCATGAGTGGTGAATTCAACGGATGATATTCACTTGTTCACTGGCAATAGATGGTTTGTATCAGAGAAGAAATTCGGTGCTAGCGCAAACACTAGGTAAAAATGGGTCGCTAAATCCGCATCCGTTGTCAGAATTTTAAAATTATTTAATTTTTTACTATAGGGTTGCCAAATAATAATAATACTTATTTTTAATAGTTTTAAACATAATTTAACAGTGTTAGGCGGTCGCTGATTTCGAATCTGAAGTCAGAATTTTCAAAATTCAAGACAGTGAATAGGGCTGCCACCTTATTTTTTTATTTTTATGAATACGGAGCTGTCGCGAACTAGAGGATAAAACTGGGTCGCTGAATCCGAATCCGTTATCAGAATTTCAAAATTATAAAGTTTTGAAATAATAGGGTTGCCACCTAATAGTATGCATTTTTAAGAATTTTAAACATAATTTTACAGTGTTAGGGAGTCGCTGATTTCGAATCTGAAGTCAGAATTTTTAAATTCAAGAATGTGGATAGGGTTGCCACCTTAATTTATTTTTACATATTTGGGGCTGAAGCGAACTAAAGGGTACAAATGGGTCGCTGAATCCGAATCCGTTGTCATAATTTCAAAATTATAAAATTTTATATTAGGGTTGCCACCTAATAATATGTTTTCTTAAGTATTTTAAACATAATTTATTAGTGTTAGGGGTTTCCCCCATGATAGAATTGTTTATTGATTTTAAAAGCTTTTAAAATATTATTATTAGGTGGCAACCCTATTATAAAAAGGTTACCTTATTTTGAAATTCTGACAACCCATTTTTATCTAGTGTTCGCGCCAGCACCGAATTCCTTCTCTGATACAAACTATCTATTGGCAGTAAACAAGTGAGTATCATCCGTTGCCTTCACCACTTCCCTTAACCCATTTTATACCCCTACCCGATCCCGCGAGCCGATTTTGTTGCCCTTTGCAGGGATAACTTCTATTGATCCCCTTATTGCAAAAACAAAATTTCAACCCCCCACCCCCACCCCCTCAAAAGTTAGCAACTGTACGTTTTTTCGTACAGTGGTACAATCTATGTACTTTATAAAAAGTTCCTATTTGAAGTGGGACATTGAAGAGAAAAACATTTTCAACAAATACGCTGTTATTTTTATTGAATAATATGTTTTGGAAAGGTTTACAAAGAAATAAAATATCAAAACAAATCTATCTGTGAACGTTGCATTTACAGCAGATGTAAATGGTAGTTTTGTGGCATACTTTACAACGCAAATGTTTACCAAGGGGATCTCGCTCAACCAAGTGCCTGCCAGTAATCTTGGGGACCGGATCACTACTATCGCCAACCATATTTATATCGTCGTCGTCGTCATAATCTTCGTCGCTGGGAAGTGGGTCATCCGTTTTTAGCAAGGCACTGGTTACGGCTACTTTAAAATCTTTTTGTGGCATTGCTTTAATTTTTTTCTGTTTGGCGATGACACATTGCATTTTCCATGCGTTTACCAATGAACTGTTCAGACCTGATGCAAACAGAGTCCACCACCACTTCTTGCCACGAATGGCCACCCGATAGTTGGAGACAGCATTATCGTGAAGGTCTACACCTCCCATATGGTGATTATACTGACCGATTACCAATGGCATGTCAACGTCAACTTTTTTCTTATGCTCTTTATTGTATCGCCTGGCCTTAGCTAAAGGCTCAATGCATTGGTGATTAGTTGCAATCGTCATAGAACAACCCGAATAATTGCAAAGGTGTGTAGGCGTCTAACTTCGCCTTAATTTCGATAACCTCACGTTCAATCGGTGCATGATTCGGCTGTTTTTCGTATTTTACGACTTCGGTTGATGACTGTCTACCTTTTTTCCATTTGGGAACACCGAAAGCAGCCAACGGCTTATAATTCGTGGCAACCGGCTCTAGTTCGGATGCGATGTGAAGTCTTTTTTTGCCTGTGCATTTTGGCTTTGACCATTCAGTGGATGTGCTGGGCTGCGGCTCAATAACATTTGATACGGGCATAGCACGCGTAACCAGCATTGATTGCTTACAAGGCGATGGTATATTGGGCACAGTTTGCGGCCCCGAAAAGTCCTCGGTCGTCTCAATCTCGATTTCTCCCGCCACTTCTGTGAAATCATTTTCATCTATATTTGGCATAACTTCATCATCGATGTCTTCATCATCGGTTAGTCCATCCACCTTGCTTGGTGGGCACACCACAATTTGGCTTATTTCTTCCTCATCCGACGACCATCCATCGATGATTGCTTCAAGCTCATGCGCTTTTAAATACTGATGCCGACTCATTTTGCCTAAAAATGCCACAACATTCACTTTATTCTTGATGAAAATAATAAAAATTACCTTACTGATAAAAAATTCACAACAAACCAAATATTTTGCAAGCAAAAACATGAACAGACAACTTTGAAGTGGCGTCACAACGAACTCTCATGCACAAAAATACCGCGAAATGTCAAAAACATAGAATGTGCGTCGGCGACCACTGTACGATTTTTCGTACACCATTTTTTACCACAACTGGTGGCATCAGGAACACCAGGAAAAACCAGGTGACATGTATTTCGAGTATTTTAGTCTATCCTGTACTTGGCCCTGATGTTTTTTAAGATAAATTTAATTATTTGCTATTTTTAAAAAATTTTTAAAAAATGGTCTGCCAGTAAGGGTTTTTTTGCACGCGCCCTAAAAATAAAGGGGAGGGTGGGGGGCTTGGTTCCAACTTTTATTTTACACACAAAAGAACAACGTTTTTATTTGTGCCTATGAAAATTTGACTGTATATTACTAAATATTTTTAATTCGATATCAAAGTTGGTGTACGAAAAATCGTACGAGGGTATAAAATGGGTTAAACACTTTTTAAGTTTTCACTTTTTTTTTGGCATTCTTTGTTTCTCTTAGTTTGTCTTGAGCTTTGGTGTATTTAAAGACTTATAGTAGAATTTTATGGCAAAAATTTTTGTGAAATATTTTGTAAGGGGGTTTTCTTCAAAGGCTGAGGTATCCTCAGCCGCTCCAGGATCAAACGAAAGACCATTGAACTTTCGCTAAATAAATAAAAAGACTAGGTGCTTCGATGGCTCGATTAAAATAGTTTGCTTTATTTATAATCAAGTAGTTTAAAATAAGAATTTGTATATTTCAATTTCAATATGTACAAATCTGTTTATTATGTCTTTTTATTACAATACACAATAATTCAATAATAATAAAACGCTGGTTCATATAGTTGTTGTCGCTTGTGTTGTGCGGACGGGTGCTGCTTCTGCCCGTACTGGTGTCGGTTCGGGTTCGGTGAGATGCGAAGAAGTATAATTCTTGGCGTGATGCGGCGGTAAGTAAGAGGCGGTGACGGCTGGGCTTAGGCAGGACCCGATTGCGATGCTTTCGGCAAATAAACAAACTTTACGTTATTACAAAAAAAGGTATATGCTTCTATGCTTTAAAGCGGTATGATTTAGTAATTACAAATTCTAATTATGCATTTTACGATCTACAGTTGCGTGAATTACCCTATTATATAGATATCAAGATCTATGCTCGAATAGATAAACGACCGACTATAGCCGATGTAGTAATTCAACCGAGCACTTCAGACGAACAATCGACCGGCCGAAGCCGATGTAGTAATTCGTTTTAGCACTGCGATGAGTAAACGACTGACTAAAGCCGATGTAGTAATCCGAACGATCACTCCTGGACAATCGACCGACTATAGCCGGTGTAGTAAATTCAACCGAGCACTTTAGAATAAAGAACGACCGACCGAAGCCTATGTAGTAATCCGCTTTAGCACTGCGATGAACGAACGACCGACTAAAGCCGATGTAGTAATCCGCACAAATAACCTTAAAATACCTACAATACTTATAATGCTTAAAAACTAAATGTATTAGTAACGAGCACCCTTTCGATAGCTCGTCGGAAAACAACTACTCGTTAAATCGTAACAAGTGTTGGACGGTACAAAGCACTACGCTTCCGAGCCGTGCCGAAGCCAGCCAAACAGCGCACTCTTAAATGCCTTCGGTTGAAAACCTCTTGTGAATTATAGCGCCACTCATCATGTGGATGTTAAATTCGCCTGTTTTGTTTGTCGCTATATGCTTTGATCTAGTGGTGGTTGTCTGCCTTGACCATGATGTGTTTGTGTGGTTGTCATATGCCTTAATGCGTTGTTTGCTTTGACAATGATGTGTTTGTGTGGTTGTCATATACCAGTGGGCATTTAACCGAGTGCTACGCAAAAAAAGGCATGCTAGCACTGCTATTATTGGCGTCAATACACCTTCCATAATCACTGCATTAATGAGTACTTCTGTAGGGCCTACCTTTTGAAGGTCCTTATTCTTTTCATTTTATTTTATATGAAAAAATTTACAAAAAAATTCCAAAAATTTTTTTAAATAAACAAAAGAGTTTATAAAAAAAATTTAGATTTAAAAAAAACAAAAAACAATTTTTTTTTCCGAGTTGGGTCTCGAACCCGGGCTCCCGAAAACTAACACATTACATATCATATTATATGAAAATATTTATATGGAAAAACTCAAAGTATTTTCTTATATTTTTGTATGAAGAATATTTATAATTATACTTTATATTTATATATATAGTTTGTAAAAAATTTAGATTTAAAAAAAAAATTTTTTTTTGGTCCGAGTTTGGTATCGAGCCCGGGCTCCCGAAAGCGTACTTTAATTTTATTGATGCAAAATAAGCAAGCTTTACTTAACAACCACGGTAGACGGGTGGGAAAGATGTCGGACCGCCGATTGAGAAGTCCTTGGTTCAAATCTCAATTTGTTAATCGTTTTCTATTTGAAGTTGATATTTTTATTGCTTTTCCTTCTAACGTGACTTCTCGAAAGAGTGCTTCTGGCAGGTCTCTTTTGAGCAAGGAGAGCGGAAGGCCTGACAAATTTTCCCATTTCATATAAAAAAGCAAGTGTAATTGTATATGAGTGCGGCAGTACTCTAAAATCCATACGAAGGCGTGCTAGCAGCGCTGCCAATGCCTACTGGCATATCTTGATGCATTGGCTGTATGCACATTGGTGTAGCGAGACAGTGGCGTAGTGAGTGGGGTGCAACCATTGTACGGGCACCGTTACAATTTTAACCCGTTATATCCGTTGTATGGGTCTTATTTGCTCTTTATCAAAAACAGGTCAAAAAAGACCCATACTTCGAAGAGTTAGAGGGTTAAAATGTTCCACGAAAATGTTCCTCGTAATATTGGGGGTTGGAATTAATTTTAAAGGTTTTTTTTCGGTTTTTGAGCATTTATTTAGAAACAACGGTACAATGTATATTATTCAAAGTATTGTCCATCGTTAGCTACAACATTTTCCCATCTTTCTGGCAGCATATGGATTCCGCGCCGGAAGAACGATTCGTCTTTTGAGGCAATCCACGAATCAACCCATTTTTTGGTATCCTCGTAAGAAGTGAAGCGTTGCTCAGCCAAGCCATGCGTCATCGATCTGAATAGGTGGTAGTCGGAAGGGGCTATGTCTGGGCTATAAGGCGGGTGGGGTAGCACATCCCAATTCAGCGCCTCCAACGTTTCCTTGACGGTTCTTGCAACATGTGGCCGTGCGTTGTCATGTTGAAAAACCACTTTGTCGTGTGTTTTGGCATATTCCGGCCGTTTAACCTTTAATGCTCGGCTCAATTACATCAATTGTTGTTGGTAGCGTTCCCCAGTGATGGTTTCGTTAGGTTTTAGCAGCTCATAGTACACGACACCCTTCTGATCCCACCAAATACACAGCATAAGCTTGGCGCCATGAATATTCGGCTTGGCCCTCGATGTTGATGCATGGCCGGGTGGTCCCCACGATTTTTTTCGCTTAGGATTATCGTAATGGATCCACTTTTCATCGCCAGTGACAATACGATGCAAAAAACTCTTCCTTTTATGCCGTTGAAGCAGTTGTTCGCACATGCAAAATCGCCGTTCAACGTCTCTCGGCTTCAACTGGTACGGCATCCAATTTCCTTGCTTTTGAATCATTCCCATGGCCTTCAAGCGTTTGCCGACATGATAAGTCGACTCCCAATGATTCTGACAATTCTTGAAGGGTTTGACACGGGTCTTCATCGAGCAAAGCCTCCAATTCCTCATCTTCAAACTTTTTCGGCTGGCCCGGACGCTCTTTGTCTTCCGTATCAAAATCACCACTTTTAAACCGACGGAACCAGTACTCACAAGTAGAAATCGATGGAGCATAGTCCCCGTAAGCCTCAGTAAGCGTGCGTTGTGCTTCAACCGCTTTTTTCTTCAAATGGAAGCACAAAAGTAAACCTTCCCGCAAATTGCGTTTTGTTGGAACGAAAGTTGACATGTTCACAGAGAAAAAAATATATGTTGTTTACACTTCAGTGGAATGACACATACTGAAAAATGAAGCTTAGACAATGTGCTTTGAAATGAATATAGTCACAGGTGTGCCCGATGCGATCTATTGATAGTTACGCCATCTCTTAGAAAACCTTTAAAACTAATTCCAACCCCCAATATTTTACATAAATGTGCTGAACACATCCTATACCAAAAACGTAAGGGTCACATGGTTTCGTTTGCCGATTCACTATGAGAAAATAAAACCCTCTAAAATAAAACTCAGACGTAAACTTTCAAAACGCCAATACACCTATGTTTTTTTTTGTTCCCCTTCATCAGAATCCGTTGGCGAAACCTTGTTATTTTGGACAAAAAAATGATTTTGTTGTTCAGTGTTTTTAGTGATTTTATAAAATAATTTCCACATTTACCTACTTTTAACTGCTTTAAAACATTTTTAATGCAGATTTTATGCCTGGACATCCAAAATGCTTAAACACGGGTATTTTTATTTTTGACTAGCTTTTTTCGGAATCAGAATTTCGATATTTTTCTTCGATATTACGCAGTGCAGTTCTCTAAAAGTCATAACTTCCGGCTGTAGGGTATCAGGCTCTGGTGAAGAAAAACAAAGAAAGGTTACATCAGTTTATTCCCTGAATAATTCTGTAAATAATACCTAAAATAAAATAAATATTGTAGATGCAAGCGTTAAAAACAGGTGATGCGAGGGTTTTTGCTATGTTTTTCCCAGTGTGCGAAGCTTTCTATCATTCAACTTGCTACAAGTACGAACAAGTATGTAAATATGTATAGGGCTAAGGCATGTCAATCCCATTATTATATAAAAGCCTTTTTACTGAATACATAAACGTACATGTTTAAAGCTTCTAGTTAACTTTTTGAGTCCATTACCATTAATTCTCTAAGAAGAAGTATTACTTAAAGAAAAGTTGAAGTAAAACAAGAATATTTTTTTTTAAACAACTATACAATTTATTTGCAATTTGAGCATTAATTTCTTTATCTTTATAATAATAATAATTTTATTCTTTTTTACATATAAACGTAAATTATGTTGCTACACAATTGCTAATTTAAAATTATCAATTTACATAAGTATTTTGTGTACGTGTTAGAATAAGATATTAAAACAAATTAAAATTCTAAATCAAGAAAAAAGATTTTAATTTTTATAAAACTCTCAAGTCTCACGGAAGCACTCTGGCTCAGAAATTACATACATACACACACAGTTAAGAATTATATGAAAATAAAAAAAAATTAAACTAATCAAATGTAGAAAATATACTATATAAAGATATAGATAGTAGTATGTATGTATGTATAAAATGTTAAGACACTACGGAAACTTAAACGACACTATGTGGGTGTGCATATACACAGGGTGTCTTCAAAGAAGCACAACAATTGCGACAAGACAAAATATCACGGAATTTTTTCTTTTGAATTATGACTTCTGTTCGATTAATTCAAATTTGTGGTAAGAGCTACTTATGAAACAAATGAATAATTGCAAGCAATTGTTTGTTAATTTTTTTGCTGTGTATATGCTAAATTTTTTATAGCATCTTTAAGAAAAAATTTTATTACTTCTTAGGTTATATCTGCAAACAACTTACAAAGCTAACGAGAACATTTGTTGCTTTTCCTTAACTTCTAGTTCAACAAAAAACTTAAAGCATATAAATTAAATTTAAGTTAATTAGCATTATTAAGCTTTAAATTTGTGTATATAAAATCAGAAGAGTTATAATAATTAATATTTATAAGTTGTATTTTTATTTGATATTATGTTTATGTATTAAAAAATAACTAATTACAAGCGACTGCGGCTTTAAAGTGTGCTACACATGTGCTCAACGATGTCTGACTGACAGATCTGTCAAATTAGAAAAAAAATTATTTGTTTTGTTAAACCTCCATTTTCACAATATAATAACTTAGTTTTTAAAATTAGACATACAATGTAGAAAATTACATTAATTCTATAAAAAGTTGCTGCATACATATTATATTTAGACTACATCTGTTTCTAAAAACATTCAAGCTTAAAATCGTACATCACATTTAAACAATGTTTCAAAACAATCCAGTGAATTGCAAGCAAATGAATTCCGAAAATTCTCTCGACATCAAATCAGATAATTTTAAAAATTTTTTTACTTTTACATATTTGCATTTTACAGTGTAGGCACCTAAAAGAACTAATGTTTAAGAGCACATAAGCCCCTTTTGGCTTTTTCTGTATACCGCTCTGGCTAATAATCTCGAGCTTTGCTAGTTTTTTTTTAACTTCAATCGTCATCCTTTTTGTCCGTTTTGAGGTCGTATTTAGCACACAACTCTTCGGGTGAGTAACTGTAAAGGAGAGAGAGAGAGAGAGAAGCGAGAGTGAAGAGTTTAGTTAATATTTCTTTAAATCGATGATTTTTGTGCAGTGCAGCTTACCCTATAAGGTTTTGGAGATCACAAACAAATCGATAGACATAACGTTTGCCGGCTGTTTTATGTATGATATTCTTGTCATAATAATACCGCAAACCACGGCTCAGTTTCTCGTAGTTCATTTTAGGCTTATTTTTACGTATTCCCCAGCGTCGAGCGACCTGAAATTATAACATAAAAAAAGGAAAATTATTTATATACACACTTAGCGAACACATTTCGATTTCATATATTAAAAATACAATGCTTCGATAGCTAAGTACATATGCTTGATATAAATTCCCACATGATACACCTTACTTCATTAAAAAAAACTCTAATGTGTTAAAATTAAACACAACCATGCAAACATTTTCAATCGCCTAAGAATCGCCAGCGAATCGCTTGTAAGATGAGACAATCGCCGGCGAGCTCATTTGGGAGTCATCCGGGTATCGCCGACTGTAAACAGCTGAGGCCATAAAAGCGATTCGCTGGGAAGAGTCTCAAACGAATCGCTTTTAGGGTTCCTTACCGATTTGTAGCGAAGCGTCTTTATTGAACACTACAACTTGTTTCGTAGAAGACATTCTTTGTGAAATCGGCCAACAAAAATATCGACCACCGCAATTAGTGCTGATATGAATATATTCATTTCGTATATTTTTTCAGAATATTTCAATAATTCAGTTTTCAGAATTTTCAGAGCCTGCTTCATATTTCAACGATCGATTTTGAAAAATTTAAAAAAGCCATTTTAAAACGATCAGCGGAAAACACGAAGGAAAATTTTGAAGATTTTTTTTGAATCGCGCATTCATTGCTTGGGCGACCGAAAAGCGATCCATCTTCCAACGGTCGCTGGAATGAGCGAAGGAAGATTTTGAAATATTTTTTGAATCGCGCAATCATCGCTTTGGCGATCGAAATGCGATCCATTTATGAAAGAATCTTTGGGCGATTTGCAAGTGCATCGCAAAATCAACTTATCTTCCAATCGTCTTTCAAATGTTTGCAGGGAATATACTCACTTTACATTAAGTGTTAATTTTCATACAAAATTTTAGAAATTTTTGAATATCCAGATATATTTTGAATATATTTGTTTTGCTTTGACACAATTTTTTAAACCTTATCTTACTTTATCTTCCTTTTTTGTAAGTTTTATTTTGGCTCAATGTGAAAATCATGCCCAAAATTTAGATTTCACCAAAGCAAAAATTCCAACAGAAGTCGTTGTTCAGTGTCAAATTAACACAAAGCTATGAATCACGGTTCGCAAAAACTCTCAAATGAATAGAAAAATTGCACTCCTCCTCATCAATATTGTTGAATTGACGAACGATTCACTTTGCTTTTCTCATTCGGAAAAAAAAAACTTGAGTGGTCTTATGTTAAATATTCAGAGTGATCAAAACTTTTTCTTTGCTCTTTCATAATAGTTTCGTTCGTAGATTGTGCTCCTCAAAAATACAAAAATACAAACGACATTTCAAAACCACATTTACATATGTTCCACACTATCTGAAGCTAAAATCTATTTGTATTTTTTTTACGTGTCATATGTATGAAACATATAGTGTAGAGGCACTTTTAATAAATTTTTTAAATGTTCCTTTTTGTTTATTTCAGTTTCTTATAATTTTATAAAATATGATGTTTTAAGTTTTTTTTTATATTTTATATATATTATTAAGAAAAATACTTAATATTATTGATTTAAATTCCTTCAATTTATTATGTGCGAAGTGTTTAACTAAAGTTTCGCATCAAATGAAAGCAAGCGAGCGATTCAATGAGTTTTTCATTTCAAAATTCATGAGCGATGAAAACTCAACATCTCTCATTAAAAGATTTTAAAAAATTCCCCTAAAAATCTTTTTTTGCATATGACAACTTTTGTTTCACACAGTGTTGCTAGGGAGTAAAATGTTGATTATGTTTGCAACACTGTTTTCGGCCATTCAGTCAACTGTAGAAACCTGGAGCGTGTCTTCTATAGAAAGTTTGGAAAAAACTATTTTTTTATATAGAAATAAAGCGAAAAGGTATGTTGGTTTTTTATGTATTTCTTCTTTGAACAGAAGTATGTCCCAGTAGTCATGCAAAAATATATAAAAATTGTTTTCCAAATCTGTCAACTGTAGAAACCTGGAGCGTGTCTTCTATAGAAAGTTTGGAAAAAACTATTTTTTTATATAGAAATAAAGCGAAAAGGTATGTTGGTTTTTATGTATTTCTTCTTTGAACAGAAGTATGTCCCAGTAGTCATGCAAAAATATATAAAAATTGTTTTCCAAATCTGAAACACTACTTTATAAATTTAATACTTCCAAGATGTAATACTGGTATACTATTTAAACTTCTTTTAATAGCTAAGACGATCATATTATGCTTTCGAGACTGTTTTAAAATGTGTACCAGTAGTCACAGTAAACAGCCTCATTTCACTTCAATGCCGTTGTGTATAACTTTTCTGACCCAAAATGAAATAGTTAAAGCTTCTTTTTGTCTAACTTGAGTGCAAAATGGCTGTAAAAATCCGCACTTACAGAGACACCACTATTATAAATCCCAAGGAGATAAATGAATTAATAATGCCCTTTGACTCAAGAGACAGCGAACAGGAACTGAATGTTGAACCTAAAGATATGGTTGGGCCAAGTATAAACGCAAAAGCCAATTCAGGTACTACAAGTTACTCTCAAGGCGTCTTATGTAGAGAAAATTTAAAAATTAAAAAGAGGAAGACGAAGTAATAAATTGTTTTTAAAATCAACTTTGGGAAATGATGCACAGTTTTTCGTCATATAGGAGCCGGATGTGTCTTATGACACAATTATAAAAATGTTGAGAGGTAAAATTTTACCAATTTGGAGAAAAAGAAAAATTATTTTCTTTAAAAATAAGAGTAAGAGATTATTTTGATTTCGAAGCTTTTGATTTATTTTTTTATGTTTTACAGAAAAATATATAAATAACTACATTAATTGGGCTTAAAATAATAATAAAACAGACTAAAATAACTTATTTTTAACACATATTTTTTGTTTGTTCCGCAAATTTACAAAGACCTGTCCCAGTAGTCACAATTTATAACATGTTTCTGCTTCTTCTACAAAGGTGAGCATAAAATTAAATATAATAAAAATGGCCATTTCAGCCGTTGGAAGGACTTTGACCTAGCTTCTATTGATCAATTGTGTTGTGCGTGTTATTAAATGTTTGATCACAAATGACAGAGAACTGGACCTACGTGTTTTATGCCGACTCCGAACGGCTTATGTTCTCAAGAAGCTTTACATGGCAATTTTTACTCTCTGAGGTTTGCCATTGGCTTCAGAGAGTTGACGACCGAACAGAAAATTCAATTCAATTAATTCAATTCAAAAAACTTTCTGTCTGAGCTGGAATTGAACCAGGGCTACCGCGGTTCTTTAGCTTAGGAGCCACGCACTCTACCCACTAAGCTACGGTCGCCACACAAAGGTGAGCATACTAATTCTTTATTAAAATGGAAGTGCTTTGCATATGTTGTACCAACACAGAAGAAGCCCTTGAATATTTGAAATGTTTGGCTAAAGCTCTTCTTTGAGTAGTAAAAGTTAGATAAGTGGGATTTTTAAATGTTCCATTAGTAGCCACATACATTCAAATAATAGTAACCAAGCGCGTCGGAAGCGAATTTCATCTGGGGGGCAGAACAAATGGGGGGCAGTACAAATGGTGGTGCAAAAAAAGTTCACCAAAATTTCTTCACATGAAACATGAAGAAGAGAGAAAGAAGAGGAAAATATATAATACAAAAATATTATCGGTGTAAAAAAACTGATATTTTGAATAACTTTTCCTTTTAAATTGTTTATCTAGCTAAAAAAGTGGAGGGGCAACTGCCCCCTGGCCCCCCCGCTTCCGACGCCAATGATAGTAACACAAATTATAGAAACTTTTTTGCTTTTATTTTAAAGGAATATTACACAACAGTTATTTATCTTTGTTTTAAAATATATTTTAATGTTATATAAGTTGTGATGACCTAGTTATAACTCATAGTTGTTCAAATTCTGCAGTCAAATGTCCCAGTAGTCACAATGGAATGCCCCATATCATGAAAATAAACAAAAAATTTGGTTTACCGTGGTATTAAACTTAAATCTTTAGATGTGGCAATCGTAACGTAAAGCCATAGTGGCACTCGTAACGGTCTTACGCCTTTATATTGCTAAAAATTAAGAAAAGCAAAGAGCAACTAACACATTTTTGTTCTGTTGTGATTTTTCTATAGCATTCTAGTAGTACTATATTTAGTGTAAAAGGTGGAAGCGATCGAAATAATGATCTTAAGATATTATAAAGATAGATAGCAAAAAAAAGAGGACGCGTTACGTAACAGAAATTAGAAGTGGTTTTTGTCTGCATCAATACTAACGAAAAAATGCTGCAAGATTTTTTTATGAATGTTATTTAAATATAATCTGGAAAAGTGTTGCTATATATTCATAATTGTTTCGTTGAAAAATATTTTTTAGTTATTTTTATACAAACCATAATATGATACGTACCGATACATACGTTACGTAACATATTTTTACTTTATGATATACTCAATAAATTTTTTATATTATTTCGTAAAAATATAAAATAATTACTTAAATTTATTAAACTAATTACTTAAATTAAACTTAAGTATAAAATTATTTTTCCTAGAGTGGAGCTTTTAGTTCTCCTAAAAACGTGGGGCGGATGCTATAGAGAATAGTAAGGAGTGTTATTAACTATTGTAGTACGTTAGTAAACAAATAATTTCTTAACCCAGGTTACTTGACTGTCAAGATAGGAGAAATTATGTTATACTTTTTAGTTCGTTTTAAAAACGTGTTATACAGGGTCCGCCATTTAACGTTTTTTTTCAACTAGTGCTTATTTCGTGAAAGTAACACTTAGCTCATGTCTGATTTGACGCATAATTAATTTTATCCTTCCGCTGAACGAATATGGTTGTGAATACTCCTGAATAACGCTGGGAAATATTGCGACATTACTATGAAAATCATGGTAATGTTGCAGAATGTGTGCGAATATTGAGTACGGATTTTGGAAGAAGAGAAGCACCGTCAGCTCCGTATGTTCGTTATCTTGTGAAAAAAGTGAAAGAAACTGGCATCCTCATCGATAAACCAAAGCGTGAAAGGCCAAAAACAGTGCGTACACCAGAGAATATTGCTGCTGAGGCAGAAAGTGTGCTTGAAGCGCCATCAACATCAATTCACCGTCGTTCTCAACAATTGAACATTTCGGAGACATCATTGAGACGAATTTTGCATAATGTGTTTAAAAATTGGACCGATCGTGGAGGCTACTGCATGGCCAGCCGAGGCAGCCATTTGAATGAAATTATTTTCCATTATTAACCGGAAAAAAAATAAAAAAAGAAATTTGAGAAAATATCCAGTAGTTTTTTTTTATAGAATTTTCAAAAAAAAAAAGTTATTTGGCGGACCCTGTATTAAAAAATTTTTTACTTAAATAATTATTTTCGGATTTTTATTCTTTGTCAAAAACTTTAAAAATTCGAATTTTCAAAAGTTCACCACTAAAGATGTCAAAATAATTTGATCAAGAAACCAAAATAGTTCTATAAATATTAAAAATTAAACAAAAAAAAAAAAACCTTAAAAAAACCTTGTTGAGGCTATAACTGACAACCTCATGATATTAAGCAAGCACCCTGTGCTCTGAGCTACAGAACTCACAAAGAAATATATTCTAAATAGCAATATATCAAACTACTTTCTTATTAAATAAATAAAAAATTTTTAATTAATTTTATGATCTATTAAATTATTACATGAATAAAATTGCCAGCATTACATCAAGTAAATTTTTAAGAAGGCAACAACAACAACAACTCTGTATAGAGTCAATCATTTAGCTGACTAGAGAGTCTGTTCGGAAATCGCTACATTTCCTCTTCAGTAATCTTTGAGTGATAAAGCTGTGATCAACTCACTGCTAAAAGTCGCATATAATTTTACACATTTAGAATTTATTCATTTGAATTGTATAGAACAAATTGAACGTTCAAATTGGCTACTTAATCATATGACATTTTAAAGCAGTAGGCTATTTATAGATCACCGCCATCAACTCTACCAAGGTTGCCATCTGTTCTAGTTGCTTCTTATTTATTTCAATATTCATTGGTGTTTGACAGTTTTCCGAATGCAACATAGAAATAAAACTTGTTTTTTTGCTTCGCAGAAGCTAGTATTTTAACTGAAAGGTGGCTATTTTCTCTCAAAGACTACTGAAGAGGAAATGTTGCGATATCCGAAACGGACTGTCTAGTCAGCTAAGTGATTGACTCTATACAGAGTTGTTGTTGCCTTCTTAAAATCTTACTTGATCTAAAGCTAGCAATTTAAATCATAAAAATTTTTTATTTAAAAAACTTTTTAAAAGTTGTATTTTCATCATCAGCGGTGAATTTTTCAAAATTTGAATTTGTTTCATAAAAACAAACAAAAAATCCGTCCACGTTGTTGAGGCTCGAAGTCACTACCTTGTGGTTATAAATCAATTGCCTTACGCTATGAGCTACAGAGCTCACACCAAAACTTTTTCTAAATGAGGTAATAAATTCACTTCTGTTGTGAATTTTTGAAGTTTAAAAATGCCAATGAGTTTTTCAGTATTTTTGTTTGATTTTTAATATGTGTGTATGTATGTATGTATAAAATAATTTCGCATTTTAGCCAAACAAATACACGTACAGACAAGAAAATAAGTGATTACTGTGTTGTCATCCAGTTCTGAGCTACATTTTAAGTTTCGAGGCTCTAGCTCATCGGGAAGTTGGTTAAAAATGGATTCCAAAATTTGTACGGGACAGATATGAAGTGAAGCTAATAAAAACGTTTTAAAAACGTAAATTTTAATTCCGGTCATTAATAATATAACATTAAAAAAAATGTTTATCTTATGAAATACTTATTTTTGAATTGCTATTTTTATACCCCCCACTATATATATTAACTTTACCCCTCCGTACCCCTCTGAACCCAATCGAATGAAAACTTACCTACTTCCTTACAAAGCGCCTACCTCCCATAAAAAGTGACTTTACCAAAACGATAAAATCTCATTAAATTACACAAAATTTATCTAATGACTTGAATGTTTGCACTCTTCGTATGAAATTTGTAAAAATCGAATGAAAAACACGCTTACCTCCCATACAAAGTGACTGTATGAAATGGCTGTACAATGGCTTTAAATTTTGCAAATAAGTTTTAATATTAATTATGCACTCGATACTTGGAATTTGGTAATAAAAACTCCGCCTACCTCCAATACAAAGTGACGTCTTCACAATAGCAAAATTTTCATAAATCCAAAAAACTAATGGTTGAAACTTGATATTTACTTAACACATCATAAGCTTTGATAATTATTCTGTATTCTGAATTTAAAATTGCAAATATGTGGTCATAAAAATAATACAACCTTGAAAACTTCGAATACCCTAAAATATGACTGTGGGGTATTTTGACTTCGGTCCACTCGAAGATAATTCCTTAATAGTTTCTATATAAGGCTTATAATAATTTAAACGCATTATATGCTTTAAGCTTACCTCATCCGGATCAGTCAGTTTGAACTCCCAGCCATCGCCGGTCCATGATATGAAACCCTGACAGGTTTTATCCATTAGCAGCTCCAGCAAAAATTGCCACAACTGTATTGGCCCCGATCCGGTGAAGCAAGGCACACCACCTTGGCCCGGATATGCACCTAGCAGTGCCTTGTCCAGACCCATTGCATTTATATACGAATGAGCGCCACCATGATGAGCACTCCATTGGTCAGTGGGTGGCTGACCTGCCATAGACTGGAATTGAGGTGCATCGTAGGGTGCAAATTCTGGTGGATAGCCGTCATGAAAGCGCGTCCGCGCACCATATGGATTGTACTTCTGTTCGGTGGCGGAGGTGATGCCATAGAAATCGGGACTGCCATCTAGATAGCTTGACTGGCTTTGATGATCTTGTGACGAAATGGTGCTATGATAATCGTTGTCATCGTAGTGCGCGCCGGAGCCTGTCAGATGCGCTGGCAAACCAAAATTGGACAAGTCGGTAGGATCGGTTTGTACGTTGTTGCCGCCGCCCATGCCGGGATAGCTGGAGGCATTCTGGCAGGGTTCCTCCTTCATTTGATGCTGGGAATAGAGGACGGCAGCAGCAGCGGAGTTTCGCATTGCCATTTGCATGTAGTTTAGATTGGCACTATTGTTGTTGTTGCTTGTGGTGCCACCACCTAGCGGACTATTCGAGGAGCCGCCACTAGTGCCAGCGCCAACACCACCAGAGTTGGAACTGTTCGTTGAGGTGGACGTTGTCGAGGATGGCGTTGTTGGAGCCTGCTGTTGTTGTTGTTGCTGTTGTTGTTGCTGTTGCTGTTGTTGCTGTTGTTGTTGTTGTTGTTGCTGTTGTTGTTGTGATTGCTGTTGTTGGGTTGATAAACTTGATGGAGGCAACATGGATGGATTATTTGCCGATTGTTGGGAAGGAGGCGGGGTATCGTTGCGTTGGCTATTGTTGTTGTTATTGGTATTGCTGTAACCTACAATGAAAAAAATAAACCGCATATAATAATAGCTGAAAATTAAATAACATGATTGAATTATAATAATTATAATTTAAATTATTTGCTAAAACAAAAAAAAAAGAATATACATAAACAATGAAAACTGAAGAATTAAAAATAAAAAAAATGCTGAACTGAAAAACTCAAACATAAAAATTAAGTGTCTAAAATTAAAAACTTGAAACCAAAACTTGGAGCCTAAACTTACAAAAAAATAGATGAAATATGAACAAAATAATTTGTTAAAAAATATATTTCATTCCGGTAACAACAAAATTTTGTTGAGAAATAATGTTATTTCATAGAAAAAAAATTTCGAAAAAATTTATAGCTCACATGAATGTATAGAATTAAGAAAAAAAAATATTTTACTCATAAAATAAATAACGTTCTTACAATAAAATTTTTTCGAAATTGAACTCCAGCAAAAAATTAAAAATAAAAAATAAAAAGACATTTCCAGAACTTTTTTTTTTGTATAATAATTTAAAAATTTAAAGATGTAGGTAACCTAATAGGTTTAGAATTTTAAAACTAAGACAATTTAAAAACCTTAAAAATCAAATAAAAAAAATATAACACATATTTTATTTGTTTAGCGACCTTTTTGAAGTAATTTTTATTCTTAATTTTGTGGGCTCAAGGTCCAAATTATTAAAAATGAAAAACTTAATTTCATTAATTTTTATTAACCAATATTTCGACTACCATCATCAGGGGAAAAAACTGAAAACATATATGTATTTTAATTTTTAACAATTATTTTCACTTGAACGATTTAACTCAAAATTTTAAATACTTAAAACATTTTAGCATTTATATATAACACATAGTTAAAATGTAAGTGATAATAAATAACAAAATACACTAAAAGATCCGATATATTTTGTGAGCAAACTTTTCAGACCGTGAAATCCGGATACAAAAAAAAAAAAATTGTGTTTTTAAAAGAACTATCTTTTTGTGAATAGTTCTTTTAAAACTAAGTAACATTTTTAAATTTATTGATAAATATAGTTTTATTCATAAGATTTCAAACGAAAAGACTGAAAAATGTTCAAAGCTGCACAATACGAGGGCGTATTTATGCGCTTTGCCCCCCCTCTCTATTAAAAAAAGCTTCATCCAAGATACAAGTGTTGATTCGACAATCTTCGGAAACCAATCAAAACGACCAATTACACCAATACCTAAGTAAAACACATTCACTCTCACAGCCCCATTACAGAAACACAAGATTCATTCATTCACTCACTCATTTATCATCGATGTTAAAATCTCGCAGATACAACCACAGATACAAACATCTAAATGAAGTGCTTAATTGTGTGCGAGAGAGCGTAGAGATTCTCCATGAATGAAAAGGTGGGCCACAATAATTAATATAAAAATGAAAAAAAAAAACAAATCAAGCTTATTCATTGAATTTGAGCAAGCTTGCTGTATCCATGAGATACCAGTTGTTCAATCCGTCGCAGTGAGCAAAACCTGTTGGGTTCGAACATTTCCAAAGGAATGCCTAGCTCGAGTCATTCATGATTCGTTCACTTAACATTACATTTTTCGATATTGCGCAGACACACTGATACACAGATACAAAGCTAAGATGATGATGATGATGAGGATGGTGATGAAATTTCGAAGAGCTTCGATATGCGCCGAAGCTTAGAGCAGCTGTTGCTTGCTTACTCCTCCCACTTTTGGTTTTCATTTAAACAGAAACTCAATCAGTCTCCCGAATGGACCAAATCATGTTGCACTATGATTCGCTCAAAACTTGGGTCAGCTTTTTTTTGTAACCGCACACATAGCAAAACACACACACACAAAGTTGTAACAACAACAAAATAAACATCCTTTCTCGGAGAGCACGCACAAAATCTTTAAATTTAATTGCTCGTTAGTTAATCAAGCGTGTTTCACTGTCGAGGGGTAGCAGGGGGAGTTGGGACGAGTTGGTGGAAGTCACAGTATGCTAAGTGCTGCAACCAGCGTCAATATCGAAATCAAATCCTCACACTAAACACAAAACCAAAAAAACCACCCCCGCATTAAATTCATTGCCGACTTGTTGCTCTTGTCGAATGCGCGTATCTGTGCGATACTTTGTTGACTTTTCGTAGCTTGCGGGTGAATCAACAAACAACAAACTAAGCAGCCAGCCTTGTTGGAATATAAATAAATGGCTATTTAATTGTTTGAAACATTCAAACCATTAAATGAGTGATGCTCACACCCTAGTTTTAGCTTAATTAAATACTACACACAGTCAGGCAGTCGTTCGTACAGATACACGATACAGTTACAGATACAGATGCAGACACAGATAATTAAGATACACATTCTTGCATTGTAGCGCGTTAAGGCATTAAATTAAATATTTGTGGTTTTGAGAAATCTTTTGATGTCATTATTAATGCTTAAAATTTATGGTGTGAAAATAATTAAGGCAATGCAAATACTTACTGCAGGGTATTTTTTTTCCTGAATTATAAGCAAGTAATTGGTTTTCTAACAAAGTGCTTCGTCCATCCAGAATTAAAGTGTAACGGATAAAAGCTTTTTGGAGAAAAGCAATAAATAAATGTACTTGAAATGGAATTTTAATAAGACTCTCACTAAAAATGTGAGATCACTGAAAATTTTCCTCAAAGATGACGTTTTTTTAAGAAAAAAAAACCAGTTTGAATAAGTAGCTTTAAAAGTCAAATAGCTTCTAGTTGATGTTGGTAATATTCTCCGAGAGAATAAAAAAAAATTACTCCTCGTCGGTAATAAACGGCCTTCCCTTTTTTTTTTGAAAGATAAAAAAACCAAGGTATGAGCCTCATACAAACAAGGTTTGGTCTTTGACCTGAAAGGAAAGGTATAGATTTATTTAGAGGAATTTATTGGAACCATACGTAAATTATTGATTAGGTGAAACAACCGTGAAAGACAATTTGAATTTTAGATTTTTAGTTTTCCATGATTCTTAAATGTTGGAAAGAACAAAAAAGTGAAAAGAACCATGCCCGCAGCCCGGATTCGAACCAGGGACCTCTGGGTTGATAGTCTTTACTAGATCTTTACTAGACTACAAAGGCCTCGATCTTCAGCAGTGATTTTAAGTAATATTCTTAAAAAAGAAAAGCATTAAAGTCGAATGGGTGGGTTCATCAACAAACCTACATAATTCTCTAGCCGTGTTTCATTATAAACACAGTTTCTTAAGAACTTACCGACGTATTTTAGAACACTCCCGAAGCTAGATAATTTTAATATAGATGACACTTAAGGTGTAAATGTAAAACCTAAAGGGGGCACAACTAGTCGGGACGCACAAGAAAAGGTCTGGTTTAGGATTTTTTTTGGCCACACATTAAAATAATTTATAACATAATTTTTTTTTTACATAGAAGATATGTATTTGGAGATTAAATTTGTTGTGTTTTATGACAAAATATTGGATTGATTAGTGGGATACAGCAAATTTGCGAGACCATTTATTTTGCCAACTGATTGGCAAAGCCGTTCTAAAGTTACCGTGATCACCGACTTCAAAAAAATGGATTTGAGAAAAATGCGTTTACAGTTTTGACTGATTTGACTGATCAGTGTGCATGATTTTAAGAAGCCCTTATTAAAAGTTATTTATCGGCATAAATAATAATTCGAGTAGTCTGAAATTTTAAGAGAATACTTTTCAAATATTTCTGTGGTCCCAAGGAATAATGACTAAACTCAAAACATCGTAAAAAAGCGATATGGAATTTATTTTATTGCCAATTTTTTGAAGTATGCAGATATCCATTTTTTGCCCAGAATTGATCATCACTTATGTACGCATGTATTTTGTTTGTAACGGTTCATATATTTCAAAAAAATGGGTCGTAGTTGGTGCAATTAAAATATTGTTTTTTACGATACTTAGAGTTTAGTCGTTATTCCTTGTGACGACAGATTTTACTTACAGAAAATGGAAAATTTTAACTAGTTATGCTTTTTCCGATTTTTCCCCCCCTGGCTATATAAAAGATAACAAGGTGATATTTTGACAAGTGAAAACACCTACATGCATACATTGATGTTTTTAAAAATGTTGTTTTTCTTAATCAAAAATTTACATCGAAAGCACTCATAGATGGCGCTCATTTGGACAGTGCACGCTGAAAAAAATTCAAAATTTTTACTGAAAGTATTACTAAAGAGCTGCACGGACGTATTTGCAAGACATTCGTTTGTTGTTCAAATGCTTACTCTATTCGACTCTCATTTCGAATTACAATGTTTTGAAAATAAAATTGGGAAGAGTTAGGCGAATATAGAGCAAAACGAATAAAGAGTAAAATGAATATATCCCTTCAGGAAATGGAAACATTCCCAGACATAAACAGGAAACATTCCAGGGAATGTAGGAAGCATTCCCTTCCGTTGGACACTCCATTTCTATTTTTACATAGCATGTCATTAAAGGGAAACATTCCTCCCAGCTGTCTCAAAAAGTGAATTGGAAGCAGTCCTCTCCTCTGTTCTAAAAATTAATGTGGAAACATTCCTCTCCCTTGTTATGAAAATGCGCGGCGATGATTCGAACCCGGGACCCCTGAGCGACAGTCAGGCGCGCTACCACTAGACTATCAATGCATTCTTAAAGAAGCGGTTTGGAAACAACATAAATACAAAATTACCCTTAAGCTTCCAAAAGATACGGTGGGGAATGTTTCTTTATCATTTTAAGATGGAAGCCTTCCGATTTTTCCTGGAGCAATATATAACAAAAAACGAATACAGAGTAAATCGATTACATATTAAAGCGAAAACAAGTAAAACGAGAACTTCGGTGAAATAAACAGGTGAAGTTATATTCAAAAGAATCGAAATGATCGGTACAATACTCAGAGTATTTCGAATATATTTTTATTAAGCAGGTAGTTTACTCCTGAAACACGCAATTTAAATTCAAAATGACAGTCGTTGCTCTCACTCAATTGATGTGTCTAGACTCGAGAGTGTGATGCAAAACAAAACTAAAAAAAGCAATCACCTTTCCTTATCTGACATTGATAAAATTATACATATTAAATCATACATATACAGTATAGTCTCGCTAATCCGGACACTCGCAATACCGGACTTCCCAGTAATACAGACATCTCTACACTTCGGACAGTTTTGATATTTTACCTCTATAGTTCGGACAGAAAACCAAATCGAACATGTTTGGTTTACAAATTGATTGTCGCTATGTAAATCAAGTCAACGTTTTCAATTCAAATGCATTTTGTTAATTAAACGGGGGTTTTTGTGAGAACAAGGCTTATTTGCCTGCATATTGTCATTCGGTTCATTTAATTACGCCTTGAATTTTTATCTACACGTTGACAATGGTGTGAATATTATAATTTAAAAAGTTTAAGTAGTTAGATTCTTAAAATGCTAGCGACAAAAAGGCAACATAAAACGATAAATCTTTCAGAGGTGCAAAATTTTAAATTTTATTGAAACTGTGAAAATCAGTACGATCTTCAGCTGAAAGATTCAAATTATCAAAATCTACAATTTTTGATATAAAGAAAAATAAAAAGACAAAATGATGTGCCGCCAGCATTCCAAGGATCAGATAAAATGAAATTTTAACAAAGAAAAGGCAAAATGATTGAACCAAATTTGTTCCAGGGAAAAAAATATCAGGCAAGGCATTATGTAAAAGTAATTTTGTGAAACAATTGTAATTTATTATTTGTAATTTTAAGTTTAGAAATTAATTTTTAAGTTTAAAAACATAATAGGTCTGTTCCCGTACTTTTTGGACTAAAGATGGTAAAACTGCCAAAAGCGTGAGCATATAACAAAATCTCTCAAAAATAGATAGAAACACAAAAAAGTACTGGAACGTTTTTCGGACTAAAATGGTATAAACTGCCAAATAAAATAGTTTGCCGAAATGAAGAAAAATTTTCACATACTTATGTATTACAATATTGAAATTAATTCTCAAATTAACATTTATATTTAGTTTTTTTACAATTTAACATGTTTCTGGTGGCCATTCTAATAGTTTTAATTTATATCAAAGAACTTTTTATGTTCTGCTAACTTATCCTTTTTTACTTGTAAACAGCTGTTTTTAAGCAGTTTAACACTTTTACCATTTTTAATAGAACAAATTTCTCGGCAAACTTTTGACAGTGAGGGGAAATTTTTTACTCTATCTACTGCACTCTCTTTTACCATTTTTTCAAGTACGGGAACGTTTTACGGACTAAAACCGGGAAAGCTGGTGAATTGGACTAAAACTTGAGAGTATGGGAACAGACCTATTATTTATGTTCTTATATAAAATTTCTTTACAAAAATTTCTTAGTAAAAGCGTTTGAATTAATAGGGCTCAACTATGCATTCAAATATGCTCAAATTTGTTTAACAAATTCTTCTACTTTCTGTATGCCGGACACATCCAGTAAAACGGACATACACCGAAACTATATGTGTCCGGATTAGCGAGACTGCACTGTACTTATTATACAAAAATCGTTGGTATAGAATTTTGATGAAATAGTTTTTTTTTATATTTCAAAAGTTTAATCTTTCAAGAATATACGGTTAAATTTTTGTAAGGATACCGACGTAATTTTCGCCTCTACAGTCACTTTAGTAGATATCAGGCCCAGTGATAAGAAACATACAATTCATTTACTAATGCTCATGAAATCATGAAATTTCTCTTTAAAACTGTTTTAAAATCTATAAACAACAAAAAAAGTTATGGTAAAGATGGATTTTCGAATTTCCTGCTAAGAAAAATGCAATCTTCTTTCTGGCGGTTCTAAGCAATTTTATTCAACAATGTATGCTTCCCGAGACAATGGAAATGCGCCAAGAAAATTTCTGTTTTGAAACCAAATTCAGATCCTAGTTTTCTAAGCGGCTATCGACTCATCTGACTACTCTCAAATAGTGAGTAAGTAGTGAGTAAGTAGTGAGCAGTGAGTAAGTTATTCGAAGAGTTTCTAATGAGAAAAATATACGAACACGTTGACAAAGAAAACATACTGAAAAACTGCCAATTTGGTTTTAGGAAATCTCCTTCAACAAATCACGCCCTACCACTTCTATCTGATTTTGTTTCAACCAAACTAAATCAAAGGTATGCAACGATAGCTGTCGCTTTTAAGTTTGAAAAAGCATTTGACACAGCCTGAATCGAGGAAATCCTCTTTAAAATGTATAGACAATATAGTTTTAATAGAAATCTATGTCGTATTATTCATAACTATTTAGTAGGTCGTTCGTTTTTTGTAATGGCTGGTAGCAACAACTCAATCGTGAAACAAATTGAGGCAGGTGTACCACAAGGGTCTCTACTGGGACCTGTTTTGTACAATTTTTATCTAGCGGATTTACCAGATCCTCCGATTAGAATAAATGTTCGTCCCTTATGTACTCTAGCGCTCATTTCTGGGGATGATATTTAAATACTCTGTTCATACTCACGTATATCGACTGCAAACACTCTTTGCAATGAACATTTAGCTAATTTAGTGAAATATTTTTCTAAATGGAAACTAAAAACAAATGTATCTAAAAGTGAATGCAACGTATTAAAAGGTATCAGGAAAAATCTATATCCAAACGCGCGTAAATTTTTCTCTAAAATTAATATCAATAATGAGGTCATACAAGAAAAAGATGAAATTAAATACTTAGGTGTATAAATACATAATAAATACGCATTTAAAACTCATATTAACTACGTTTTGAATAAAGCTAAGAAAATGAAAATGAAACAGAAAATGTTTTTCTGTTATTCGAAATTAATCAAACGAGCTAAGGATCTTAACAGCAAAATTAAACTAAATATATACAAACAAATCATAAGACCAATTTTATCTTACGCCTTTCCTGTTTGGTTAAATATATCGTCAAACCAAATGTATTACGTACTTACGTATTTTTGAAAGATATATTTTGCGAATATGCAGTGGCAGAATTTCACATCGGCAGTTGCACCCTAAATGTGGTATTATGCGAATTGATAGTTTAATAGTCAAAGTAGCCATTGAGTTCTTAAATAAAATTCAATTTGTAAACAACGATCTGCTAAGCAACTATTTTCTAAAACAGTTTGAGATACGGCTTTCATTAATACAACGATAGTTATCTCCTCTATATTTAAATGTGTTAAATGCAAACAAGCTTTTGTGCGACAATAATGTACTACTTTACTACCTTATAGGCGATATAACTCACTTGACATTCAACACAACTTGGTTTACAACACGGCTCAGTTTTTGTTAAGTTTTGCAATTGCAATTTTTTGTATTTAATTATTGTATGTATTTTAAGAAAAAAAAACCGTATGCCTTTCTTATAATATTAAAATCTTTGGAAAATAAAAAAATTGTTTTTGTCTGTAAATAACTATGTAATTCTAATGTTTTTGGCAATAAATGATTTTTATCTTTTATCTTTATCGAGCCCAGTGTTGCGAACATTGGTGATTTCTCGTCATTTTGACGATTTTTGGAACTAATTATGACGCGATTATTTTCTTTAATTTTTATGCCAAAAATTACGATTTTTAGTTGACTCGTTTTTTTTACTATTAAAAATTTAAGTTGGCAAGAGATTCAAGTACAGATTAAAATTTAATTTCAACTGATAATTCGTGACAACTGATAATCGTGATAGCGTACTGCATGGTAGAACTAGTAAAGGTATATGCATTTCTGACTGCTCTCTTTTTCTCATAGCCATAATTGTCAAACTCAAGCATTAGGCTATTCTTGCCTATTTTTGCTTTCTTATCGCATTCTCATCGTTTTCAGATTTTGTATGAGCTGTCAACTTCGTTTTGACAGTTTCGGCAGTCTGTCTCTCCGAAATGCATATACCTTCTCTAATTCTACTATGGTAGTGTGTGATCTCTTATGTTTTCTTTTCTTGCTTTCTTTGTTTCTTGCTGTTTGCCGCCAGGTGCAGTTCAATTGAATTATGTATATTGTTGTTCGAAAAAATTATTCTATTCTGCAGTTTTTACTGAAAAGTCAAACGTTATTTTTTTTTAAATATTGATACAAAACTACCTTGAGGTAAAATAATACCTTGAAATTAAATACTCGTTAGAGTTATGTATGATTTAAAAACTCTAATTGAATCTAATACTTTTTTACCTTAAATAATACATCTTTTCAATTTTATATTAATTATTCCATCTTCAATGAATTTTTAAAGATTTTATTTAATTTTTTATTTAAAACTATGCCTACTTATATAAATAAATATGCTTTTGAAGAACAATTTATTGTATTGCAGTACTGATTTGTAGTGAATGACGATTTTTCAATTTTTTTCATTACAACCCTGATCGAGTCAAAGTGTTTCGTCTACATTATCTTTATACTCATTTATTTCGAAACTACTTTTTTCGATATTTTTCACTTAACCCATAAGTGACAGCTTATAATATATCATATGTGATAAAAACATTTTTTAAAAATTCTTCAAAAATCCTCAGCCACTGTAAAGCTTTTGCTTCCAACAGTCAGAGAAGGCCAAAAGTATGCTTTTTCCAAAAAAATTTATAAAATTGATATTAAAAGCCTTTTTGTGTACTTTTTCACGCCAGTTCGTGCAGTATTTTAAAAAAAGTGAACAATGCCACTCAGGTGAGCTAGTTTCTTTTATAAACCTTAAGAAAAAAGAAAATATAATTAAAAAAGTGCATTCGGTTAAAGTGAAACGCCCACGCTACGAAATGAAAATTTTCAATACAAATATTAATACAAACATTAATTAATACATTTTAATACAAACTTTTGCTGAAAATTTCAAAAGCTAAACTCAACCAACGGGTTCTGGTAGTGAGAATTAATGCATTAAGAACCAGTAAAACACAAGCTGTTTTTAGCACTTATATTTCAAAAGTGCGTCATTCTGTCAATTTTCAACACTGTTTTTCCTTTATTGTTCCAGCCATAGCTGTACTCATAGTGATTAGTTATATTCTTGATTTTTAAGTATAATTCAAGAATAGCGACAACTCTTTTTTTTTGAAATTTTTTTGCTGGATTATATAGACATGCTTAGTCCAAATCTGGAAAAATTTCAGGCCGCTCGCAATTGGTTAAGAAGTGATAGGCATCCAAAGTTGGAAAAAATGACCTGCAAATGTTGATGTTTTTTTTTAGTTTTCTGCTTTATGGATATCAAAAGAAAGGTAATGCGAGTACCTATTCAACGAGTTATTAAACATGAAAATCTATGCATAACTTCTTCGGATATGACTATTCTTATATTTATAATATGGCTGAAAAACTAGTGGTTTCGCTTTTACGAAAGCACTACACTAAAAATTGTTATATTTTAAATATGTATGCATGCATTTTTATGTTTGATGCCCTGTTGAATAGGTACTGACATTACCTTTCTTATGACAACCATAAAAATTTCAAGATATGTAGGCCATTTTTTCTAACTTTGGAGGCATATAATTTCTAAACCAATTGCGAATAGCCTGCAATTTTTATATGGATTTAGGAGGCCAAAATGCATATAATTCGGAAAAAAAAATTAAAAAGTAGAGTCGCTATTCTTGAAATGTTCCGATTTTTATTTTGCAGATAAATCAAAAAAGTCAAAATCTTCAACACCGCCCAGGCCCCTTTTCTTTGAGAGGGTATCATTGAGTGCCATTTTGAACATGATCACCAATTTTTTAAATAATTTTTTTTCTTTATTGATGAATTAGTGTTACAAAATATTACTCGTTGTTTGCTATTTTAACCTTTCAAAAAAATTCTAAAAAACCTTAAATTTTCGAGCGCTAGACCACCGGCCTCCCTTAAAGACATGGTGCAATAATTCGAGGTAAAATAAAAAAAGCGTTGCTCTTCACTGTGTTTTTTTAAAAATTTCATTGTTAAAATCCAATGCAGCTTCAATCAATATAAGTGACTAGCCTGATTAATTGAATGCTACCTATTCAAGCATACCATTTTTTTTAAGCTTCGCAATTTTTTTAAAGAAAATCTATTATTTTTAAACAAAACAACTATCTGTCAATAGCTGCGTTTTTTTCAACATCAAAATCTGGATTTGGATTTTGAATTGCTGCCCATGTAAAGTATTTGACAACTAGATGGCGTTGAATGCAATCATGAGAATGTCAACAATGGCCGCATTCAGCGTTAGCAACTGTTGTGTGAAAATTCGCTGAATGGTCGAATTTTGGGAGCGCTAACTAAAACTTATTAGATAGCGAATGCCTTTTAATCGAGCGAACAAATTCTATGCTACATGAAAACAACTGTTTGATGAACTGTCAGATGCTGCTACTGACGCTGTTAAGTTAATAAACACAGAAAGGACGCAGCAAATTTTTGTGAGAAACCTTTGCAATTGAATTAAATTTACATAAAAATTAAATATAATCAAATTGAAACTAACTTCTGACGTGTAGAGAAGCAACACATTCAGAGAAAAACATCGCGCACTAAGGTAGCGCTACCATTACAGTTCACAACAGTTGTCTGCGCTGAGTGCGGCCAATGCTTTTTTCGATTATGCGCCACCTGCCTGTGATGTTTTAAACAACAAGTTTACAAAATCTAAATCCATAGCAGGATTTTGTTTGCATGGAAATCTGTTTTTTATGTTGGAAAAAATGCGGCTAATATATTGTAAATTCGGGGTCGTATGCATAATTTTTAGGGTTTATAATTTGTAAGATTTTTGATATCTAATTATATTTACATATATGCGCTACAGGATTAACTTGAAGAATTTTGATATTGTTTTTATTTATTGCATTATTTGTTGAATTAAAAATGGTTTAACAGCTAAAATTATTTCCATTTGTTCAACGGAAACGACTAGTTTCATCTACGTGCTGTAAAAATTTTTAATCATTTGGTTAAATTTTAAGTCATCTGTAGCAGCGCGGTCAGTAAGAAAAATTTCATTTCGAGAAAAATGGCTTTGAAAGTACAAATGACATTAAACAACAGGCTTTTAGACTTATAATTAAAATTTTTTTGTGGTATAAACTTTTTTCTGTACCAGAAAAAAATTTTTTTTCTCTGTATTCTTTTCTCTACACTTTAAAGAGAATAAAATTATGATTAAATTTACTTTTTTGAAATGATTAAAAATGAACTTTTTTTGCGAAAAAAAGGAAAAAATTTGAATTTTCTGCTTTTTTAAAGTATATTTTTATTCTGTAACTTACTAGCTGAACCCGGTGTGCTTCGCTACTCCCCTCGTTATAAAATAAAATTACAAGTATTTATATATTTTTCACGCCATCGAATTTTCGAAATAAGTCCACCCCAGCGCCACCTACCCTGTCCATTTATACACAAATTATTTTCTTATGATCAAACAAACATACATTCTGAATTTCAGTTAAATTGGTCCATAAATTCAAATTTTCGATATAAGTCCACCCCAGCGCCACCTACCGTGTCCATTTATACACAAATTATTTTCTTATGATCAAACAAACATACATTCTGAATTTCAGTTAAATTGGTCCATAAATTCAAATTTTCGATATAAGTCCACCCCAGCGCCACCTATCAGGTCCAAATATAGCCTATGTTACCCACCGTACCAAGATGAACATTACCTGAAAATATCGTCAAAATCGGCCCAGCTGTTTTGGAGTCCATATGTTACATACATACACACATCCTATTTTATATATATAGAAAATTATATTTTAGTACATTTTTTTTGTTTTTTGAAAGAAAATTATTTTTTGTGCATTAAAAAAATGTGTTAAAAAAAGGTTTTTTTATAATTCAAGTGGAGTTAAAGCGTTTACTTTTGAGAGCTTTTGTCATCTAATCATGATTTTCTTTAAGTATAGACTGCCCATAATAAGTGTTTAAAATTTGTTGGAGCCATTTTGTGCCTTTTCGGAATTATTAAACTTTTTGTTAGAGAACTCCAGTAGCTATAATCAAAACAAACAAGTGCAGCCACCAAAAATGTATAGCAATGCAATTTTGTGTTTGCAAAGCAATGTTTTTTGTTATTTTCTTTTGTTTTGCTATTCTTCTCAAGCTATCGGTGTTGATGTGCTGGCTTAACCCATTTTCGGCGGTTCCTTAAGTACCGGGCCAAAATCGATGAAACTTCGTTCAGAGTCTATGTATGGCCCTAAACTTTATCTGGCAAAATTTTTGCACCACTAGCTGCATCACCTACCTTCACAGCCGTACCTGGACATTTTAAAACAGCAAAAGGGCTTTTAATTTATTTTAAAATAAAATTTAAAACTTATAATAGTTACTACATATTGCAAAGCAATTTTCGCTATTGCGATTTGAAATTTTTCCGGAATTTTCAAAAATAAAAAAAAAACAAAAAACCCAAATATTGCGACGCGCCGTGGGCGTAAAATACAAGTAAACGACCGAATCGACTCAAACCAAAAAAAATGTATATAGTCGAAGGTCCATACTAACATATTCCTTACAGTGCTAGACCATACCACTTTCGCGCTCACCTGGAGAAAATTCTAATGTTTCTGGTGCAAAAATGCACCAATAGCTGGAAATGGGTTAAAAATATGAATTATTTTTTTAATGTATTCCTTGTTTAAATTAAACCCTTGCAATATTGACTACTTTTAAATAATTTGTATGTATTGATATTGACCTTTTCTATTATACATATATTTGAATGTATTCTTATACATATTTTTTATACATATGAAATACATATTATTTTTAATATTACAAAATAAAATACCTATATAAACTTAAAAAAAACAACTATATTTAACAAAGCGTGTAATAATTTGTAGATTAAACTGGAGATTAATTAAAAGAATTAATTATCAGGTATACACTGATATTTGGTACCCGATGAAAGAGGATAAAATTTTGCATCAGTAAGTGAACAAATTGTTGCAAAGTATTCAATGCATTTTGAAAGTTTTGGTTTTTTATTTTTGCGTGCTCGCTGAGATAAGAGTGATTTTTTCTTTGCATTCCAGTGGCTTTTTTATATATTTTTTATAAAGCCAAAATTTAAAATAAAATTAAATGAGGCCTACATACTCAGGATTTTTTTGAAGCAACATATTTAGTTTTTTTGTAAAAAAGTGTTTCGAAATGATTTTATTTGTTTTTCCACATTTAGCTTAAAAATGTGTGTATTTTGCTCATATATGTATGTAGGACAAGGCTGGCCCCTGCTTGTATGGGAAAATTTTATTTTAGAAGGATTGTTAATCGATCCCCCTAAAAATATGCGAATATATGATGAAATATAAAATTTTAAATCGCTTAAGGAGATGGGACATACAAAAAAATAAAAAAATATGATTTATTTGGGTTGGGTCCTTTTCGCAGAATTTCAAAATATTGAAAAAAAAAATCTTGAAATCAAAATCTTGAAAAAAATCTTAAAACTCAAAATTTTGAAAAGCCTACGCATAGAATGTATTATTTAATTCGAGCGCGCGGATTAAAGAATACATTCTATGCGTGGGTTTTTTAAGATTTCTTTATTGAAAATTTGACACTATTTCGAGAAGTGTCCAATTTCGAAAGAAGTATCAATTTTTTCGAATAATGTCAAACTTCGAAAATAATCAAAATAATGAATAATTGTCAAGTTACAGAAATTGCCAAATTTTAAAATAAATGTCAAATTGTCCAATTATTTGAAAAAGTTTCAAATTTCAAAAAGTGTCAAATGTCGAAAAAAGTGTAAAATTTGCAATAGGTACAACAAAAATTTTATTTTGAATTTATTTAAATTTATATACGATTTTTCTTTAGTATTTATTATTTAAGTGCAATATGTCAGTGCAATATGACACTAGGAACTTAAAAAAATATATCAAGCTATATATTTTAAACATTATTACGCAGAAATGAAAAAGTCGAAATATTTTTTATTTCCAAATTATTTTAAAAAATGTTATTTTTTGGGTGGCGCGTAAGTTTTCTAGAGGTAAAACACAAATATTCATCTACAAAATGGCCTTTGTTGTAAAATTTTAGTGTATAACTCTTCATATTTTCAATTTAATTTCATATCTTTTTATTACATTCCAATTTGTCTTTGTCTTTTAAAATATACTCCAAAAAATTATCACTTAATGAAAATTATATTAAGAAATTGTGTGTGCAAAACATTTTAAAACTTTTTAAGAACTTATTTCTTTTTTTCAATCAGGATATTTTATGTCATCAGTACTCCTTCCTTGTTAAAAAATCTGTCATTATAACAAAAAATAACTTCAATAAAACAAAATATTTATTACATTAACGTTATTTTACCTGAATTGTAACGTAAGAATAACACAATAAAAACTTTTTTGGATGTTTCAAGTATGTTTTTTCTTGTGGCGTGCAACTTAAGTTTGCACCAACAACACATTTATAACATTATCATAACACATTTTTCACCGTAATTTTCACGTAATTGTAATTACGTTGCAATTACGATTTATATCTGTATTGGCGACTCTTTTGCGACACTTTTACAACCTTTTTGTGCTAGCTGGGTGGGTTCGAGACCCAGCTAAATTAAAGTAAAATAAAAAAATGTTCTGTTAAAAATGCTATTCACTCGTCCAACTCAGTTGTTAACATAGTTTTGCTTGAAAGTTTCTATATGACCTTATTTTTTATTATTAGGTAAATTTTCTATGATTTAAATTCAAATTCTAAAATTTGATAGTTTAAATCATTTTTGATTTTAAATACAAATTCTAGTTGTTTGATAGTTTAAAACCATTTATTGCGCTTTTAGGTCAGGTTAGAACAATCAATTGCTCTAACAAATTTTTTCCCACAGAAACAACAACAAAAACATTTTTCAATATGAAAAGGAAAACATCACTAGCTGATTTTATTGCAATTTCGGCCCTGCTACAGGCTTCAGCAGAAATCTTTGCGATGCCACCACCTGGGATCGAACCCGGTCGTGGACGCCGTGCCAGCGCATTTAAGCGCACTGCACCACAGAGCCGATGAGATTTCAGTGTCAATTGCTCAGTTTTGCTCCCTTTCATACTTCTTTCGTTGCTGTTCTTTTTATGCTTATGAAAGACCCAGCTAAATTATACTAATGTTGGGATTAAAAAATAGTACTTTTGGATTATAAATTCTTTTAAACCAAAGTTTGGATTAAAAAGTAGTCCAAAATTTTTAACCGTGTCGAAAACAGCTGATTATTATTTTTGGTTCAAAATGATTTTAAAATCCTTCCCATGAAGCTTGGCGCTGATTTCAATTAATTGTGACATAATTTTTTTTTCTAAACTTTGTCAGGCTGTTACCTTTAGCTCCATCGCTACTGCAGCAGCTGACGCGTAGATCCCATTTATATTAGCGGAAAACCATAACTGTTATGAATTTCAGTCGGAATAAAATGACTTGTTCAAATGTAACGCTACCTCCAGGACTATTAAGGGTCTATTGAAAAATTAAGGGTTGGGAAAGAAGGATGATTTTTAGACCTTTATTTTTAGGAGGCATCGATCAGTAGCGCGCTTGACTGCCGCTCAGGGGTTGCGGGTTCGAATCCTGGATGGTGCTACGCTATAACCTTTCTTTCCTTTTTTCTAATCAAAGGAACTAAAACACATCAATTTACGATGAAAAGTTGTAGTTGATCGTGGTAGGAAAGTTTTGTGCAGTGGAACGCTCAGTAACTTGATTTGACTGAGTTCAAGGCATAGCACTTGCTTGAGATTTAATATCACATGTTTCGACGGCATCGGCCACATTAAAAACATCCTACACAAAAGTTTCATTGATTACTCCCTTCTTTCATTCCGTGGTATCACAACGGACCAATAATTTGTTCTAAGTGGGCTGGCCTAAAGACCTAAGGCAAATAAAATGATGACATAATACTAAAAACAACTCAAAAATTTTCGAAACTCTAATTGAAACTTATTGTAGGAAATTTTGTTTATACCATATGATCACATATGATCACCTTTTACGCCATTGATCGGAAAAATGACCACAACATTTTTTCTAGTAACGCACAAGATTTCAACTCAATAAGAAATCTAAAGATTTCTAACTTATTTTTAGACCTTGATTGATGATATTTAAAAGTTTGACACATTTCTCAAAAAAATAGGGAGCCCGGTAGAAAATGGGTTTAATTAAATGAAAAAAATAATACTTTTCTTTTGACTACACCTCATATAAATTTATTTAAAAAAATTAGATTTTTTTTGATTTCGTTTGTATTCCAGATAAACTAGAGTTTGAAAGCATAGTGAAAGCCTTTAAGCTAAATTTTTTTTAAATTTTTAAACAATTTTCGTTTGCTGAAAGTACTAATTTGTATTAATCTTATCAAAATTAACTTTTTATTAATGAAGATATGAGTGGATGAAGGTGATATGTAGCATTTTCGGATTTTCGCTGTTCTATGCATAGATGGAGATGTAATATACCCTGCAGTGTAACCAACTAGTTTAAAACCAGTATGCATACTAGTTGAAAACTGAGCAGTACTAGTTCAATATCGTCTTTTTTTTATTTACCTAACTGGTATTTTTAACATGGCGATGTCATTGGAAATATCAATAGTCCTATTCTGAACAGATGAATACAAGTTTATAATATACATAGTTTTAGTTACTTAAATTCTAGTTTGATATGAATAGTTGTAAACAAATCATATATTGCCAAATTTTAACTAGTTTCTAGTTTAACCTTTCCTGAGTGGTTGGCAAATAGTCATGTTTTAATTAGTTTACAACTAGTTATATCAAACCAATAAATCAACCAGTTCTTTATTCAGCAATTTATCTTCTGAAGTTGGAGCTTCTACCAAAGCGACTATTTAGAAAAATTCAAGTAAAATTTAGATAGTGTTTTATTATTTCATATAAAAGTAAATTTTTTAAAGTTTATAAAGTACATGAGTATAATGAAAGAAACATTTTAATAATAATACTAATTGTATTTTGACGAAAAGTTTAATGAATGTTTTAATTTTTATCGCCTGCATTAGATGCTTGTATTTTACATAACAAAAGTAAATTTTTGAAATTTCGTCAGTATAATGAAAGAAAAATTTATTCATATGTTGTCAGGATTTGTTCATAATATAATTATTATCTTGGAATCGGAAACTTTCAGTAATAAAGATGGTTCGCCATATTTCTACGGTCGTGACGAACGCAAGGACTATTGGTGGATTGAATATTATCAAAACTTTAAAGTATTTCAAAATTTACTTAGCTCCAACCGGTTGTGAAACTGGTTGATTTTAACAATATGTAATATAGTTTGATTTTGGCTAGTTTTACAACTGGTTTATTGTGACTTGACATAAACTAGGTGGATTTAAACTATTTTTGCAACTAGTAAATCGTGGCAAAATATAAACTAGTTTAATAAAGACTAATAATTTTTTACTGCTGATTAATCTTACACTGCAGGGATACATACAAACAATTTTGAATCTTAAACTAACCATGTTTGTGGCTATTTTAGAAAATAACTACTTGATGAAGGTGATATGTACACAATTTCTTAAAATCAATGGCCGCATTCTAGCCGAAAAAGTGCTCAAGTAGCGAAGTAGCATAAAATATTTTCGCTATATAAATTGTGACATCTCAAGGAACATGTTCTGTGAGAGCATACCATTCAGCCCGAAAGTTGTGGAACAGTTCTTGAGCACTTTTTCGGCTAGAATGCGGCCAATATTAACATTTTTATAGCTGCTCAAATAGTATAAAACTTACTTTTATACGGTAGAAGAAGGAACTATGTGACATTGCACTGCACTTTAAAGGTATGTTTCCGTACTCGATTCAAGTAACTTGAAGTTGCTTGAAAGCGTTCTTTTAAAAATTTTTGAAACTCGAGAGAGAAGAATGACATGCAAAATGTCATTCTCTATTCTTTTACAATTACTTGAAGTTAGTACGGGAACAGACCTTGTAATGTGAAGTGTAATGTGCTGAACATATCACCTTCATTCATAAAACGGCGGCAGGGTTCGTAAACGTCATTTGCTTTGCAGTCATACAAAGAAAGGTACGCATCGCCAGTTAAGAAAGTACTTTAACGGCAACACTGCTTTTTTTTGTTGACTTTAGGAACTCAGTCGGCGTCACCATTCCGACCCATTCATTTTCTTAATTTGGACAACCGTACGCACGCACCGTTTGTTGTTTTTAAAAATAATTTAAAAGTGTAAATAAACCGATATTGCAAACTCACAAAAACAAAGGCAGGAACCAAATCAAGAGTTAAAGAATTAACGGAAGATGCGCTTAACCATAATTTGGTTGAAACACCTGTATATAACAATGTTTTTGAAAATTATAACATAAGAAATGTTCGCGAAGGCAACTGTTTTTTCCTTTTTTTGTCAGTTTATTTATAGTTATTATCTTATATTACCAAGTGAACAAAATAATTTTTATTGAAATTTTTTTTCATTCAGATGGGTAAAATATTAGAAATTTGAAAACACTTTTTTATCTATATAAAAGAAACAACAACAACAACCACACAGCAACGCTGTTCAACAGCTGAGCTTTGGGAGAGTAGAATGCGAGAGTGAAAAAAGAAACCAATACTTGATATTTTTATACCCCCACGTTTAAAAAACGTAATGCGGGTATATTTTGTCACTCTGTTTGTAACGACGGTAAGGAGGCGTGGCCGGTATAGAAAAGTATATAAATTCCTGATCAGCATCACCTCCTGAGTCGATTTAGCCATGTCCGTCTGTCCGTCTGTGTCCACGATAGCAGCCGTAATTTTTGAGATATCATAACGAAGTTCAAAATATAAGCTTTTTATACAAAAATGGAGGTCAAGTTCGAATCTGAGCAAAATCGAATGAAAACCACGCCTACCTCCCATACAAAGTGACTTAACCAAAACGGTTAACTTCGGCCCAGTCGAAGATAATTCCTTACTAGTTTTTGAGTATACTTTTTACCAATACTCTTTACCAATACTTGATATTAAAAGGATATTTTAAAATCATAGCTCACAAATTTCCCGAAGTGAGACATACATATTTGGATTCGGACCGGGATTACTTCGGAAAAATGACACCATCTACAGAGGCGGACAAAATTATTCACACAGCACCCATTTTTTCATTTAACTAGGTATATTTTAAAAATAGATTAATGTTTTCAAAAATCTTATTCTAGGAAATACTTATGTCTGTATTGTTTATTTAAAAATAACAAAAAGTCAACAGAATTGTTTTCTATTAAATAAAAAAAATAACATTAAACAAAATCAGATTTTAAAGGGACAAAATTATTCAGACATTCCGTTTTCATAAAAAAATATTAGGCTCGGTAAAATAATAATATATAGTTGGCATGGCTATTTGTTTTGGCTCTTCCATTCCTATTGGAGTACTTGTTGTACTTGGGCTTTGCTGGTTATGCTAATTTTAGCGACACGCCTCTCGACTTTATCCCAAAAATTTTCAATGGGTTTAAGTCTGGAAATTGTTGTGGTTCTGGGAGAATGCGAGGCGCTTTGTCGTGGTCAGTATGCTTGAGATCATTATCTTGTTGGAAATAACAGTTTTTAGCAGGGCTCAGGTTACGCGCACATTTTACAAGATTTTCTTTTCAAATATTGCGGTGAACCGATTTGTCCATAATACCGCCAATAAACACAAGATTCCTCAAATCTGCCGCTAACATAAACCTCCAACCAATGACTCCTCCACCACCATGTTTCACTGTAACGATTGTATTATTTTTTAAGGTCGGTGTTGCGTTTTCACCAGACTCGAATCCTTTCATCCGATTGAAAGATGTTAAAGTACGTTGCTCCAGAAATCAAGTTGCTTGCCTTTATATAACTTTAAGACATCTAGCCTCTTTTTCTTTTTGGCTTTACTGATAAGAGGTTTTTTCCTGCCACAAGCGAACCATAACCGGCACCTTTTTTGACCATCTGAATCGTTTTTGGATGAATTACTTTATAAATTTCTTCTTGAACGTCTGCTGCTGCAACCTGTGTTGAAATAATTTTTGGTATTTTGTAATTTTTCTTATTATTTTTTACTCATCAAAGGTGGTTACTTTGCATGGTCTACCGGTATGAGGTCGGATTTGAGGAGTTTCCTTTGCTTCAAAACGCTTTATTATACTATTAATCGTGAAACGGCTTCAATTGTATTTTTAGCCGATTTCTGCACTTGATTTTTATGCATTGTGCAGATGTAGAACTATTTTTTTTAACTTCACTTGCTTCTTTTTGTTTCCGAACCATTTTTAACTCGAGATCAATTTTTAACAACGCACACGCTAAATAAGTGGAATTTTGAATGCTCGCATTTATAACGGCACTTTTCCGAAAGTATAAGTTGCTTTGTTACAGGTTAAAATCAGCAAGCGCGTCGGAAGCGAATTTCATCTGGGGGGGCAGTACAAATGGAGGGGCAGTACAAATGGTGGTGCAAAAAAAGTTCACCAAAATTTCTTCACATGAAACATGAAGAAGAGAGAAAGAAGAGGAAAATATATAATACAAAAATATTATCGTTGTAAAAAAACTGATATTTTGAATAACTTTTCCTTTTAAATTGTTTATCTAGCTAAAAAAGTGGGGGGTAACTGCCCACCTTGCCCCCCCGCTTCCGACGCCAATGAAAATCAGTTCAAATTTTGAAAAACATTATTTGTGTGAATAATTTTGTCCCTACTCTCGTATGACTTGTTTTATATTTTTATTAATTTTCTTGTACATAAACATTTTTTTGTAAATTTATAATTGTATTTAGATATGTAATGAAAAAACAAATCTTTTGTATTAACATAGTAATTGTGTAATGTTCAACGATTGGAAAATACAAAGTGGGAAATTTTATTATGCAATATGTGTGAATAATTTTGTCCACACCTGTATACACCTGAGGAATATCGAAGCATTATAGGCAAAGCTTCACGAAACAACATAGTAATTGATATGACTGACCACTTCAGGAAAATAAAGGATTTGCAGATGGAGTTGAATTTGATTGACAGGAGAAAAGATACAAATAATGGGAAAATGAGTTTTAGAGATGGCGTGAAATGGATCAGAGTAGATGAATTCAGTTCATATTTATAAAAAGAGTGATACGACGAACATTAAAAAAAAGGCGTCAAGTTAATCCAGATTTTGAGGTGGCACGTGTGGATGGTGAATATGGTACTGTGACGGTTGAAAAAAAAAAAACTAATATCAAGGAGCAACTAAAATTTGCTAAACCGCAATATCGTTATTATTATGAGTCCATTCTCAGAGAATAGTAATCGTTTTTCGTTTATTTTTTGTTTATTTTTCAAACGACCTAAGAATCTTGTCTCTTTCAGAATAAATTTTCTCAAATTGCTTAAAGTTTTCTTTTATGGAAGAAGGAGTTATGTTCAGTTTTTATTAAAATACATTTCTGTCCTTCAGTTCACTTCTATTACAAATGAATTAAACGGTTTACGTAGCTTGACAGCCTTTTGGGATCAATAAACTAAATGCATTTTGAAATATTTTGAAATGTTTCTGCGAAACTTTGAATTCAATTTTCTCAAAATTAGAAATATGTGACAAAACACCTTTATCCATCATGTCTTCAAATATAAAAATTATGTTTTTTTGCATAAAAAAATTTGGTATTTTATGAATTTTATCTTTTCAGACTCAAAAAAGTCTGCTGCTTTTTTACTGTCTGACTTTCAAATTATATTCATTTTGTTGCTCATGTCAACATTCTTGCAATAATCATTTCATCTGTTTCATGTAATTGAATAATGAAGTTGTTGTTTGGCAACTATTTCGGTTTGTGGACGATGTTGTTTGAATTGACCGCAACGCGGTGCAGTTTTTAAACTAACGGTAATTTTGTTATTATAATACTTTTTACCATCCGAGTTTTTTGTGTGTTTAATTTTAAAAACTTTCTGTTATTTTGACATCAAAAACACTCACGTATATTCAAAATTGTAGAGATTTTTGGTACAACGACTTTTTTATAAAACATCGTTACCTAAGAATGAGAAAAAAACGACATGAAAATCAAAGTTTGGTCTTTCGATGCAAATATCTCCGCTGTCCATTAATATATTTCATTCAAAGTTTTTTTGTTCAAAAGTTCAATAAAATCACTTCACAAAAATAGGTTGAACTGTACCGTTACGTCAGTGAAACTATGTTTTATAATTATGTCAAAAAAGGGTCCAAAATATTGACTTTTTACTCAAAAAATGACTCAAAAATTGTTTTTGTTGTAAAAATTAAATCAATTAAAAATTGCACACCTGGCTACTTTTCATATGACATAACATTTATTTGCAAAAATTCTTCCAGCTAAGCGCAAAAATTATTTTACTTTTTTTGTCATCAAAACAACAAGAAATTTATTTTTTCAAAATGTTGTTTTTATATTTTTTACAAAAAAGGCAAGTCTCAAAAATAATTTATGTAAAAAAATGCACCCATTATCTCTTTCCAATCAAAAGTTATGGCTAAAAATCTATTTTTTCATACCAGATCAGTTTCAGCTATATGGCGATATAATAAGACATATGCGCATCTGGTTAGCACAATTATTTCATTGGTTTTATCTGTGCCTTAAATTCACAGATAGATGGCGCCACACATGTAAGAACTGTGGGTACAAACTGTACACCTTGCGGTGAATAGCCGAATGATGTCTACCAAAAGTTACTTCAAATTTAACCCTATACGTTTGGGATTACAGACAGGTGGCGCTATTTTCTGCTTACAGAAGAATATCTGATGTTCTTATGTAGCTATCAGATAAGATTTGCGAAATTTTTTGCGAAAATGCTATTGCTACCAAACTTTTAAAATGTCAAATAATGCAGCACTGTCAGTTTTTTCAGTCGCAGCGTCATCTAGCCGTCAATAACGGCTAAGTGTTGTCTACTTTTACAGTTGAGCTTTTTACACTTAAAAACATAGAATTGGATCAATTTAAATGTCCAGCTCACTTGCTGAATTATTGGTTGTTTTTGCTTTGCTTGCAAATGCGATGATATGATCCTGATCTCCCATGAAAAAAACGCAGCTAATATAAATTTTAGTACAATCATTTAAGTACAACGAATTTTTCATAAGACACTGATAGCTAGTAATGAGAAAAAAATTATATGATAAACAAAGTTTTTAATTTTAATGCCAATATCTTCGCTGTTTTTAAAATAATACATTAAATTTTATTTTGTTAAAAAGTTTAATATATTTTTTAATATTAATATTTGTTTAAATGATAAAAACCCCATATCTCAAGGACGCATTAAGTCTCACCATAATTTTTATACTGTTGAAAAGGTAATTTTGCTAGCTTTAAGATTAAGTATATATAAAAATTATTTTTAATTTTTAAAATATGTTTTTCGTCCACCTTCTTTGAATTTAATAAGCTAACCGCAAGAGATGGAACCACCAACAACAAAAATTTGGATTTAATTTCTTTCAATTACCTTTCTAACGGTAGCTTAAAAATAAAATTCAACATGCTTTTCATTATTGCCGAATTTAAAAAATATTTAATCGAGAAGTGTATAATAAAATGTTTACATAAATGACTCTCGAGTAACACCGGGTATATCAACTAGTTGTTAAATGAAATGGAAGGTAGGAGTAGTTAATAGATCGAGCGCATTTAAAGGTAGAAGTTGTTTGAAGAAACTAGGGACAGGAATTTTATTTTTATAGTACGAATAAAACCAAACTTTTGCCATCTTTGCTACTGCAAATTGTATGGGGGTGGATCGTAGTGTCAGTTAATGATTACGCCCATTTTTTGAAACTATTAATTTTCAAGATTTCATTGGTAATACACTTTTCAATTTTGCCATATTTTTTGCTAGAAACAATATATGCTTGGAACGTCCTGTTCTGGACGTTGAAACAAACAATAGATATAGATTTGCGTACTCTTTTGGTTTTTACCTTGACTGAAAAAGTTCGCATCGATATCAGTGTAGTACGAGTTTGGCGTAGGATGATGCGAGGGCACAAAGTCCCCCACATAAACTGACAAATCATTAAAATATCCTAGATTTGTGGCAACAGCAGCTGCAGCTGTTGCAACGCTATCAACTAAATCCGTAGCGGCGGAACCTGTTGCTGTGCTGGATGCGTTGGAGCCGGTGTTGCTGATGTTGCTGCTATTGCTGCCGCCAGATAAACGTTGATGTGATGACGATGATGATGATGATGTTGTTGATGTGGAGGACAACTGCTGCTGCTGGTGGCTCTGCGGATTATGCTGTTGATGTTGGTGGTGGGGCTGCTGTTGGTGCGGTTGGTGCTGCTGCAGTTGCTGAGCATAGTGATGAGCACCTTGATGTGGCAAATGATAGGAGGCATAATTGTCGAAACTTTGCAAGACCATATTGTTCAATTGCTGTTCCTGTTGCTGACTCAAACTCGTAGAATTATTATAGTTTTGCACACTTTTGCAATTATTGTTATGATTGTATTTCGGTGAATGCTGCTGGTGATGCCGAATGGTGATGCTTTGTGATGGGCTAGGGCACGGTTGCCTAGCATAGATCGGTGATGCTTTGGGTTGTGATATTGTTGGTGTTATTGCTGCTGTTGCTACGGCGGACGGTGCTGAAGTTGCTGATGTGATGGTGGAACCAACTAAAAACGAAGAGGGCGGCATGTCTTCTTGTTAATTGTTGTTGTTGTTGGTGTTGTCAAATAGATTGCAAAGCACTGCATTGACTCATTCTATATCCAACAACAACAAAAAAGTCTCCAAAGTCACTGACTGTGGGAATTCTAAACAAATCAAAGAGTGGAGTGGGTAGCACGCTTAAGCTGAGGGTTAGTCCACTGATGAAGTTCTAGTGCGTCAGTCTATATATTCGTCTGTCCACTAATTATGCTGGTGGTACTTGCAGTTTTATATCTTAATTTAATTCCAATGTTAGAATTTATTTTTGCACACGACACACACACGATTCTTCAAGAAGTTTTAATAAACTTGTGAGTTTTTTTTTATTTGTAGCATGGTTTGGTCAAAAACCTCACAATGCAAAGGTTTGGATGCGGGCCTTGAAATTAAATGGCCACTAAAACAATGCGGGGGTACACTACCAAAGCTGAGGTTTGGTTTTGAGGTTTTAATGTTGAAAACACTTGTATATCTTCTGGCAAACTTTTGGTAAAAGTGCTGTTGTTACTTTTTACTATTTTTTTTTTGTACGTCATTTGTTAAAAGGCGCTGTTTTCGTTTTATATTTTTGTATAAACTTGTTTATTAGAACACTATTTAAAACACTTTTTTTACATGTTCCTAATTTTTGTTTAACAACTTTTTTAAAAAGCACACTTTTTATTGAAACACTGCGTTCGTATTCCGTGTGTGATCGATAGCCGTGAAATACTCGCTCGATCGTCTCTTCGCATTCATTGAATTGATCCGTGTTTCTTGGCTGCACCTCTTTTAACTTCGACATCCGTTTAACAACTAAACTAGTAACGTGCGCCAGTTGTTTGTGGATGTTGTTGCTGTGTTTCTGTTGCTGTTGCTGCTCTATACAGTTGGTCTTTATTTTATGTTGGTGTCGGTATTGGTTGGTGGTGGTTCTTATTTCAGGTCTTCACTCTTGATGTGGGTTTTTCGTGTGTGTGTGTGTGTGTGTGAGTGTTCTTGTGTGTTTGCCGAATGAACTCATAATGAATTGTTCTGTTGCGTAAAATAATTCATTGATGTTGGCTTCTCAATGTGTTGTTAGATCTCAGCAAGTGTACACAAAAATACACAAACTTGGCCATTTTCAGTAATATTAGCAACTAAGAGAAACATGATTATACCGAGAGTATCTATTAAATATTTTTAAGGTAGTTCTGATTACAGAAAGGATTACACACGATTAACATAAGGATTATCTAGACAGCACCGTAGTTCAATTGAATTTTTTTTTTACATTTTTATAAAAAAATGATGTAAAGGAAAAACTGTAGTGATTAATTTACAACACTATTTTTTAGCAGTATTTGGAAGTAAAAGGTTTTTATTATTTCAGACGTTTCCTTTCCGGAATTGTAATTGAGCAGAATTTGATTTGGTCCAAGTTTCTAAAGAAAAATTTCGAGTTAAAGAGTTGTTGGCTTAACTCGTTGGCTTAAAATATAAAATAACATTTTGGAAAAAAAAAACAGATGCGTCGCTAGACACACGAGAGAAGCGAAGCTTTTTCGCAGTTTCATAAGCATGATAATCTAATGGTTTTTTAATAAAAACATTTTTAAATTTAATTTTTTAAATACCATAATGTTAAATAAAAAAAAAATAATATTCCCACCAGTAAATTTTATTAACTTACATTATTTTACATTAATTTTGAATTATTTTTGTAAATTTTAATGAAATTACTGGTTTTTATAATTCATAAAAGCCAAATAATTCTCTGCAGGATTTCATTATGCGGCTTCACCGTACTGTAGCAAATAAGAGCGAATTAATTATTTTATGAAAACATACACGCAAAAAGCACTTACAATCCAACACGGCAAAAGCAAAATTTTGCTTCATAAATTGCTTTTTAGACATAAAACCATAATATTTTTTTACTTTTCGTAAAAATTAAAGTTTTTTCCTAAATGACCTCTATATTTATTATGTTGACTTTATATGATTTAAATACAAATTCTAAATGTTTGATAGTTAAAATCATACTTGATTTTAAATACAAATTCTAGTTGTTTGATAGTTTAAAATCGTTTATTGAGCTTAAGGTCAAAGTAAGAACAATTAATTGTTCTAGCGAATCTTTCCAAAGAAACAACAACAACAACAAAGTTTTTTTTAAGGTTTTCTTAAAAATCAAATTAGATTCTCATTTACATGTGATGTATGTGCTTTTTGAGTGTATGTTTTTATAAAATAATAAATACCCTCTTATTCGTGGATGTACGGTGAAGCCACATAATAGAATATACTGCAGATAATTATTTGGCGATTAAGACTGCATCAGAAAAAAAAAATAATATTATAACTTTTTTATGTAAAACGAGCTTAAAGTGAAAAAAGAAAATAAAAAACATATTTTTCATATTTGAGTTACTATAAATTGTTCCATGGTTAAAAATACCAAAAAACTTTAAAAGATATTATTGAACTAATTAAAAGTCTTTAAAAATACCGTTTCAAAGAGGTTCCTATCTGAAATACTTTTTAAATTATTGCATTAAAACTGGTGACACCTATGAATACCATTTTTTGCTAACTTCCGCTTATAGCTCGAAACAGGGGGGAGATGGACCCCTCTAACACACAATTTTTCTCTTGTCTTGACCCAATGATTCAACCAGCGCCGGATTGAAACGTTGTTCTTGGACACCCTGTATAAAGAAAAACGTAAACAGAGTGCAAAGTTCGCATACAGTTTTTGAAAGGAGTTCATTAAACTTTATAGAAGTAAACTTCATAAATTATAAAAAAACAGCAAGAAATTGCTTTGCTATTAAACGATGCTATCTTCTTGAACGCTAAAATATAATGAAGTTCATCCCACATGTAGGATAGCCCGAAAGTTTGAACAGACTTTTCCGTTATTCTGCCGTCCTACACGTCCATTCTACATGTAGGATAGTCCGAAACTGCTAATGCACCATGCTTTTGATCGATTATTGTGATCTGCTGCATCATAGCATCACACATTCACAATATAGAATATAGGATAGCTAATGCACAAACCTTTTAATAAATTCCTGTCATATACTGCAACATCAGTTAATACTTAATAATAAATGAATCACATCATAATACGAGGAGTTTTGGAGTAGTGGTTGGTGTATCCAGTAAAAAAGTGGATCATCCTATGAGCGATCTGAGAGTGCTCCCTGAGGAGCAGTGGAGTGCTCCTTATTAATCCAAGCTAGGTGTATTTTGTGTACTCTTTTAACATTGCGTGTCCTAGGAAGGATAGCGCTCCCTTTAACATCCCAGAGGAGCTCAAAAAGAGCAATCAATAAATGATTCAAATGGATCAGCAAAGGAATATTTCTTTTTTTTTGGGATTTAGGTTTACTCCGAAAGCTACACAGTTAAAAAATATGAGCATAAATTTTATACTATTTTGTATACATATAAATCCAAACCAAAAATGTTTTAAAATTTATACCATCAAATCTTATAAATTTTTCCAAACCATTTTTATCGTCAGACTAATAGAAATCACTATATTTTAAAATTTCCCGATTTCGGTGAATTTTTTTCTTTCGAACCACAATATATCAGGGACCGTACCGTTTATGGTTTTTATCAAAAAAGTCAGATATTAACAGTTATTATTTAACTTTTATTTTTTCCGACAAAAATACTAGTTATTTAATGCATTTTATTTTTTCGGGCAAAAATAACTGTTACTTTTGACTTTTATTGTTTTGGTCAAAAATAACAGTTATTTTGTGCCTTTTATTTTTTCGGTCAGAAATATCAGGCAATTTGAATTTTTTTAAACGGCACTTTAACGGCACTTTAACGGCAAAAAACAGTTTTATGCAATTTTTATCGTCTCATCAACGCGCACATTTTGAGCTATAAAACTTTTTAGTTCTAAAGTTTTTTATTCGTCCTTTGAAAAAATACGAATTGCCTGATATTTTTGACCGAAAAAATAAAAGGCACAAAATAACTGTAATTTTTGACCTACAAAATAAAAGTCAAAAGTAACAGTTATTTCTGCCCGAAAAAATAAAAGGCAAAAAATAACAGTTAATTTTAATTTTTATAGTAACAGCCAAACATTTAAAAGGCATTTAATATTCGCAAAGCTGCTGCCATTACAATAATAATGGTATATTTAAAAAAGTCCGCCGGCCACTTTTTCGTTATGCCTTTTTCATCTGAAAATTGTAAAATAACAGTTATTTTCGGTCCCTGGAATATATTTTGATTAACACATGATATCACTTCATGTTCTTTTCTTCATTAATTGCGGGCCTATTGATCTTATAAAACCATTGGCGTAGCAGGCGGGGGGAAAGGGGGCAGTTGCCCCCCACTTATTTAGCTAGATAAACAATTTAAAAAGAAAACTTCAAAAGTTATTCAATATATCAGTTTTTTTTACAACAATAATATTTTTGTGTTATATATTTTACTCTTCTTTCTCTGTTCTTCATAACCATGCTTTCGGATAACCATTTTCCTTCTCTGTGTTTGCAAAAAGATAGAACAAAATGTAGAGTTTTTTCTGCGATTCCAATTTGAAAAAAATTCGGATATACTGAAAAAACTATTAAATAAAGTTGTAAAACTTGTTGCTTTTGACTGTGCCTGCATAAGCAGCTTCATCTGAGCGTTCTTTTCGTGCACTAAGACGACTCAAAACGTATCTTTGAGTAACTATGACACAGAAACGACTCACTCATGCGGCACTTATACACATTCACAAAGATAAAACCGAAGAATTTTATTCGATGGAGGTGGTGAAAGAGTTTGTTTCTTGCAAGTAGAGAAAGAAAAATTTTGGAATAATTTAAATTGATATAATTTTTTGTACCTTATTGCATTTAAACCATGTAAAGATATACTTAGTCTTGCTTTATAAAGCAACAATTATTTCTTATATTTTCATATTACCATATGATATTTCATATAATATATGATATTTCATATGAAAGATCCTTTAAAAATAATCTCTCAATATCAAAATTGGAAACACGGTTGCCTCTTTGGTACAATTGCACCAAAACTGGTACATTTATTTTAACCTGGTACCTTGGTACATTATTTTCCGTGTTGGTACATTTTGTAAAAGATTTACAATTTAACAACTTGTTACAAAAAGCGAAATTTGGTACCACTGTAGAAATAGTTCAGACTTATGTTTAGTGGAACTTTCATTGCATTAATTTCTAAAAGTTGAAAGCTTACATGCTTTTCTTGTCATATATAATAAAAATAACATTTTTTGAGACTTAAGGATTTTTTGTGAGAATTTCCACTAAAGCAGAAAAATATCTCCAATCAGAAAAATTGTCTCTTATTACCAAATATATTCTAAAACAAATTAAAGACAAGTTAGATTTAGGTAAAGAAGATCTAAATGTTTTAAATGTAATAACATCTTCACAAGTTATGTCAGAAAACAAAATTTCTTTATTGCCATAATTCAATAATTCATATTAAAATATCATCTCATAGAATGCTACGCTGACGTTATTGTGACTCAGAGGAATCTTGTTCAGGTTTCAACTATCAGCTTTTAAAATTGTAATGACGTTGAGAAAAAATTTGGGTATTTTGAGAAAAAGTCTGGGTCGTGAAGAATGGATTGGGGGAAATTTGTTTTAATGATTTTATCAATTTTGTAAATAGTCTGATGTGCCTTCCACACAGCTCAGCAGCTGCTGAACCAATATTTTTTTATTTTAGTCTGATTAAAACTAAGCTTAGAAATAAATTGGAATATAAAACACTTAACAACATAAAGCTCTCTAAAAAGTGTGTGTCGAACGCAAAGAATCTAATTATATTTAGCCAGCAAAAGAACTATTTTGATGTATTTATTATTTTGTTAATAGCGTATAACATAACTTAATATTTTTGTTATGTTTGGTATGTAAACTAATATACTCCAGTGAATTATTATAATAAATGTTATCAAATTATTATATAAAAAAAATTGGTACATTTTTTCCTATTGGGTACATTTTTTCGGAGAATTTTGTAAAAAATAAGCAAGTGGCTGGCAACCGTGATTGAAAAAACTTTTAAAAATAATGAAATTTTAATATTTTTTATTTAGTTTTATATTTTTTTTTGATTTTGAAACTAAAATAAAAAATTTGTTTATTCATATTCATGTTTCTTTTAAGAAATTTTGATTATTTTTTTTAACCCCCATTTGTACTGCTCTCCCAGCTGAAATTAGCTTCCGACGCGCTTGTATAAAACAGTAAAGGAACACAAGGGCACAAGTGCTTACTTTTTGATCCAATAAACAGCAAAAGAGCGCTCCCTGGTTGTTCCTCATGGGAGCGATCGCATATTTTTTTACTGGGATAGAACTCTCGATCGAAACGGTGCGGTCGATTCTCACGCTTATAAATAAATATTTTTAATTTTATATCCTCTTGTTGTAATAGACACAATTAAAAAAAACAAAAACAATTCTAAGAAAAAGGTGTATGGAAAAAAGTGTCGTTTTTGAGATTTCACTCAAGCAAATCACAAAACGAGGCGTAAAAAGCTTCGCTTCAAAAAATTTCGTCAAAAATTATTGTTTTGACGAAAGAAACAGTTTTGAAGTATTAGCTTAAAATTGAAACAAATTTCGCTTAAAAATCTTGAATCAGATAGTACTTTGGCCCCATTTTCTGAGACAACATTAAAGATTTGAGAGATTTTTGAAAAAAAAATATGGGCATTTCCACAAAAAATCGTGACAAAAAAAATGACAACTTATTAAAAATATATTATTTGATTATATTATCTAAGAGGAACATTTTCACTTTATTAATTTAAGCAATGTATACATAAATTCATTTACCATGATGATAAAATCGCCTGCTTTGTTTCACAAATGTAGTTTTTTTTTCGTAAATGTTTTTAACCTTTTTTGTTTTAGTACAAATGGAAGGCACTGGCTAAAGATAATGAAAAAATTATTGAGGCAAGGATAGAACAATATAGTAAATTTGTTGTTTAATTACTAAATTACATAATTACTTAACTACCTAATTACTTAATTACCCCATTGAACTACAATGGAAAAATCGGAAACGTCCGACACGAAACATCCGAACCAATAAAATAATTTACTGCGACATCACTATGTCCATAACAAGGAAGACATATGGTTTTTCTGTAAGCTTCTTAAATTTATAAAAAATATTGTCTTACGACTTTTTTGTGCGGCTGATAAATTCGCAGATCTAGGCATAGTATGAACATTGTCCAAAAATGACTTCCGTTTTGTTGAAACGTCTGAACGCATATTGAAAATAAAAATTTTGTTCCAAATTCAAGTTGAATAAAAATTTTTTTCAAGCCTTTCGATAATTTACACCTTTAACAAATATATCTCTGGATCCTATGAAAAATGATTCTATGAAAGGATTTGCCCATATTTCATAAAAAAACCCTTTAGTAATCACATTACTCGATAAGAGCCTTTTTTATTGTTTAGTTTAATTTCCAAGCGATCTCAGTTTTTCGTCGTATCGACCTTAATGTTTTTGCAGCTTTTATGATTTTCGTTGACCTGAAGTAAGACTATTAAAGCAACAACAACAACAAAATTTTTTAATGCAAATTCAATTTTTTTTATAGCAAAACTGCCACGTTGGCGGTACCATTAAAAAGGCAAACGTCTCCATTTGTTTAAGCAAACGCATACATAAACGAAAAACAACAAACAACCTACATGAACTCGCCTATAAACAACTATCACGAGCTGAACTGTCTTTGAATTTAGTCTTTCAGCACCAGCCTCTTATGGAGAAAATAACAACAACAACGACTCATAAGCAATGATCGCTGAAAAGCTTTAAAAAAACTGAAGATTTTTTCCAATTGTGGGCAGATCAACAGCAATATTCATAAGAAATTAACAACGGCCATAACAGCAACAACAACAACAACAACATAAGATCTCCGACATCGCCATCAATGAGCGATCTTAAGTGAATGGATTACGTACAAAGAGTTGAAGTTAAACATTGATGTGAGGTTTTAATATGCATACACTTAAAGAAACATACAAACACCAGCGTAAACGCACTCAGACAGTGGGTTTGGTTTAGTCTTAGATGTGTTTTTCTTATATACCATTAATTGTTTGAGATAAATAGGTACTGTGGACTTTTTATGTTGCGTGGGTTTTGGATGCTTAGTTTTCAATGTTGGCCAATCAATAAATGCTACATTTACTGATCCGTGGGTTTATTTCCTTTGACCAATGACAAATAAGAGTTGGAGCGTGGATTTTTTTTCGAATTCATTGATTCGAGATGTAAAAAAGCTTGTAAAGTTTAGGCTGCATTCGAAGTTGTTGAGGTAGAGTAGAATTATAGAAAGGCTGAAGAATGTGTACGTACTTTTTAGGGATGTGACGGATATCATTTTGCGGATGCGGATCTTTAAAGAGCCTACCTTCAGGATGCGGATGTGGATAATTGAAATTCAGAGTTTCAAAGTTTTCTTTTAAATTAGAAATATATTTTTTTTTTATAGTTTTTAATATTTAGTTTTTCAGTAAACCGTTTAAGGTATAAATCTTTAAAAAATAGTATAAGCATTTACTTTCAGAGACTTTAATAGTTTTTTAGCTTGACTAGACAATGGTCTTACATATAATAACTATTAGTTGTATTTTTTAAAGAGTCGCTTCTTAATTTCTTAACTTCTTCTTTTTGCGTAACAACTTACAAAATAACAAAAAATTCTAACTAATGCGGATCTTAAATGCGAATGTCAAAAAAACTGAACAATGCGGATGCGCGGCTCCGTGACACCCCTAGTATTTTTGTTATCAAAATCAAAAGAAACTTGTATCAAATCTAGGCAAAAGAGTTTCTTGCATGATCATTAGATCGCGTTTTATTTTTGCATAAAATAAAAATTATGTAATCCTATATATGCATATGTTGTGAATGTTAAATTATCTCTAGAAATGGGAAAAAGGTGAATACCCAATTGGTAAATACCCTGTAAAGTGGGTAAATTGGGTAAATACATGGGTACCCAGTAAAAAAACATGCGATCGTTCCTATGAGGAGCAACAACAGAGCGCTCTTTTGCTGTTTTATTCTATCAAAAAGTGAGCACTTGTGCTCTTGTGCTCCTTTACTGTTTTAAAAAATCAATAGGCGAGCAATCAATGAAAAAAAAGCATATAAAGTGAGTCATGTGCTTTGTAAGAAACTTGATCATTATTTGCTGTGAAAAATCGGTCATTGTAGTCTAGTGGAGAGTGCGCTAGACTAACAATCCAGAGGTCCCTGGTTCGACTCCGGGTTCGGGCACGGTTATTTTCACTTTCTTTGTTCTTTTCTACATTTAAGAATTATGGTAAACTAAAAAATCCACAACTAAATTGTGGGAAAATGTGGAATTAAAGGACAGGAACAACTAAGGGCTGAAAAGGCTTGCCGAGGTTAAGGCATAACACACACTAGCAATTGAAAGCATTATCTTTCACGTCTGTTTCGTTTAATTAATAATTCACATATGGTTCCAATCAATTCCTCTAGCTAATCTATCCCTTTCCTTTCACGTCAAAGACCAAACCTTGTTTGTATAAAGCGCATGTTGGTTCTTTGATCTTTTAAAAAAAAAATATTTTAAATGTTCCTTTGCTGATCCATTTGGATCAGTTATTGATCGCTCCTTTTGAGCTCCTCTGGGATGTTAAAGGGAGCGCTACCCTTCCTAGGACATGCAATGTTAAAAGAGAACACAAAATACACCTAGCTTGGATCAATAAGGAGCACTCCACTGTTCCTCAGGGAGCACTCCCAGATCGCTCATAGGATGATCCACTTTTTTGCTGGGTATTTACAAAAAACCCGGGTATGAAACATTGATGCTCAAATGCATATAAATGTGCAGATAAGCTTTTGTGCTTTCACACTTATATAAAGCTCACGCATACAAAAAAGCACCCCAGTTCGCTCTGGCATTTGAAGCGGTGAGGACTGCGTCGTTTAGTTTCTTAAAAAAAGGGAGTGAATTCGATTTTGAGTCCAATTTTTTATATAAAAAATATATTGCCTCAATGGAGGGTAATATAAAGTCCAATCCAAAATCTTTTTGGGCATTTTGCAATTCTAAAAGAAAAAGTTACGGTCTACCTAAAATAATGAAATTGCAAGGTTCGCTGGTAAACAGTTCCTTCAGATCAGCGTTTGATTCCGCCTTTGTTATTTAAAAACTGTGCAGCCTCGTTATGCACTGCTCTAACTTTAATGTATAACAAATCTCTCGCGTCTGGGGTTATGTTAGATTAGTGAAAAATTGCCTATATATCTCCTATCTACAAAGCAGGCCAAAAAAGTACTGTCGAAAATTATAGGCTTATCGTAAAACTTTCGGTTATACCTAAAATGCTAGCCAAGCTTGTAAGCAACCGATTATTCCAAGAAACAAAAAACTATATTTTTACAGATCACGATGGCTTCTTCGCAGGTAGATCGGCATGCACCAATCTGGCAATTTTTACTAAATTAGGAACTACAGCTATAGAAAATAACTTACAAATCGATATGCTATATATGGACTTTGTCAAAGCTTTTGATTGACTAGACCATCAGGCTCTTATTTTTAAATTAGAGAAATTGGGCCTTCACTCTTTTGGCCTTTTGCATTAGTTGTGCTCATATTTATGTAATAGGAAGTTGACGGTAAAGGTTAATAACAACTTTTCTAGACAAATAGATGCATTATCAGGAGTTCCTTAAGGTAGTCACCTGGGCCCTCTTTTATATATTGCTTTTATAAACGATGAATCCTATATTTTTAAACATAGTAAATGCTTACTATATGCGAATGACATAAAAATTTTCATGTATGTCAAAAATTCGAGTGACTGCTTTATTTTCCAGAATGATATCGATGCACTTGTTTCCTGGTGTTGCAATAACGGACTTAGATTGAACTATACTAAATGCAAAGTAATGACCTATTCGCGCAGGCAATTACCCATTTTTCGAAATTATGTCTATGGCAATAATAATTCCTGGGCAATGTTTTTGATGCAAAGTTTTCATTGACTACATTGCCATATTGACTACATTGTTTCCAAAGCGAACTCCCAATTTGGTTTTTTAAAAAGAAACCCAAAGGAATTTAAAAGTCCATTTACTTCAAAGTCTGTTTATATGAGCTTAGTCAAATCACTTGTTGAATACTGTAGTATAGTTTGGAGCCCATACTATGAATATGGAATAAATAGAATCGATAATATACAAAAAAAGGTTTACTAAGTTTGCTTTACGTCACATGTTTCCTTATGATAACTTACCAGACTACAAAACTCGTTGTTAATTGTTACGTCTGCACAGTTTATTAGAAAGGCGAAATGCACAAAGTTCATAAAGGATTTGATTGAAGAAAAAATTAAATGTCTACATTTGCTGGAATTTGTAGAATTTTACGTTCCAGGTAGAAACATAAGAGAGTGGAATCTGTTGTACACTGACTTTCACAGAACTAATTATGGCTGCAATGAGCCAATAACTAGATGCTTGGCATTATGCAACTTAGTCGCTCATCTACTAAATTTTTCTGATAACAGGGAAAGATTTAAGATAGAATTATGCCTTACTTTTAGTTTAAGTCCAAATAATCTGTAAGGACATAGTCCAGTAGATTTAATTATTAAATAATTAAATGCACACAAAAAAATGTATGCATGAACAATAAAATATGTTCTTAACTATCACAATAAATGTATTTTTCGTGTAGGTATTTTTATTCTAAACGATTTCTGCTGATTATTGATGCGCAATGTTGGCTTTGCTACACATAATAGGTTAACACAAGATCATTTTTTTAGAAAAGCATTCTAGAAAATCACGTAAATTGTGAATCCTATTGCGGGTAAGAGAGAACAAAATTGTTCCATAGATTAAAAAAACATTTTTTTTTCAATAAGGCAGTATTGAAAACAAAAGATTACATCAAATGTAGTCAGAAAAATTACAGATCATAAAAATAAGAGCCAAATTAACAGTAACCGTGAACTTTTTTTATAGTTTTGATCAATTAAAGGCTAAATCATTCTATATAATAAAATCAATTAAAGGCTAAAAGCTTTAATTGTATTTAATTAGAAATTTAAACATCAAAGAACTGTGCAACAGAAAGTTTACGCAATTGATTTCTCTCAGTGAAGAAACTTAAAGCTCTCTAGCACAGACGCAAATTTGTCTATGGTGTAGAATGAGCATCACGGGTATAAACCAGGGTGTGTCAGGGTTGGAATTTGACTTTTGGCTGGTATACAAATTTAGAAATTTCTAAATGAACAAAAAAGTGTGGAAGAAATTTTGTTTACTTCACTTATACTGCGTTAACTTTGTTACTCCGGCGTGGGTGGTATAGAAAAGTATAAATAATAATCCTCCTGAGCCGATTTCGCCAGGTCAGTCTGTCGACACGATTACAGACGCAATTTTAAAGCTATTTTATTGAAATTTGGTATATGAGCAAAATCGGATGAAAACCACGCCTTCTTTATCAAACAATAAAATTTCTAAAAACGCCATAAAAATTTTGCAGTTACTTGGTATTGTGCACATAAGTCTTGAAGTAAAATATTCACTATATATTTCAAATTTGTTAAGATCGGATAAGAACAACGCCTACCTCCCATACAACGTTACTTTATCAAATCTTTAAAATATCTTAAAACGTCACAAAAATTAGTGGCATGACTAAAAATTTGCCCACAAACTTTGGCCGCAAAAATTCAAAATATAATTGAAATTTTTAAAACTGAAACAAACAACGCAACAACCTCCCATACAAAGTGACTTTAACAAAATGGTAAAATCTCTGAAAATGCCACAAAAAGTAATGTAATGACTTGAAATCTTGCATATAAGCTTTGGTTTTAAATATGCACCATATATTTAAAATTTCTAAAAATAGTATGAAAACCACGCCTACCTTCCTACAGAAAGTAGCTATGAGAAAACGGTTAAGTCTCTTAAAATTCCGCAAAAATTAATTTAATAAATTGAAATAATGAACATATGCAAAGACTGTTAAAATTCGCTTTGAGTCTGACATTTGGTAAAATTGATAAAAGCTCGACCAATCTCCCATACATAGTGAAGTCACAAAAGTAGCATAATTTTTATAAATTCCACAAAAATGTTTATATTAACAGCATATTTAACACATAATCTTCCATATCTTAAACGTGTTCAGCATTTGAGTTTTCGCAAAATTGGATGAACACTACAAAAGAAATCTATACGAAGTGACGTCATCAAACTTTAAAAACATGCACAACTAAGAATATACTGTGGGGGGGGGTATCTAAACTTCGACGGAGATAATTCCTTGCTAGTTTTTATCAAAATTAAAGTAAATATTTTTTTAAAAATTCAGTTCATAAACCTTATAAAGAAAATTACATAGATTTTTATTTATTTTTAATTAATCACAAAGTTTTTTATGATCACAAAAAGAAACACCAGTGGTTTTATAATACTCACAAAATGAGATCAAAAAAATCTATAAAAAATCATATAGATATAAAGTTAAGAGGTCTTCAAAATTAATTTTAAAAAAGTAATAAAGCTTGTTAAAATTCTCCAAAACAAAAGTAGTCTAATAATAAAAATTTAGATATCTGTTTAAGGACAATTAAACTTAATATAAGCGCAAAAAAAAACATAAAAATGTTCCGCGATGGTTACTTTATTTATAAAAGAAGTCAAAGAGGCAGAAATGTAGTATTTTTCCAGTGTTATATTTTTATAACAAAAGCTTTACCAACACCAAAAACTTTTGCCAGAAATGTTGCTGTCATAGTTCATAAAAAATTAAGGTGCAAAAAATTTTTGTTATCGGAAGCGGAAGATATTATTACATGATTAAGAAAAAAAATGTTTTTTTCATATGTTATATATATAATTATAAATTTCTCAAATGATAATAATAACTCACAGAATAACCTGAAGTATTGATAATTATAGTATTCTGTAATGCTTATATTTAAGTATGGCGTTTTCACTTGGCACAAGTTGGCACCAGAAAAAAATGAGTACTTTTTATAAAAAGGAACTGTGGAAAAATAAATATTATATAATTTTTAAATTAATACATATTCATTATTTTTTCAAGTCATATTTTCTTGAAAATGAGACTTAAATAAAGAAATTGTTGACGTATATGAAAAAAGTAACCCAAGATTCGAACTCTGCTATCATAAATTAAGTAAAAAACATATGCCACATTATTATTATAAAAATATAATAATCTCTCTTATATAGAAAAAAAACCACCAATTTTTTTATTGATCATTATTCTTCCTAATCCAAATAGCTTTCTTGTTTTATAGTTATATTACGTGTTTATGAATTTTGGCCAGCTTTTAAATGTTTTACCTGTGTGTGACGTCACGAAAAAACAAATTTGTTTTTTTAGTTTAATTACTTATGTAAAGCAATAAAAAAATATACACTCAAATATCTCTAACCGTTTTTTCACAATCCTTACTTAAAAAACCCCTAAAATTTCGAACAAAATTAGGTAAAATGTTCCTTAAGTATAATTTTCATAATGTTGAATTTATTAATTATTGACTGAATGTCTAAACACATTTTTTTTATGAAATTCCAAAAAAAAAAAACCTTTTGCCATCCTAAAATCGAAAAACGCGAACTTTGCATCAGTTTAAATCGTTGTTGAAAATAGAGATGGGCGCATGTCACGAATTTAGTCGTGACTCGGCGTGTCATGATTAATCACGTCGTGATCGTGAGCGAACCCAACAAAAATCACAAAATATTCGTAAGCGTACGTGATTGAATGTACCTCGTGCGTGAGAGTGCACGACTTAAATGTAATTGTGTCACAACTTTTTATTTTAGTTTTCCAAATCTGTGCCAAATTTAGTGCTAAGTTTGTTTAGAGCATTTTTTTAACAAATTTCTACCAGTGTTGCATACAAAATGCTCGTGAGTCAAAAAAAAATTTAATCGTAAGTATTCTCGTATTATAAGACAATCAGTGGATGCTTCATTTCAAATGCTCTTTATAAATATCCAAATACTTTTCCAAAAGAGGAATATACCCTATTTTTACCCATATATCTGGAAAATACGGGGTAGAATCTCATCTATACCTATTCGTGTTTTTTCGTTAAAAAATTCAAAATTCAATAAAATAATCGTATGTTATTTTAAGATTTTTAACATTTTTTTGACCAAAGTATTTTAGACCATACCAACCTAAAGAAGTAAAGTTTCATTAAAGTAAGTTGCATCAGCATATTATTAAAGAGATACAGACCAATTTTTTAGTTATTTAATTCTACGATATTTCACGGAGATAATTATTTTGCTTGAATTAAGCAAATTTTTGCTTAAACGCAGATGTTTTAGGCTTCAATATACAATTTTTACTAAACTCAAGCAAATATTTGCTAAGTTATTATAAACTGAAATAGCAAATTTTTACTAAATAGTAAATTTTTTCTAAACACACGAGCACACGTTTATTCTTAAAGAAGACAATTAGGCGACGATTGGTTAACAACTGCGATGGTCGAATGGATAAGTGCATGCACTTACACTAACGCGGCCGAGGTTCAGATGGTGGTAATTATTATATTTTATTTAATGTTAATAATTATTTCATATTACTTCAAAAATATGCTTGATTTCAGCAAAAAGTAATCAAAAATTGCTATTCCAGCTTATAACTAAGCAAATATTTGCTTGAATGAAGTAGAAATTTGCTTATGCAGTTTTAATCAAAATCAGTTGCTTGGATTTAATCAAAATTTTGCTAAGTTATTATAAACTGAAATAGCAAATTTTGATTAACTTTAGCTGAAATCTAGCATAATTTTGAAGTGGCTGAGATTCAAGCGCAAGTTTTGCTTAACCACAAAACAAATTTAGCTAACAGTTTTTTCCGTGTTGAGATATTTTTGAATTACATCTACAAATTTTTGTTTTGAACAGGATTATTATAATCGTTATTTTTTGACTGATTTCATTTCGATAAAAAAAAAACAGTTAAAATTTGACTTTTAATTTTCGATCAAAAATAACAGTTAAAATGTGACTTTTATTTTTTTGATCAAAAGTAACAGTTAAAATTTGACTTTTTATTTTCGATCAAAAATAACAGTTAAAATGTGACTTTTATTTTTTTGATCAAAAATACAAGTTAAAATATGATAAAAAATAACGGTACTTTCATTTTTTTTATTTTTAATCGAAATAAAATTGGTCAAAAAATAACAATTATTTATTGACTTTTTAAAAAAATCAGATAAATTAAAGTCATTAAAGATTACTATTCTTTAGCTAACAAGCATCACATTGCTATATGCAAATATCGAATATACTTACTCTTTCCATTTGACTTTTGAACAGGGACCGCAACGGTTATTATAATCGTTATTTTTTGACTGATTTCATTTCGATTAAAAATAAATGTTAAAATATGAGTTTTACTTTTTCGATCAAAAATATAAGTTCAAATTTTATTTTAATTTTTTAGATCAAAAGTAACAGTTAAAATTTGACTTTTATTTTTTCTATCAAAAATAAAAGTTAAAATTTGACTTATATTTTTTTGAATAATTTTTTTGATCAAAAAAATATAAGTAAAATTTTTATATTTGATCAAAAAAATTAAAGTCAAATTTCAACTTTTATATTTGATCAACAAAAAAACAGTACTTTTATTTTTTTTTATTTTTCATCGAAATAAAATTGGTCTAAAAATAACAATTATTTAATGAGTTGTTTAAAAAAATCAGATAAATTAAAGCCATTAAAGATTATTATTCCTCAGCCAACAAGCACCACATTGCTATATTCAAACATCGAATAAACTTACTCTTTCCATTTGACTTTCTGAATAGAAATTTCGAAAATAACTGTTATTTTCGGTCCCTGGTTTTAAACTGTTTCTTAGCAACATTTCAAGAAGCATTATAAAAAAAAACATGTCCCAACTGAATATCGTAACTGTATCCGAGAAACGTTAAATATAGTGGTAATAAATCAATATTCAGCAGATAGCAAAATATGAAAATAAAAAATTAACAAATTTTTAAGCTTCATTAAATCTTAATGCCAAATATGGATTAATGCAGATACTTGAAGACTTGGGCATTTTAAACAGAAATTTTAGCCATTCCGAAGAGCAGCACGGTAGACAAGAAAAGCGCCCGAAGTAAGAAAAAAAAAACCGCCCAAATCTACACTCGCGCACTTTAAATCAAAATCATAATCAAAGTGTCATCATATTACAAAAGCGGAAATACAAAACAATATAACTAAGAAAGAGAAAAGAAAGAACCCGAAGACAACGAGTGAGTTTTAAGCATGGCTTAAACAAAATACTGACAGCAACAAAAACAACATCAGCAGCGTTTCCGGTAGGAGCACGTGCGCACTTCACTATACGCGTTCATATTAAAATTCGAAAAAAAAAACCGAAAAAAGTTAAGGGTAAAAAAACCACGGTGATTATTTTTGGGATCAACCAATTAAAAGTGCCTAAAACAGTGATGAGGATTATGATGATGGTAACTCTACAACAACTGAATCCTGATTATTATAATACAAATCAATGGAGTGTTAAAAAATAAAAAAGAAGAAGAAGTGGTTGGAAGTGAATAAAAACTACTACTACTTGCCTAAAAACTGCACGTACGTTAAATTTGACAAAATGGGAAGAGCTTCGTAGAACATAATAATTAACTGCCAAACAAACAGCGGCAACAACAACATCAACATCAACAACAACAACAACAACACCAAAACCACCAACAATAATTGTTGCAAGATTTGAATATCAAATGAATGGTGTGTGCCAACAACAACTGCAACTACAACAATAACAAAAGAAGTGACAGCCCAAAATCTCAACTTCGTTGGCAACAGCTGAGCCATATTGAACAATGCAAAATTGAGCTGGTGATCCTGAAAAAAGGATTACATTTTAATGCAATAAAACTGCTCCTCGCGCTTCCTTCAGTGGAACGAGACAAAAAGTAGGTGTAGCTCAAAGGCAGCGCCTCCTAGCTCATTAAAGGTATTGCAGCAACTGGATTTTCAGGCTCTAAGAAGTAGAAGAAAAAAATAAAACTTATACACAGCTGTGCAGCCAACAACTGGTTAGATGACAAAGGATGTTCTAGGCTCAAAATTTCTTAGAGTTTGTTAGACAATAAAAAAAAAACAACGCAATAATACAATTAAATGATTGCACAATAAAAATAAAGTATAAGCTACAGAGCAGCAGAATTGGCTACTCTTTTAGGGATGCGTAGCAGACGAAAACGAGAGCGCACACTTTAACACTTGATGGAGGAGCAGTCAGTCAGTTGCGGCACCGGAAACGCCAGGCACAACAATTCAAATGCAGCAGTTGTTTTCTATAACTATTACAAGCTATTTAGAGCAATGAAACGAATGGTACGAAAAATAAAACATTTAAAACCATCAAAAAAAATTTTTAAAAAAAAGGTCATGAAATTCCTTGTGCAGGATTGGAGCAACACGTGATGTTTTTTTTTCTGTTTTTCTTCTCTTTATACACAATAAATCTTAGCTTCGATTGCTCATGCGTAGCTGCTTTATGCTCAGGCTGTTCAATAATTTAATATATCAACTTCCGGTCTTTGCTGCGCACGTGTTCATGCGTATGAGTGTGTGTGTGTGTGTGCGCGCGCGTATGTGTGCCACCAAGTGCATCATCATGCTTCAAGTACGTGTACAATCTAATGATAATGTAAATCGGATGTCAACGCAACGCTGCGCATGCGCGTGACGCATATAAATATTGGTTGAAATGTTTTTATATTCTTCATTTGCTACTGCAGATCGTTTGTATGTTTACGAAAAAATATAACAAACAATAAAAGAAAAAAATGAGGATATAGAATATAGAAAAAAAAAATATCGACAAGAAATATCAAGAACCTGTTGAGTATAAAATGCAGTCAGAAGCAGTTATAACTGAAAAACAACGGAAGGAAATCATAAAAGTGCTTAATAATGACATTAAGCTGCAACACAAAGACGTAGATGAAAATATAACAGTTCTTATATGAGCATTAAGCTCATATGCAGTGCTTATAAGAGTTCTACTCATTATCTACAAAGTCTTATAAACACCAATCTGTAATTGATGCGAAATGCGTACTATTCCTCCAACTTGTGTCATACTATTCAATTGCAAATTGAAAAAAGACTTCTATCAAAAATAAGCATTCGCTTAAATCCTTGTGCAGGTAAATATTTTTCCTTGCAAAATCTTCTTCTTTTGGTCTCGAGTATTGTTGCCTTACCTTTAATGATTCATTGAAGAATGGCAATAAACTTCTGCTTGACTTATTGTGCTCTCTCTCTCTCGCTCTTTTCCTTACATTAAGTATATGTTTTCCTGAATCTATCCAGCTCTAGCTATCTAATGTGTCAGTAGAAAGAGCGGAAATGAAACCAGATATCATAATAAAGTATTACATCTCTTTTTAAATAAAAATAAAAACATGTATACAAGTAGATATGCGTTGGAATTTCTCTTAAGTGCAGCAACAAAATAATTGCAATTAAATACTTGTTGGTTTCTTCATGTAGAAACTTTAAACCGTATTGATTGTTTTAATGTGGCTCCTATGTAGTCTTAAAGAAGTAGGCAATACTGTCCTCAGGGGTCGTAAAAAGTTCCAAAACGTGGTGAAAGCATACCTCAAATAGAGGCGATTTGCTTAAGGGTTTCGTAAAGTAAGCCTTTGTTTTTCCTTAATACGCTATTTAAATTTGGTTGATTTGAGATCGTCACCTTAAGATTTCTTTTATGCATAACTAGCAAACGGCTCAATATTTTTATATATTTTTTTTCAGACGAAATGTAGAGAAATAATTGTTAAAGAATAGACTTGAACATTATGGGGTGCAAAAATCACCTCTTAATGGCTAAATGGGATGAAATGTAAAACAATTTTATTTTTCAACCAAATTTTTACAAGATTTTGTATCATAATTTGAAAACTATGCAGAATATCTCTTTACTTTCTTCGGCAAAAATGTAGTAAAAGTAATACGCATATCGATATGTAAGACATTGCATACAGTTGGGCATTACTAGTGTCAGCCCTTTCATATGCCCGTGAACCAGAAGCGTGGCTCAGAATGCGTATACGTTTGATAAATTAAGTTTTAAAAAAACGATCGCAGGTATTTTTAATACGAAAATAAAATATTTGCGTCACCAAATACAAATAAGTTTTTTTTTCTCTCTTAATTGAAGGCATTCTTAATAGACCCAATATCAGAAAGCTAATTACAAGTGAAGGATTCAAATACGAGCTTTTCTTTGAAGAAAGAATTGCCTGGAACTTATTGAAAATGTCATTATTGGATTTTTGGTATACCACCGCGTTGATGCATGGAGAAAACTGTTTGCTAACATGCATGATGCATGGTATCGTGGTTAAGCAAAACTTGCGCTTGAATCTCAGCCACTTCAAAATTATGCTAGATTTCAGCAAAAACAAATCAAAATTTGCTATTCCAGTTTATAACAACTTAGATAATAACAGATTAAAATCAAGCAAAATTTTGCTAGGTTATTTATAAACTACAAAAGCAAATTTCTACTTAATTCAAGCAAATATTTGCTAAGCTATTATAATTTGGAGTAGTCAATTTTGATTAGTTATTGCTGAAATCTAGCATATTTTTAAAGTGAATAATTATGAACGTCAAATTAAATTGAAAGATTACCATTATCCGGAGACTTGGCTGTTTTTTTTCTTACTTCGGTCGCTTTTCTTGGGTACCGTGCTGCTCTTCTGAATGGCTAAAATTTCTGTTTAAAATGCTCAAGTCTTCAAGTATCTGCATTGATCCATATTTGGCATTAAGATTTAATGAAGCTTAAAAAGTTGTTAATTTTTTATTTTCATATTTTGCTATCTGCTGAATATTGATTTATTACCATTATATTTAACGTTTCTCGGATACAGTTGCGATATTCAGTTAGGACATGTTTTTTTTTATAACGCTTCTTGAAATGTTACTAAGAAACATTTCAAAACCAGGGACCGAAAATAAAAGATGTTTTCGAAATTTCTATTCAAATATTCAAATGGAAAGAGTAAGTATATTCGATATTTGCATATAGCAATGTGATGCTTGTTAGCTAAGGAATAATAATCTTTAATAACTTTAAATTATCTGATTTTTTTTAAAAGTCAATAAATAATTGTTATTTTTTGACCAATTTTATTTCGATCAAAAATAAAAAAAAACAAAAGTACTGTTCTTGTTTTTATCATACATAAAAGTTGGAATTTGACTTAAATTTTTTTGATCAAATACAAAAATTTTACTTATACTTATTTGATCTAAAAAATTATTAAAAAAAAAAAAATAAGTCAAATTTTAGTTTTTATTTTTTACTAGCTGAAACCCGGCGCGTTGCTGCCATTCTCCCTTGTCAAACGCCCATAAAATGTTATCAGTTAAACAGCATGTCTAAATTGAGGTAGAATACTGAAATCCGAGACTGTGCGACCTATATCCACAAAGCTATTCGATATAACAAATTTGGGTTGTATAGGAAGTGCCACGCCCTCTTGATCACCGCTCATAGAATGTAATCAATTAAACTTCATGTGTAAATGGAGGTTGAATACCGAATTCCAAAACTGTGCGACATATTACTCCGAAACTATTCGATAGCACAAATTTGGGTTGTATGGGAAGTGCCACTGCCCTTTTTTTAACGCCCATAAAATTTTACCAATGTAACTGCATGTGTAAATTAAGGTCGAATACTGAATTCCGAGGCTGAGTTACCTATAACTCCAAAGCTATTCGATATCGCAAATTTGGGTTAAATTGGAGGTGTCACGTCCCCCCGACAAACTCTAAAAAAGTTTGTCAGTAAATTTGCAAGCGTAAATTTTGGTCGAATACTGATTTCCGACGCTGTGCGACCTTGAAATCCAAAGCTATTCGATATCACAAATTTTCGTTGCATGGGAGGTGCCACTCCCCCTTGATCAACGCTCATAAAATGTAATCATTGAAACTGCATGTGTACATTGAGGTCCAATACTGAATTCCAAAGCTGTGAGACCTATAACCCCAAAGCTATTTGATATCTCTGATTTGGGTTAAATAGGAGGTTTCACTACCCCTTGTCGTACGCCCATAAAATGTAATTAATGAAACTGCATGTATAAATTGGGGCCGAATACTGAATTCTGACGCTGATTTTCGATATCGAAAATTTACGTTAAATGGGAGGTGCCGCGCGCCTCTTACCAATGAACATAAAATTGAATCAATGAAACTGCATGTGTACATTGAGGTCGAATTCTGAATTCCGGCGTCGTGCGACCTATAACTCCAAAGCTATTTGAAAGCACAAAGTTGGGTTGTATGGGAAGTGCCACTCCCCTTTGCCCTCCCTTCAAAGCAATTCGATATCGCAAATTTGGGTTGTAAGGAGGTGCCCCTCCCCTTGTCCACTCCCATAAAATTTCATCACTGAAACGGTACGTCTAAATTGTGGTCGAATACCGAATTTCTAAGCTGTGCGACCCATAACTCTAAAGCTATTCGATAACAAATATTTTTTATATATATGGGTGGTAAAAGGGGGTGTGGCATTTCCTCTTAAACCATCTCGTACTCAAAGCAAAGCGTACTTACAAAATTTGAGCTCAATCGGACCAATAGTTTCGAAGTATTTTGATAATTTCTTAAAAGTAAGCGTAGATGAAGTGTGACCACGCCCATTTTTATCAAAGTTAATGATAGTTATCATACGAACTTATTTACCAAATTAATTTAATACGACCAAAACCGTCTTAAATACAGCATTTTTATTGATTTGTGGGCGACAAAAGGGGGTGTGGCATTATATTTTTCCTAACCCAGTGGAAGGAAGTATCCAATTTGGTTCAATCGTTTTCAAGTTTTAAGCATCCGAACAAATCACGATTCATTTATATATATTCAGATATTGATTTGTGGGCGGTAAAAGTGGGCTAGAAAACATTTATGTATCGTGACTGCCTCTTGGAGCACCTACACAGCAAGTTTCACTACAAAAATGTGTAGAACTCCGGAATTGCCATGATTTCGAAAAAGTGGGCGTATATATATTGCTACCACGCACATTTTTTGTAGTTACTGACAGTAACCATCTGAACAAAATTACTAAATCTTAGTTTTTTACGATCGAAACCGTCTGATATATATCCTTTATTTGGTTTGTGGTCGATAGCGCAAATCTGGCTTGTATGGGAGGTACCACGCCTCCTCGTCCAAACGTTATCAAACCTCACAGGAACACTCACTCTCCTCGGCAGACGTTGTTCTGCCATAGACCGCCTTAATGCCATATACGAAAATAGCTGCCGAAACTAGCCATATGAACTAAATAACCAAATTTTAGTCTAATACGATCAAAACCTTGCGAAATATAACATTTTTGTTGTTTTGCAAGCTGTAAAAAGGGGTGCGACAAAATATTTCCCTAGAGCCATCTCGAAACAAATCGAATGCCCAAATTTCAGCTCAATTTATTTTAAGCCTGGCGCACTTTACTTCACTCGACGCTAACTCCCCGAAAAGTGAGTTTAACTTAAGTGGGACAGGCCTATTTTTTGTGCACTTGCCGAGAGTAACCATATGAACTGAATTACAAAATTTTTGTATAAAACGACCCAAACCGTTGAAATAAAACGTTTTCATTGGTTTGTGGGCGGTAAAAGGGGGCGTGGAAACCAATTTTTAGTTCAGTTGCTGACAGTAACCGTACAAACTAAGCCAACATTTTAGCTCAATCGACTCAGTAGTCAATTTTAATAATTTCTCAAAGAGTGGGTGTAGCTATATAGCGATGACGCCTTTTTTCAGTACAGTTGCCGAAAGTAACCATACAAACTTAGGTATCACATGTTAGTCTCATACGGTCAAAACTGCTTGAAATATAGCATTTTCTCTGATTTGTGGGCGTAAAAAGGAGGTGTGGAAACCAAATTTTCATACAGTTACTGTCAGTAACTACACAAATCAAAGTACCAAATTTAAGTCTTATACGACCAAAACCGTCTGAAATAAACCATTTTCATTTATTTGTGGGCGGTAAAAGGGGGCGTGGAAACCCATTTTTAGTACATTTGTCGACAGTAACCGTACATACTAAATTACAAAATTTTAGCCTTATACGACCCAAACCGACTGAAATATAACATTTTTATTGATTTGGGGGCGGTAAAAGGGGGTGTGGCAAATTTTTTTCTAAACCATCTCGTACCTCAAACAAATCGACTGCCAAAATTTCAGGACAATCGGTTCGGTAGTTTTAGAGTCTATAGACATCATGGTTTTGCTTTTTATGTTTATAGATATTGATTTGTGGGCGGTAAAAGTGGGCGTGAAAATATTTACATTTAGTGACCGCCTCTTAGATCACCTACACAGCAAGTTTCACTGTAAAATTGTGTAAAACTCCGGAATTGCCATGATTTCGAAAACGTGGGGGTATTTATATTACGACCACGCCCATTTTTCGTACAGTTACCTACAGTAACCATCTGAACAAAATAGGGCTGTTCACATTTCAAACCGCTCATCAAATCGATCATCAAATGATTTGACAATTGATTTGACCAACAGAATTTGTATGGATTTGATGGCGATTTGACGAGTGTGAACACTCATCAAATCGTTGGTCAAATCGTTTGATGAAAATCAAAATTTTTTGATTTTTCTGCTGATTTGACGAACAATTTGACCAGTGTGAACACTCGTCAAATCGTGTAGTACGATTTTGTCAGTTCAAAAAAGTTATCAACCTGTGCACATCGCGGCAAAAGAAGGAGCGGAAGAAAATAATAACAAAATAATAATACATAACTGTTGCAAACAATTTATAATAATTTCTAAAATAATTTCTTCTTCTTCCAATACGATTTTAATAACAAAAGGTATTAAAATTTATCCGTCATCGCGATGTGCTTACTTCGGTGTTCAAGATAAAATGAAATTTGACGAAAAATTTGAAGAGTCAGAACACTTCTGTGGTCAAACGATTTGACAAATGATTTGATGAGCGGTTTGAAATGTGAACAGCCCTAATGACCAAATCTTAGTTTTTTACGATTGAAACCGTCTAATATGTATCCTTTTTTGGTTTGTGATCGATAGCGTAAATTTGGCTTGTATGGGAGGTACCACGCCCCCTCATCCAATTGTTACCAAACCTCACAGGAACACTCTCAAGATGTGGCTTCAGTTTCCCTGAAAATTTCATAAAGACCGGTTCAGCGGTTTTGGCGTCTATATGTGATATAGCCACATACCCCCATACCCCCATACCCCCATACCCCCATACATACATCCATTTTTATATACAATATATAGATTTAAAAAATTAAAATCAAATTTGAACTTATATTTTTGATCGAAAAAATAAAAGTCATATTTGAACTTTTATCTTTGATCGAAATGAAATCAGTCAAAAAATAACGATTAAAATAACCGTTACCGTCCCTGTTGAAGATTAAAATTTGTGGATGTAAGGCAAAAATGTCTCAACACGGAGAAAACTGTTTGCTAAATTTGTTTTGTGGTTAAGCAAAACTTGCGCGTGAATCTCAGCCACTTCAAAATTATCCTAGATTCCAGCAAAAACTAATCAAAATTTTTGCTATTCCAGTTTATAATAACTTAGCAAATTTTGATTAAAATCAAGCAAAAGCAAATTTGTACTTAATTCAAGCAAATATTTGCTAAGTTATTATAAACTGGAATAGCAAATTTCGATTACTTTTTGCTAAAATCTAGCATATTTTTGCAGTGAAATAATTATGAACATTAAATTAAATGAAAAAATTACCATTATCCGGAGACTAGAACCTCGGCCGCTTGAGTTCATGGGCTTATCCATTCAACCATCGCAGTTATTAACCAATCGTCGCCTTATTTTTTCATTAAGAATAAACGTGTGCTCGTGTGTTTAGCAGAAATTTGCTTGAATTTAGTAAAAATTTCTTGTTTGAGTGTATAATCTGTATGAGTCAAGGAACTTAGCTCTTGAACACTCATCTCTATCTTGCATAGCATCTCGCAATATTGCTTTCTCGTCAAACCAATATTCACACATTTCATCTGCGCTCCAGCCACGAGCGTTCTAACAACAGTATTTATCGCAGCTTGCACTAAAGGCGCGTTTTCACAGTCAATATTTTTATACAATGTTGGATATTGCATACAAAAACTGTTTACACGCTCAAAGTAATTTTGTATACAAATGTCATCGGTTTTGTTTTTCGAAGCAGATAAAAGGCGAAAAACAAGAAAATAACAAAAGATAATGGGAAAATAAAAAAAAAATTAAATGAATAATAAAACAAAGCAGGCACTATTGGAAAAATTTATGTTATGTGCAACCTGGAACCAAGACACCTTCGGCACATACGCGTCATCTACTCCTGCCCCGGACTTTTCTATCTTTTTTATTTTCGCAACTTCTGCGTCGTAAGACCTTATCGAGCGAATCTTTACCTTGGCATCTGGAGCAGTCATGCACATTACCTTTTTTATACAGTGGAGAATGCACATTCCACAAGCAACTGTGACTCTCGTATTCCTCCAGAAATTGTATGTTTCTGTCTCCACTCCACTTTTTGGCAACTACAATTTAAAAAAATTTAATTATATTCAATGTTTTTTAATAATTTATCTCATAAAAATTACTGAACAGAAATTGAACCGCTTGGAAAATCAGAACAACGATAGAGAGGAGACAGAAATAAACAAAACAAAACGTCAAAAATTTTGATCAAGTTACCAAATTGCGCAAGAAAAGTTGGAAGCCAACCAACAGTTTTTCGATTGCACGCAATTTCACAAATGGCGTGCAATCAAGTGTTTACACTTTCAAAATTACGTGCAATGCCTATTTTGTGCAAGAAAAATTGACCGTGGAAACGCGCCTTAACGCTATATCAAGCAGCAATTAATTCGCCGACGCAACAACGAGTAGTTTTAAATTCATCACACGAATCGCCGACTTCATGGAAAACTCCGAATGTGCTCTCATCGTACTCTATCTACTACCAAAAGGCAGGGGGTATTCGTACTAAAACCTCTCAGTTTCTACTTGCCGTTTCAATGCATGATTATGATATTGTTGCATTGACTGAGATGGCTTCATAACGATATATCTTCGGCTGAAATTTTCGATGATTTTTACATTGTTTATCGTCTCGATCGCTGTCTAATTGCCTCTGGATATGAGAGAGGTGGTGGAGTATTGATTACTGTACGAGCGGATCTGCCGAGTAAATTGTTTCAACTGCCATCATCGAGCTCATCCGACCTAAGCATCGAACAGATTTGTGTCCAAATTATCTTCCCGAATAATAATATAATTTCAATTGTAGTTTCATATATCCCACCTAACAGTTCTTTTGATATATATAATAATCATTTGAGCAATATTACTTCACTAACTGAAAATCTTATTTGGAGCTTCTCCAACTAACTATCACCCATCTTCCGAATCAACACAATGCTTGCTCATTTATAGGGGGCATCCCCTGAGCGTTGGTTTGGTCTAAAAAAAAAAATCTTAATTCAAGTCACGGTATGGTTGCTATGGGTGACTTTAACTTAGGAAACATTAATTGGATCTTTGTAGATAATAATCTTTTACCATTCAACATTAGATCAGATATAGAATCACTTGTAATAAGCAACTTTCTTTCTAATGACTTTTGCCAATTAAATAAAAAACTCTTTAAACCGAATCTTAGATTTAATTTTTATTTCTAATGATCTGAAAGCTATTTGTTCGGAAAACTTGGCACCAATTTTGAATAATAGTACGCATCATAAAGCAGTTACTATTAATTTTTAATTCTATGAATATGATAAATTTGCACCCAAAAAAAAGCTTCGTACTATGTACAAAACAATTATTATATTCTACAAAGCTGTTTGTTCTTTTCAGCCTACGAACGACTTTGTTAATAATACAAATGACCGTTTGTACATTGTACAAAGAAATAATTGTATATTTTACAAACGCATTCGTTTCATCTACAAAGATACGAACAAATATACGAACGCTGCTGCCACCGCTTTGTATATTATCAAACAATAGGGCAGTTCGCGATCTTGTTGCATCGTTGCAAATGCAAAATAAACAGCTTTTACAAAAACAAAAAGCATATGTTGCAAAAGCTTTTCAATGCTTTTTGTTTTTGTAAAAGCTGTTTATTTTGCATTTGCAACGATGCAACAAGATCGTGAACTGCCCTAATGTTCGTTCAGTTCACAAATTTATACAGTATAGATTTTTACAAACTAGCGTTTGTAGAATATACAAAGTTACGAATACAAAAATTTTTTTCATGCGGCCAACACTACAAACGTTTGTGCTATGTACAACACATTTGTACATTTTACGAATAGCCTCTGTTTGTATTTCTACAAAGATTTTATTCGTAATTTTATCCTAAATATTTGTTGGGTGTGTCGATGATGAATCCATTCACCTAGACTTTTCTAAGCAAAACAAACTGTGGTTTAGATCGTCTCCGATTGATTCAGCATCTTCATAAATTTTTATACAATCAATACATTTTTAATGTCGAAAGAAAATTGTATTCGAACCCTTAATGCTTTTTGCATTATTTAAATTGTTAACGCAAAACAAATGGCTTTTCAATCAGCATGGAGTATAATGGTATAAGTCAAGTAATACTTTAGAAACTTGCAACTTGTTCGCAAAATTTTTCAGGAAGTCTTTGAAATTTATACACATTCCACGGACTCGGTTAGTTTTTCAAGTCATATTGCACCAACACGTTTTTTTGTTAATAACTTTATTATATCGGAAGAGGATGTATACATAGCTATTTCGAATTTAAGTTCGAGCTCAAAATGCGAAAATGAAGAAATCCCGCATTGTAAATAATTCGTAAGCGCTGCATTGTAAATAATATACATAAATTATAAAAGTTACACTTGAATGTACTTAACTTATGTAAGATATATGAGTAAATCGTGATATTTTGTTTATTCTTAATTTTCTGCATCTACCATCAGTACCAGTATCAGTACGATCAGTATCAGTAGAACAAAAACCTTACATAAGTATGAAAATATTGTTTACTGGTATTTGCTAAGGATCAAAAATTTAGTTATACATGTATCAGCATTTAGCATTTATTTGTCTATGGTCTTCTTTTTAACGGTTTGATTGATTTGTATTGATTTATATTGATTAATGCTTTAAGACCTACGTAGTTTTTCTTAAACAAATCACAGCATTTTAAGATCGTTATTTTTTTACTGTTTTTCTCAAATTTTGTACAGCTTTATTCTTTCGGGAAAGGAAGACATCCTTTTTTTAAAATTTTTTTTGGGGAGATCTTGACAACCTCATGCAACTTTTGATACCACTTATTATGTAAAGTTCGAAAAAATTGAAGTTCGATACGCCTTAATGCACAGCTTGTTAAAATTTTAAGGAGGCCCATTTATCGTGGTCCAATCGGGACCAAATTTTGTACGAAATATTTTTAGTCCTAGCCAACGCTAATTTTGTTTTGGGACCAAAAATCGAATGAACTTAAAAATAAGGAACGGTATAACTAGGATGTAGACGACATTTTGGGCAGGAATAAGAATAAGGTCTTTGACATAATTAGAAGAAATGGTTAGCACGAGGATTAAGGCAAGGATTAGAACCAGGATTGCTGCAGGGATTTGGAACAGCGACATCGACAAGGATAAAGACACGTTGTCATGTCAAAGTACTTGGGGGAGTACAAAAGGTGAGTTATGGACATAGCCAACTATTGTTTTTCTTCAAAGAAATGGATTCTTCGTCGATCAAAGCGACAAAGCAATGTCGTTTCAGTTATGATTTTTTTATAATTTTCTTACTTTTCTAATTCAGTATTAATTGCCATTTTACGTGTGGGGAAAGGGGGGGGTTTGAACACCGAACGCCTTTCCCTGGATACAGGCCTGACTTATTCGCTCCCACTTCAGTTTCGTATTTTTGCTTCCAGTGAAAACAAAGCAAATTCCGAAACATGTACTCATAAGCAATCTTCGGCAGTAAATCCTTTTTTGTGCAACGTAGCACCTGAACTGAACAAGTAAATCCGTCGGATTACAATTAAAATTAATATTCTTCTAATATATACTATTCATTCCATTCTCTAACTCGATGTAGTTCATTCCACATTCATTCAAGCATGCTTGAGGTCATTCATACAACTAAGGAAAATCCTTGAAGGGCTTTATTGGCACATCTTGAGCTCATTTTGGTAATGAATGAATGGCTAAGAAATAGCCAAAAACTTGCACAAATACACAATAAAATAACATAAAAACAGAGTAAATCAAAAGAACAGCAGAACAAAAAAAAACCAAAAACAACACTAACAATGAGAACAATAACAACAACAGGCAGATATAAAATCACATCCGGTTACTTACATACTTCCTTTAGTTCCGTTGATTGTGCACCTTGCTAGCTGCCCAGCTAGCCATACAGGCTGATTATTCGTCCTTCTGTCCGTCTGTGAGTTTTTTTTCTTTGATCGTATGATATTGAAACTGAGACGCCCGCACAAGAAAATTAGGCAAACAACATCAGATCGACGAAGATGACGATAAAGACGACTGAGAAACAAGAAAAAAAAAATAAGCAAAACAACGATCGGCAAAGCAGGTATCTAAGGGATCAGATGGAAAACCGCAGCACTATCTGATAGGAACTTGTGAGACAAAAAACAAGAAACAACAACAAACAAGCAAATACCTTATGTCACTTTAGAGCATAAGCAAAGGAATTTCTCACAGGATATACGAGAGTGCGAACCCATACGCTTCTTGTGTCGGAACCAAAATTCGGAACTGTACAAATACATAGGAACGCACACGCACACGCACACACACAAGAATATTGCATACAAAAAACTCTGTGAAAACTGCATTTAAGTGAAAAGGAAAGGACAGCGAGGTAGGGTGCAAGACACAAAAAAGCAGCACCACCAACAACAAATAAATAAATAAAGTGAACAATCTGTAGACCGGGCCATTTAAAAAACATTAAGAACCAGCACCAACAACAACAGCAGCAATTAACAAAAAATTACTCACCGTCAACCAACAACTGTTCACGTCCTCGTCATCGTCATCGTCAACATCGTGGTTCCGCAGCACATGTGTTCAACGTTGTTGTCAGTTTGTCCGCCGTCGTAGTCAAGGCAACTGGATGGACAGGTGCTGCCGCAGCACCAGCACCAACAACATCAACACATTCGCCAGCATGCCAGGAGGAAGGAACCTTCTTTCACAATTGTCTCATTGGAAACTGGGTACGCGTTGCACTGCATGCGACATTAACTCAGTTCTGTAATGGGAAATAAATACGTTTCGAACTTGCTGCGTACCTACATTTATCTCTCTGCTCACTTGAGAGTGCCACAACAGTTCAAGGTATCAAGGACATGCATGTTTGAGTTTTTAGTTCTATAGTTTTTAGATCGGTCATAAAAAGCCTCGGTCGCCTCAACTACTTGCTTATGTAGAAGGTTAATATTTGAAAGGCTTTGATTCCAGAATACATTGCTTTGAACTACAATAATCAGGTATTCATGTGGTTTTATCTTTGAATATAACCATGAAGTACTCTAATGATGATTTATGATAAGTTATATTGATTTATGTTAAATAAATGTTGATGTTGACGAATTTTGCTTACCATACTCATTCGAGCATCAAGAACTAGCTTGAATCTTGGTTAACAAACTAAATCGATACTTGCTATGTGAAATGGAATGGAAAGAGTGTTAAGCTTACAACTAACAAAAAAAATGAGAACAAATTGATCAAAGCTTAGCAATCTAACTTTTAAGTTCAAGATCAAAAATACATGAAAATATTCTCGTCAGTCAAGGCTAAAAAAGACATGTAATGCTTTCGTTTTAGGGTCAAATTGCAGCGCTTTGCCAATTAAGAGGTTATTACAATATATGTTTTAACCTTTTTGACAACCCATTAAAAACACTCAAGTTTTATTTTCTTATTTTTTTTTAAAAGTGTTCTTACACCTACTTTTGTTTTACTAGTATGATACTTTACACGTTTTGCATAGATCATTAATTTTATTTCCAATTACTTTTTAATAACCTACAAGCTATAATATTATCTCTATCTACCCATTGAATAATATAATACATATTTATAAGCTGTTCCCACGCAAATTGGAAAGAAATTTTCTCGCTGTAACGGAAAACTTAACGCTTGATTTCACACAACTCCATGGTATGTGAATATTAGGAAATTTTTTTCATTTCTGAAAGGGTACTCAATATGTTGAGGAACGTTTAAAAAGAGAGTCTTTTAATTTGAAAGGATTCCTAATTTTCCAGTTTGACTATGAAAATACTTCAAACTTGCGTTAAACAGGCTTTTATTTTAATGCTCAATTCATCTTGTCAACATCTTAGCTACTATGAATACTCGAAAAACTTTGTAGACGACAGCGGAGATACGACATCGCTCAAATCTTTTTCACATGCCTTTTTTATGGGGGTAAAAAAATAATAGGATCAACTGATATTGGCCCCTCATTGAGTTACATCGGAAAAGCTTTGAAAAGTGTTCGACATGTTTTTTAAATTTCAGTGCTTTTTGTTGGATGTGTCAAGAAAAAAAGGTGAAAAAACTTTAAATTGAAAATAAAATATATTACCTACTATTGCTTTTAAAGTTGGATTGAAATACTAAGACGTAAAATTGTTAAAAAATTTTCTTTTTAGCTATTTTAATTGCAATACAGAGTTTTTGTCTTTCTAGCAATAAGGTTGCTATGCATTTTACTCTCTGTCACCAAAAATTAAAAAATTATATGGTCAGAAATTTAGACTGGCCCGTTAGAATCGTACGCATATTTGTGCTCATATTTTGATAAAAAAATGCAATAATTGAACATTTATTTATTTAGGAAACCCTTTATTTTGTAATCATATATTTTTTTTGGTATTGCTTATTTAGGAATTATAAGCGTTCAAAGTGAGCTGTCACGTTTCATGATTTTGGAAGTGTGCTTAGAGCAGAGCTGGGATGTAATTAAATATAAATTCACAATTTCAATTACATATTATAATCGTAAAAAAGATTACGATTACTGTAATCATAATCGAAATATTTTCAATTACAATTACAGCAATCGTTATTATTAAGTGACAATTGCAATTACTATAGTCGTCATTAAAAAATTTCTTTATTGCGATTACAGTAATATTTATACTGCAGATATATAATTACAATTGCTGTAATCGTAATCATTCTTTTTGAAATTGAATTACTGCATAAATCTGTCTTTTTCATGATGCAATTTACAAACAAGATCTTATCTAGAATCTTTTTTTTGTGGTGGCACGCTCTTTCTGATTTTTCATTCGAAAAATTAGTCTTATTTATCATTTTATTTATCTCTTATTTAACTCTGGTATCAATTTGTACATTCCTTATAATTGAGTTGCCTGCGTCAAAAAGCTTAAAAAGCTTGAAATTGAAGGCAAGTGTCCAATTAAAGCAAGTATCCAAAAACTTCAATAAGCTTGTGTAGAAAAAGCTTAAGCTTATAAGGTCTTTGGACTCCGTGGTTAGGGGGTAGCTGATTTCGAAAATGATGTCAAAATTTAAAATTCAAGATGCCGGATAGAGTTGCCACCTGGATTTTTTTTTTAATTTTTGCGAATTCTTATAATTTTGAAATTCTGACAACGGATTTGATTTCGAATCTTATGTCACAGTTTTAAAATTTAAGAAGGAGGTTACGGCTGCCACCTAAGCTCTTACCACAGTATTGCCACCTAGTAAAATGTATTTTTAAGAGTTTTAAACATCATTTAACAGCGTTAGGGGTCGCTGATTTCGAATCTGAATTAAGAATTTGAAAATTCAATATGGTGAATAGGGCTGCCGCTTAATATTTTTATTTTTACAAATTCCATGCTGTCGCAAACACTAGGAAAAAATGGGTTGCTGAATCCGAATCCGTTGTCTGACTTTCAAAATTATGTAATTTTTGTATAATAGTGTTACCACCTATTCACCATATCGATTTTTAAAATTCTGACCTCAGATTCGAAATCAGTGACACCCTAACACAGTGAATGATGTTTAAAAATCTAAAAAATACATATTATTAGGTGGCAGCCCTATTATACAAAAATTTTATAATTTTGAAATTCTAACAACGGATTCGGATTCAGCGACCCATTTTAACCTATTGTTCGCGCCAGCACCGAATTCGTAAAAATTATAAAAATTAGGTGGCAACAATATTTACCATGTTGAATTTTAAAAATCTGACTTCAGATTTGAAATCAACGACCCCTAACACTGTTAAATGATGTTTTAAACTCTTAAAAATAAATTTTACTTGGTGGAAATTCTGTGCTCAAAATTTAGGTGGCAGCCCTAACCTCCACCTTAAATTTTAAAACTGTGACATTAAATTCGAAATAAAATCCGTTGTCAGAATTTCAAATTTACAAGAATTCGCAAAAAAAAAAAATATAGGTGGCAACTCTATCCGGCATCGATATTAAGTGGCAACCCTATTCACCATATTGAATATTCAAATTCTTTATTCAGATTCGAAATCAGCGACCCCCTAATACTGTTTAATGATGTTTAAAACTCTTAAAAATACATTTTACTAGGTGGAAATACTGTGGTAAGAGTTTAGGTGGCAACCCTAACATCCACCTTAAATTTTAAAATTGTGACATTTAATTCGAAAGCAAATCCGTTGTCAGAATTTCAAAATTATAAGAATTCGCAAAAATACAAAAAAATCTAGGTGGCAACTCTATCCGGCATCTTGAATTTTAAATTTTTACATCAACTCCGAAATCAGCTACCCCCTAAAACTACCAACCACGGAGTCCACAGAACCTTTAAAAGTCCTGTTACGCTTAAGCTTTCTCTTCACAAGCTCATTGAATTTTTTGGATACTTGCTTTAAATTCAATTACTTGGATACTTGCGAGCTTACAAGCTTTTCAACTTTCTGCCCGACAAAGTAAGTCTAAACAAGCCAAGCCAAAGAGCAAGCATGGATATGACTTGCATCTGTTTGGTATTTTTGCAAGCTGGCTAATAACCCGAACAGAACCAAAGCAGATTTCGGATGGCGGGCCTCTCTCGGCGAAATCCGCTGAGAACACGTCCAGAATTGGAGCGATGGTTGTCGGATCACGGTTGCATTTTATTTGGGAATGATACAAATTATTTTATATTTTGCTTTGAATTCACATGAATGCAACACAGACACAAAAACAGAATGTCAGATCATAGTAAAAACTAAGAAAATAACACTGAACGTACCCAATCTTTAGCAAAAATATGGCAACATTTAAGTCACTCAGAGAGAGAACCCCAACCGTCAGAGAGAAATTAGAATAGTTTCTATTCTGGCGTTTTCCCGTGGCGCATTTCTACGGCGGTGTCATTTTTGGCGGCTGCATATATTTTCATGTATTTTGTTGCACGGCGAATCCAACAACCGACATCCGCTTTGGTTCTGTTCGGGCTCTAAGGCTTCCTTTTTCCAGTTTGGATACATACTTGAATTCAAGTACTTGAAAAGGCTTGAACTTCAAGTAGGCTTGTGCAGTTCTCTGATTTATATCCTTAAAAACGTATTGTTCAAAATAAAAAAGTTTCGGAATAAAATTGCAATATATTTGCTTTTTTGTAAGGAGAAAAATAAGACAACATTTAAATTACATGACTTTCATATAAACATTTTTTTTTTTGAAACGCCGTTAAAATTTTTTAATTACAATAGTAATCGTAATTGTAATTTGCGTGTATACCGATTACAGTAATCGTAATAATACTTTTCTTAGATTACAATTACAGTAATCGTAATCGTTATTTTTTAAAGATTACGATTACTGTAATTGTAATTGGAAAGTAATTGTAATCGCAAAATAACCAGCTCTGGTTTAGAGGTTATTGCATAATTTCAAAAAATCTACTTTTTTCTGAAGCAATCAACGCAATTTTTTAGTGTGTCAGAGAAAAGTCAGTTAAAGAAAAGTCTGAAAAATTAATTTGATTGAAAAAATATAATTAAATAAGAAAAAATTTGCAAAAATTCGGGTTTCTTCACGTTACACAAAAAAGACTGCCACGTAACGGAACGATTTTATTCATAAATGAATGGGTTATTCTTTTTTATTTATGATCAAAGCTAATGTTAAAAATTTCAAGTCATTACAGTAGTTTTGTGGAAATTTAAGGAAGTTTGAATGAGAGATAGACGCTGTTTTTATGGTATTTTGCCAAACCCATAGCACGTTTATGTGATGAAAGCTTAGGTGCAAAGTTTAAAGTCAATATACTAATTTTGTGGAGTTTTAAGAGATTTATGATTCGGATTATGATTGTTGCTAACATGTTCTTATACATATAATATTTTCTTTGATCATGATAAAATGATTACAACAACCATATATAGAAAAGGAACTTTTTGTAGGAACCAAAATATTATTGAAACAATCATTATTCTCTTATTGGGTCAAAAATAGAATGATTGCAACAACTATATTATGAATTTATTTTTAGTATCCAGAATATTATGGAATATTAATTATTTTCATGGACTCCAATTTCCACAGCTATTAATTAATATATCTAAACAGGTTTGCCATTGACTAGGCTGAACAGAAATATTAATTCAATTTAAAAATCTTTTTGATAAAATTTTCTGTCCGAGCTGGGGTTTGAACCGCGGCTTTTTCGCTTACGAGCCACGCACACTACCAGTAAGCCACAGCCGCTACTACCGCTCGCCTGACTAATACCATTCATAAACATGGTACATTAAGTGCATTGTCAAAAAAAATAGCCATATTTGTGATAAATAATATATGGTCAGAATTGCGAAATGTGTTTACGGTAAATACAAACATGTTTGCTACAATTAAAGTCAAAAATGTCACTTTTCTGCGTGCTGTTTTTAAAACAAAACACAATAGTTGAACAGTTGACAAACGAAACAGCAGATAGCCAGAAATCGATAAAACTTATTGTGTATAATTGAAGTGAAAGTTTTTCCTGCAAACTGTTCAGACACAATAAATTCTTTCGATTTTTGGTTATGTTCTGCTTCGTTTGCTCACAATCAAAGAATAGTTCAGACAAACATTCAAAACTCTAATATGTTTGTCTCTATAATAATATTCACATTTATCATGATTGACAGAACTACAAAATTTTTGTTGCAACTAATAGTTGAGGCAATCATAGTATGTGGACTATTTCAATGATGTTCTATTAGTTAATAATGACTTTATTGAGGCAAAAATTTGTGTTTGCAGAAATAATACAATAATTTTAGTAAAAAAATTATAATTGCAGTAATCATGTCTCAACCATGTCTTTTCTCTGCGTGCAGCAAAAAAAGTGTTTCCAAAACAAGGTAAAGTGGAGGGGAAAGTCTTGAGTTCCATCCCTTCTACTTTTATATCCAGAAGGCATTCTTTTAACATATGCATGTCATTGGGAGGAATACACTTACCTCAGTCTTCTCTAGAAGTGCTTTCAGAATTTTTTCAATGGAAGATTTCTTTGAGCCCTTCAATGAAAGGATTCTAGTAGGTGTTTTCCAGGAGAACTTTAAAAAGGCATTTCATGGAATGAAATGGTTTTTGATGTTAGGGGGCTTAAAAAATCTCACAGAATAAATCCTTTTTCCCGATTTTTTCGCGATTTTGGTGTTGGAAATGAGAAGTGGTTTGGTTTTATTGGGAGTTTTAAAAAATCCCACGGAAAATATCTAAAACATATATTATAATTATATGAATATTTTTCTTTAATTGAATTTAAATGCTATTTGAATGGCTTCCAGAAGTAGTTTATGAGAATGCCTTTTGAAAGTACTTCTTGATAAGGCTTAGAATAAGCACAATTGGATCCATAGAACGTCTTCTGGAAGCAGTGTCCGTAAGAATGCATGTCATATTTGAATCAAAAATTTTTCTGGGTTATTGTCCAGTGTTCTTGGAACGCACTTCACCAAGCTAAAAAAAATTTTTAACCATTTTTGTTGCCAAAAGAATCTGTTGCTGTTTAAAATGCAGAGTTCTACAACATGATGAACCTTCATATCGAAATTTCCAGTCAACATGCCATCGATACCAAAACTTTTCGGTAACTTGGTGGGCCTTCAATTCAGATAAAGTTTCAATTGAATGCAAGCCGCTGTCCTCAGCAAAATCTAATGGTATATTCTCTATATCTAATGGTGGTGCCATCACAGATTTCGTTATTTTGCGACTGAGAAAGCTGCACCATCCAATCTCGTTATCGACATCTATAAGACTCATCATTGTGGCGCCATCATTGTTGACTGTCACATCGCCTGCCGGGTTGACCATAATTTTATCCGAATCCAATCAGGTCTTTAGGTTCTCTTGGTCACGCAGGATCATCCTTAGATGAAGGGCCGGCCATATTCATCTAAGGCAAATGTACCCGGATAGGCGCATACTTTTCGAAATCGATTATCGGCAAAGGATTGCTGGATTTTTGTCGGATATTTTTACCAATCAAAAACACGAAAATCAAATACGAATTATACAATTGAAATAATGAACGAACAGAAGAGATGGATTAATTCCCAGACAACGCTGATTCTTAAGTGGAATAATAAAAACCTTCAAGAAACTGCTGCCGGTTTTTAATGGTAAAATGTATGTACATCTATATGATGAGTTATCTCTGGTTATACACAGAAAAATTTTGCATAGTAAAATCATTGTGATGCATAGTTGATTTCAATTTACATGATTTTATATTTCATGGTGGCAGCGACATACAAATAATTATGATTTCATGTAAAATCATTATGATTTCATGTAGAATTATTACGAAAACCAATAAAACCATTATTACATTATGTATAAAGTTAATCAACACGATTTCATGTTGAATCATTATGAAATCTAGTAAAATTATTATTGCATCATGTAAAAAAAAATTTTGCGTGCTGAAGAAGTTCTGTTGTTTCTAGCACATTAGAAGTTTTATCGCGGGAAGTAGCTACGTTAAAAATTAAAATAGTTTGTAATAGCTGAAAAAGTAAAACAAGTGGAATAAAAAGTAAATACAAGTGGAAGTAGTCGAATCCATTAGCTTCGACACAGATGAACAAGGTAATGTGATATGTAATTTATGTTGCTATAAAAAATAATATCAAAATGCTGTATTACTTTACAATAGAAACATAAGCTTCAGTTGACTAGGAAAGTTTCAGGTAGTTATCTAAGGAAGATAAACAGGCAGCTATACCACTCAAAGGACTTCGTGCACGCTAACGAGAAAAAATATTTAGTTGGAGAAAAATTGGGGTATATTTTGTAATTATAAGTCGTATTTATTTTATTTTTCAACAAAAAAAAAAACGAAATAAAATCAACTTGAAGTTATTTTTATTTCAAACTGAGGTTAGGATTCAGCTGCATTTCATAATGATTCAACATGACCATCATAATAATTTTACATGATTTCATAATGATTCAACATGACCACCGTAATGATTTTACATGATTGCATAATGATTCAACATGAAAATTTGTTGCGATTTTTACATGAAAATCACAATGATTTTATTATAAATCTCTATGAAGCAAAATCATAGGGGAAACATGTAAAGTCAATATGTTTCTAGTTGATTTTACAATGATTCTTTTCTGTGCGTAGGGTTAACATATTCGGGTTACATGTATATGTATGTGCCGTTTTGTACGATTGCTTGTTGTCATTTGGAAAGTAGTTTCAAGCTGAAACTAGAAAGATGCCTTTTTCCTTTTTGGAAAAATACTGGAACAAGTGGTTTTCACACACATTTTTGAAAACAAAACAAAGATACGTGGCTTTGTTTAAATCGTACCTATAGTAATAATTTTTTTTTCCTTCTTAAATGGTTTTTTTTTTAATTATTTATAATAAATCGTAATGATTTTCGTATTTTTTCATCTATTTTTATACAATAAAATGTGAAAAACAAATCTTACTTGTGCCTTTATTTAATTTTCGAAATGCTGTAATTTAATTATTGATAAAATTATAAAGTCCATGAAACTGCGAAGAAGATTCGATTTTGTTGAATGTTAAAATGATGCACCTATCTTTTCATTTTGCTATTGCTTTATTTTAGGTTTATACATAACTGATTCATTGAGAAGCTCAAAAGCTAAATAGCTGGAAATTTCACCGAATATATTATGAACAATTGCTAAAAACTATGATATTTTCTAAATACGGTACGCATCACCAAACACAGAACAAGTCAAGAACTAATTAGCTACATTACTGAATATGTAATTTGTTGAATATGAAATAGATATTAAAAGCACTTTGGCCACTTACAATTGTAGCTATATCTTATAAGCCAAAATCTTTTATTTAAATTCTCACAACAGCTAACAATTTGATTGAATGCAGATAGCGAAGCTCACAACGACAATGACACAATGAGAACCTTGGAGAGGTCGATAGGACATTGTTTGTCCTGCATATCAAAGCACAGCCGCCAGCTAAGACAGTGAGTGAAACATGGTCATCAAGTGTGAAGTCAAGTGGAGTGAGCACACATGAACACACACAAGAACAACGTACAAACAAGCACGCACAAATGGGGGCGCCCTTCAGCGCTACAAGGGCACTTTCATCTAACCAAGGGCGGAATAGTAAAAGCAGCAATAACAACAACAAAGGTCAGGTTCATATTAACTTATGAGCGCGAAAGGAACTTAAAACGAATGCAGGACTTTGCGGGCAAATAATAGAATTACACAGAATCAGGATACCAGAAGACTGTGTCGCGCAACAAATGTCTGGTGGGAACGAAAACACAAAAAGAAAAGAAAAAAATTGTGCAGCAGCGCAAACTAAAAACAACCCTCAAACCAGAGAGGGTGCGCGAACCCGCATCAGTTAGCGAGCGGACTGTTTGGATAAAAATTCCTGCACTTGTGCAATGTTGTAGAAAGAACAACAACAACAATAAAAACAACAAAGTTATTGTGGTAGCTAGTGTCCTGCACGTGAAACGCCTACAACTGTGCAACCACCGCCACAATAAGATAGTAGTTGTATCTATGAGATATAAAAGTATCTTGCAGCAATTTATTAAGAACAAAACAACAATAAAAAAAGGTGTATTTGAGCTTTCATGGCCGTGGGAAAATTTACATTTTTATGTGAAAAGATAGCATTTTTGTTGTTAATTGTAAAAATTTAAAGAAATGAAATTAAAAGGAAAACAAAAACAAACAAAAAACAGATCTGACTAAATAATAGAAACCAGTAAAAAAAGGCAAATTTAAATGATCAACAACTGCGGCCAGAACAACGAACGCTTCGGGTAGTTGTGAGCGTTAAATGCACAAAAGTAAATTTACACAAGTGGGAAAGATTTTTATCGCACAGTTTCTTTTGTCTTGTTTTTCGTTTTTTATATTGCGATTTAAGCTCGATTCTCTTGCGTTGTTCTTTTTGCTTGCATTTTATGGAGATTTACTTTAACTTGTATTTCAAAAAATATTTGCTAAAACTTTGGTTTTGTTCTTTTTCGACTTCAGATCATTTTTATTGTACTTGTATGGTTTTTATGCATGGAGTTTTGATCTATTTTTCTATATAACAAAGTGCAAATAAATAATCAAACTATTGATTTTGCTCTACTCAACGTTGTGTTTCATACCAACTCCTTGACTAACCATTCCGACTTTTATATCTTACCGAGGTGCGGCTGCGCAAACGATTTTAAACAGTTTTTTATGTTTGTTTGCTTGTTTATTTTGCTTTTGAACTTAATACTTATACAAAAGCCGATCGAATGTGCGTAATTAAGTTGTGTTCAAATATTTGTTTATGGTTGGGAGAGAAAGGTGAGAAGTTAAGGTTTTTCTTTTTCGTTAATTTCAAGTATAGATTTCTTCATGTGTCTATTTCTGTTAAAACTACGAGTGGTTTTTGCCTATTCCATCCTATGTAAGACCACTTAAAAATTATTAATAACCACCATCTAGCCTTCCGTAAAAGCACTTTTGCCAAAAATCCACTTAATACTCCTTCTTCTAAATGATATCCTTAAATTCCTGTTGAAACCGACAAAAATATTCCAGTTGAAACCAAAGTTCACACAATTCAATTATACCCATAGAAGTTCAATTAATATGTTTTTCAGGGTTTCAAACCTCACTTTAATGACAAAAATAAACCAAAACAAAAAGTAAAAAGCTACAATTTACGGTTAACCCCAAGTTAGAGAAAATAAAAAAAAATTCCAATCTATTACCAAATAATAACGTTTGTCAATAGGAAATATTGACGGAAATTAAAAACACGAACAACAACAACTCCCCCAATTGAAGGGCAAGACTCGATGACAGAACGTTGACGAAACGAGTAAAAAAGAAACATTGAGCAAGAAAAGTTGTTATTACAAAATCCTAACCTAATTGAGGCTGCTGAATAACAAACACTAAGGAATGAGTTTTCTGTCTATCCTATAAACGATGTTAGCTGTTTGTGCAAAATATGGCAGCGATCCAGTTCATAATGTTATTTGCTGATGAAACCGTGAATCTACTTTGGATCCAATGTACGCAATCTAATGAAGCACAGAATGAAATTACATCCAAGGAAATAAGACTAGAAAAAATATTGCAAGGAATTATGCAGGAATTTTAAATACTACGTTGAGCAATTCAAAATGTTGAAGTCAATTTAGCAGGACTTTTTTAAAAAATTCAGTTTTGAATAGAGCCAGTAATCATCTATTCAGCATTGTATGAAAAAATCATACGGGAAAAGTGTTCCAAAAGAGCAAAAAATAAATTTTGCTCGGACCTTGCCAAATGAAAATGATGAAGATAATCTGCAGCATTTCAAATTATAATTCAGGAGAGATCAATTGAAACTCTGGAAAAGATCAATCGAAAATCAGAAAACAAAAACAAAAATTATTTATTTATTATTTCTTCATGAAACGGGAAAAATTTCTACTAACTACTTATGAACAATTTTAATGCAAATATTAAATACAATTCACTAATTACACTAACAAATAAGTTATTAAGTAAACTTATAGTGATATAAGTAAAAAGGAGGTAATGATTTATTATAGTATTAATAGTAAAACTTAAAAAATAAATATAAAAGTTTTTATAACATATACAAAAATTTATATTTATTATGTATAAAAAATTATGAAAAAAATTATGAAAAAACCTTAAACTGCAAAATAAGTGCAATTAACTAGTATAAAATATTGGAGGAAGCATAAGATGAGATTTAAAACAAATTCTTGTATTCGAGTTAAAAATGGCAATGAATGGCAGGACTTGATTCGTCTGAATATAAGCACCGAGATGGTGAAATAAAGCCCATCAAAGCAAGAAGCGTAGGGTCTTGAATATGATGGTGTACCAATTCGCCTGGAATTCAAGGAACTGATATTCATCAGAGCAGATCTAGTACTAGCATAAGGAAGAGGCTCAGGAAGATTCCAATTGAATTGGAAAACACTATAAACACTACTTCAACACATTTGCTACGAAAAGAACTGTTTATACTCTTTTACACTCAGTTACCAATTACGAATGAGCACAAGTAAACATAGAAGGAAAACATTTCGCTGGCTTAACATGTAAAGGCTCTAAGTCCACTTTTCTTAGAAATTGAGATTTTAATGCAGTTATGTTCAATATGTGAAAATACATCGATTACAAAAAAAAAACAACAAAGTTATCTCATTTGTTGTTGTTGTTTTGTAGTGATGAGTAAAGGCGCTAAGTCCAATTTATCACATCCTTGTGTAATATCTCACTTCTTCCAATGTTGTCGTATCAACTGTTACTCCGAGACATAATATTATTCCGCATTGGCTACACTGTTGTTGTTTTGAGTATCAATTGACAATCTTGACATTAATCGTCACCTGCTTATGTCTCATTGTTTATCTTAGTTTATCTCCACACGAATGGACATCGATCATTCTGGTGTAGAAGTTAATAATTGAATCACATGTGTTAAAAATATCGATTAAATGATTTTAAGTAATTGATTTACTCTTATTTTGTTAAATATCAACATGTTAGTGTAATAATTGTGCTAAAGGTAACAATATTTCAATACATTTAAATTTTTAGAATATATAGTTAAATCATGATTTCATTAGACGCCTGCCATGGCATTTACTGGTAACTCCAACTTTGGAACTCAACCCATTGAAAGTGGTGGCTTTTATGGAATTGAGTCAGACGACAGAGTCGTAGGTCTGGTTCCATATGGGTTTCATAGTGACTCCGATGATTCATGTGAATTACCAACTAAAACTAAAACTCGAAAAAAAAGAGTACAAGTTGAAAATGCAGCTTGGATTTCGGTCAAAAATAGAATGCGGAGAGAAAAAGGCAAAAGTTATTTTGGAAGAGTAAAGGACAACAATGTTTGGAATTACGAAAATCCGAAAGAATCAAGAAATATGAAAGGTAAATGCAAATGTAAAAATAATGGTGCCATGAAATGTGCGGAGATAAATGACGATGATAGAAAAAATATTTTTAAAGAGTTTTGAAAAATGAATTGGGAAGGAAAAAAGTTTATGTAAACACTTGAATGGAATCAGCTCCTATTAAAAGACCGCGAAATAGAAAATTATTAAGTGAATCAAAAAGAAGCCTAACCTTAAAATATTATCTCAAGGTACAGGGCAAAAAAATGCGAGTGTGCAGAAAGTACTTCTTGAACACGTTAGACGTAGGCTCGAAGGCTGTGCATAATTGGTTGAAGATGCCTTCAATTTCAAAAACAAGTTCAAAGAAAAATACTCTTAAGAAGGGATACTTGACAAATGAAAGACAATGCCTTAATTCATTCTTTGATGCCCTTCCATCAATGGAATCGCATTATTGTCGTGCTGATAGGCAAAAAAAATATCTGCTGCCAGAATGGCGCTCAAAAAAGGGGCTTTACGATTTTTATGCCAATGATTGGTGCAAAGAGAAGAACATGCAGTCACTTTCACTTGCCGTAATTTATAAAACATTTGATATTAAACATTTGGCATTGTTTCTACCAAAAAAAGATCAATGTGAATTATGTGCTCGCTTTTCAGTCAACAATGTCCCTTATGAAGAATACGCCCTCCACCAGAAGAAAAAAGAAGAAGCTAGAAATGAAAAGAGAAATGAAAAGAGATAAAAACGAGGAAACATATGTTTTTACAGTAGACCTGCAAGCGGTACTAATGGCTCCTAAATCTCATGTTAGCAGCCTATATTACCGCACAAAATTACAGGTTCACAATTTAGTTTTTTATTCTCTTAGAAACCAAAGAGCTTACTGTTTTTTGTGTATCATAAATAAGGAGAAAACCTGACCCTTATGACGTTACTTATTTGGATTATTCGTTTTTTAAAAAATTTAGCAATGTACAATTTTGTAAAAGTATTCGCCCTGGTCGTGGAAAAGGCGATTCGAAAGTGACGGACATTCGTGGTTTACGATACACACCAAATGGTGAAATATATTTCAAACTAAGATTTCCTGACGAATGGAAAAAGCTCCCCCAAAAAATAAATGAAAATGTTGTTGCACTGGAGTGGTCGGATTTACACCAACTTCGTCAAGAGAGAATAAAAATAAAGACTCGAAAGTTCGAAGACTTACAATATGTAAAATCTATTTTGCCTACAAAATACCATCAATTTTATGACAATTTGCCATACGAATAAAAAATTTTCGCCAGTTATCTTACTTTTAAGTACATTAAAAAAATAATATTTTTTTATAACAGCATTGAAATAAGACTGAATAATTTTTGTTTTCATTATGTACAAGTATAAACAAATATCGAAATTGAAATGAATTTTTTAACATTTCTATCGTTAAAATAACCATTATAATGTTAATCATATTTGTGAATAAAATCTGTTTCTTTCAAAATAATCTTTACTTGTTTACATATTTTTATTAGCTTTTTAAATGTCTACAATAAAAATGCAACAAAAGTACATTTTCAATATGGTAAGTATGAAATATAATGGGAAACAAGTTTTAAGAAAAGGATCTAAGTCCATGAAAACATTCAAACTAAGCAACAGAAAAAGCTCTAAGTCCAAAAAAGCTTTAAACTCGCCAAATACTTAATTTTTTCTTTTTGCTTTTACGCAAATAAAAAACAAAGACAAATACAAAAACAAAATGCATTTACAGATTCCAAAAATTTTTATTCAAAAAAAAGTTTGATTGTTTTTTGTCTCTCCTGTAAAATTGTAAAATATGGACTTAGAGCCTTTACATGTTAAGCCAGCGATTTGTGTTTTGTACTAAAATCAGTAGAGCACTTAAAATGAAATTAACTTGAATTCGTGTGTTATTCTGTGAGTAATATTTCGGTACACCAAGTACTTGTAATGAAATGAATACACATACAGCCATATAGATAGAAACTGAGTTCAATTGTGTAAATAACAGGAAAAGGCAATGCTGAAATTATAAGGAAACTAATTGCAAGGGATTTTAGGAAGCTTTGAAACTGAGAATGAATATGAATAAAAATAATGTTATTTGAGGTCTGAAGGAAAATTATACGTTTATTAGCAATAAATAATATCAAGAAAAAGTTTAGAAAATGTTTAAAAAAATTCTTAACATATTCGGAGAATTTGAGCAACAAAATAATTACTTTTTGTAGGTTTGGTTGAATAGCATTTATAAAATATATGATCTTAAACAGTATCACCAATTCACTTATCAACTCGTTCTATTTTTCAGAAAAAAGTTTACAAAAAACCAATTGTATTTTTAACTGTGCCCACCAGTGTTGCCAGTACATTTGTGTATAATTTCCCACAAACACATGAACCAATTACCTTTTTCTCTCCTAAAATTTTGAAAAATCTTTAAAATATCTTTCAAACATAACTTTATTAATCTTTAAAATTTTTATTTGTTAAAAATTTGTTGTTGTTTAAAAAAAAGAAATGAACATTTTTCATAATCAAATGTCAGCAATTAAAGCTAAGATTTTCACGTTATTATTTAAAATTAAATATTCGTACTAAAAAGACAAGAAAATGTGCCAACTAATTTGGCTTCATATTGTGTACATAACTTAATTGACGGAAAATTGAAGCTCAAGTACTAGGTTTAAGCAAGGTGAACATCTTTTATCTATTGGCAAAATAGCTGATAAAAACATCAAATTGCAAAAATTAGCTAACGATGTTCGTACAAAAAAAAAATTTGACCCCAAGGCAGTCAGCATGTAAATAGCTTGACATCAAAGTAAAGCCTGGGAAAGGTACCGGACAGCACTTCCCGCAGCGCAAGCTAAAAACAAATTTTTGGTAATTTCTTTTCTTTTGGTAGAAAGCTTTCGAACGGATACAAATTTTGCATTGAATATGATACATATAAAAAATTTTAAATGTTATTGAACAAAATTGTCGTTCTATAAATTATAAGTTTTAAAGGTATCGAAAAAATTATTGAACAGTTCATTGCACCTGTAAACAAGCATTTTAAGTTAGCCAATTTCTAAAAAATCGTTTTCATAGATTTTTTTTCCTAAACTCAATTTGCGATCAGAAATGACTCATGTGGTCATTATTTGCAATCTAAGCAAGCAATTTCAAGAAAAGCTCAATTTAAACGAAAACCCAAAAACAGAAAGAGAATAAAAATAAATTTCACACATATTTCAGCATTTGAGGCTGGCTCATTAAATAATCAACAAACAAACAAACACACTTGGTTTGATTTTATAAATTTTATCTTTTCAGCACACAACATATTAGTTTATAATAATTACATGTAGGAAAAAAAAGAGGTATAAAAAACTTGACATCCGGTCAACATTGTCGCTGTTTTTTTTTTTTTTTTTTCTAAAGTAGAAGAAAAATCAAACCAACACACTTTGCTACAAAAGCCATGAGTCTAAATCCGAGCTTTTCGTTCATTCAGTTCTTTGACCGGATGTGCTAAGTTTACAAATTGTATCTATAGTATGTTTATGAATAGTAGTAAAATTTAGACTTTTTCTCCTAAGCTCCCAACATAACTATCGACCAATCGCACAGATTCGATGTGCGTGTGAGTTGTACAAATAGTTGGTAACGTACAAATAGTGGGAAATGGTAAAACATATAATTTTTTTATTTCACCGATTTCTTCAATCGAAACTTGGCTCGGTTATTAATCTTGTGCTGCGGTTTGTTTTTTGGTCTGTTATTTTTGTACTGTGCTTTTAATTTGTAATTTTTGATGTTATACATACAGGTAGTAGTCGGAAGATGATGGTTGGGAAAGAAGCTGGTGCTCGTGGCTGATTGGCATGAGATAACTTTGATTGAATTAGCGATTACATTGCTTATTTGCCAACATTTAGTTGAGCTGGAAGTTACTAATATTTTTAGGGTGCTGGTTTTACAAACTAAGTGTTGGTCAGATAACTAGAGCACTATTGAAAAAACTCAAAAAAATTTTATTTTATAATTTGGCAAGGACGACGATGATTTTGGAAAATTAAATATACACTCAGAAAAAAATCGACTTTAAAATCAAAAATCACAAGTTTTTGTTTTTAAAATCAGAAATTACTTTAGTTGTAAGGAAAGTTTTTTTTTTTTGAAACAAAAGAACTTGCATTTGCTTAAAAGAATTGAGACCTTTGAAATAACTAACTGTGTTTTATTTGGGCTTATGATGAGCCTACCGCTGACAGCCCAGTATATTTGCATAATAATTCGAAGAGTAGGAAGCTATCACCCTACACCTTTCTAGTTTCAGTGGGACTAGCAGTTCATTTACTGCTAGATTCCAGAGTAGAGGCGAGAGAGTTCCTATCTGAGAGGCTACCCTTGATACGGATCTTAGCGTGGATGTCGTTCCAAAATTTGCACTTATCCTGCCAATAAGAATCTGATTTATTAGTGCTAATAGTGCGGCATCCACCCCAAGCTCCATCAGCGCATTTGTGATAGCTCTTGCTTCGACGTTATTAAAGATCTTTTCTATATCAATAAAAGCTATCATTGTATCTTCCTTTGATAGAAAGATTTTCCAATGATGGACACCATGAAGTTTCCACAGATTTGACTTTGGTGTAAGCATGTTGTGCTAGTGACAATGGGTCATGTGAATAAAAAATCAGCAAATGCTTTTACTGAATTTTTCTAGTAAAAAGTATGGATTTAGTGAATAAAAAAAGCTATATAGATATAGCTTAAAAATCTTAAAGCTATATAGATATAGATATAGATATAGATATAGATATAGATATAAAAAAAGCTATATAGATATAGCTTTTTTTATTCACTAAATCCATACTTTTTACTAGAAAAATTCAGTAAAAGCATTTGCTGATTTTTTATTCACTCATTATCATATTCAAAATAAAAGTCGACTCTAAACTTACACTCTAAAAAAGATATGTAATTCTTACTAAAATTAAACAATAAATGTTGAATTTTGTTGCAATAACAGCTGCAAAGTAATAGATTACTACATAAATTTATTTAAAATTAAACAGTTGAATGTTCAACATCGACAATATATTCAACAGATGCTCAGTTGAGTTAGCTTGACATAGTTTTAGGATCATTAACTTAAAGTTCTCTGATTTTTGATTAAAAAAGTGTAATGAGAATTCGGTTTTAGTAAAACTTAATTGAATGCTGTGTTATTAGTGATATTTTGTCAGCAATATCTGAATATTTTAGTTCTTTGAAATAATCAAAAAATTTCTTGTGTTTCATTTCTTCAATTCCTAAGTGTTTATTTTTCATTTCGTTTTTTGTAGTGCCAATTTGAAGAAGAATAAACTTGAAACAGAAATCAAACCATATCTCTGCACGTACCGTCAAAAGTGACAAATTGTTTTTTTATATCTTTACTAGAATAACAATAGAAGTTTAGATTGACTACATCAATTATAGTAAAACTAAATATAAATTGTTGAATTTTTCTGAAATCGAAGTAGTAGATTTGTATTGGCAGTACACAGATGAAAATAACATTAAACAATTGATGTTTAATTTCGCTGCAATATCAATTTCATTGCTTCCTATTTTAAGAAAAATTCAACACTGTTTGTTGAATTTCACTACACAACAATGGAAACAAGATGTTGAATGAAATTAGAGTGTGTAAATTTACTACAGTTTTAGTAGCTAACCTGTTGCCTACAACTGTTGTAGTAAATTTCAACAAAAACTTTTTAGAGTGTAGTGCAAGCTTTTTGACAACATATTATATTAAAAAACTGTTAAAAAGGATTACACTAAATTTAAAGTCGACTTTTATTTTGACTATGATAATAGGCCAATGTTTTATTTTTTTCCTGAATCTCGAGTGCATGTCGATTAATCTCTCGAGGATTTTTTGAGGAAAAGATGAGAGGCTAATTGGTTTAAGGACTTTTGGGTTAAAGTGTGATATTTTGCCTGCCTTAGGTATAAAGATAGTCTTCACATTACACCAGAATTTGGGAATGTGATGTAGGTCAATGCAGCTTTGGTAGATTTACATAAGCCGCTCCTTAATGGTGCAATACTACTTTTAAATTTCAATGGGAGTTTACTTAAACAGTTTGAAGCTTCTGAATGCCAATTCGAGCTTCGCTTGTGTGAGTATTTCCAGGGATTGTTTCACTGATGGGTAAGTGATCTTCCTGAATTGAAGCGATACCTATCATTCAACTTTTTGCTACTTAATTAACATCTTTAACTATATAAAGTATCTTTTTTTTATTTATTTATTTGAGGCTAGCGCTACTAGTTTAATTCAAACTTTAATCGAATGACTTTCAAGTCTCTCCAAAATAATCAACACAGCAGGCAACACAACATCATTGCAAAAATGTTGCATTTTTCAGATATTTTTGGGCAGAAAACAACTGTACATTTTTCAATCCAGTTCTCTGAAAAGGCAGAATGTTTTGCCAAGCAATTCAAATTGTCCTTCACGGTTGTTTCGCCTAAGCAATAATTCACGTATGGTTCCAATCAATTCCTCCAAATAAGCTATCCCTTTCCTTTCAGGTCAAAGACCAAACCTTGTTTGTATAAGGCGTATGCCTTGGTTCTTTGATCTTTAAAAAAAAGAGCAGAAAATGTCTTAAATTCGTCTTTATATCTATCCAAAATAAAAACGATTTCGGTAGAGTCAAAAATTTCTTCTATATTTTTTCTAGTATGCAGTTATTTTTCTGTCGTCATACCTATAAATGTGCGAACACTGAACCAGTGACATTTATTCACATACAAACACGCAGCATGACCCAACAAAAATCAGTCGTCAGGCTTGGTCACACTTTTTACGCATCGTGCACTTTATTAATTCACAAAAAAAAAAAAAAAAATAGGAAAAACAGAGCTTAATAAAAAAATGGCAAAAATTAAAAAAAAAAATACTTCATCAACAAGAGCAATGAACAAACAAACAATGAATGGCATAAACCATTGAATATATAGAAATATATGTTAATAAAAACAGACGGACAGGCATACAGATAGATGTAAAAATATAGCCAGCAAGCCAAAACTGTCTTTTTTTAATTCATTTAGAATTTACCCATTTTGAAACATTCTTTGGACTAAAAGGCCTCTCCAAAACGAATAATTTTTTAATTCGTCGTTAATGATTTAACGAAAGTATTAAAAAGATACACGAGTAAATTTTTGATAGATTTGCTACTTTATACACTACTAGTTGAAACCCGGCGCGTTGCTGCCACTCTCCCTTGTCAAACGCCCATAAAATGTTATCAGTTAAACAGCATGTCTAAATTAAGGTAGAATACTGAATTCCGAGACTGTGCGACCTATATCCACAAAGCTATTCGATATAACAAATTTGGGTTGTATAGGAAGTGCCACGCCCTCTTGATCACCGCTCATAGCATGTAACCAATTAAACTGCATGTGTACATGGAGGTTGAATACCGAATTCCGAAACTGTGCGACATATTACTCCAAAACTATTCGATAGCACAAATTTGGGTTGTATGGGAGGTGCCACTGCCCTTTTCCTTACGCCCATAAAATTTTACCAATGAAACTGCATTTGTAAATTGAGGTCGAATACTGAATTTCAAGGCTGAGTTACCTATAACTCCAAAGCTATTTGATAGCACAAAGTTGGGTTGTATGGGAAGTGCCACTCCCCTTTGCCCTACGCTCATAAAATGTAGAGGAATGAAAGTGCATGCATAAATGTAGGTCGAATACCGAATTCTTACGCTGTCAACCGACAACTTCAAAGCAATTCGATATCGCAAATTTGGGTTGTAAGGGAGATGTCACGCCTCCCTGTCCAACGCCCATAAAATAAAACCATTGAATCTGCATGTGTAAATTCAGGTCAAAAACTGAATTCCAAGGCTGAATTCCTATAACTTCAAAGCTATTCGATATCACAAATTTTTTATATATTTGTGGTCTTATTAAAGTTAATGACAGTTATCATACGAATTCAATACGACCAAAAACGTCTTAAATATAGCATTTTTATTGATTTGTGGGCGATAAAAGGGGTGTGGCTTTTTTTTCCTAAACGTTTGCGTAGCAGTTACGAACAAACCCGTAGAAATAAGTATACGATTTGGTCCAGTCGTTTTCAAGTTTTAAGTATCCGAACAAATCACGACTCATATTTGTATACACAGATATTGATTTGTGGGCGGTAAAAGTGGGCGTAAAAACATTTATGTATCGTGACTGCCTCTTGGAGCACCTACACAGCAAGTTTCACTATAAAAATGTGTAGAACTGCGGAATTTCCATGATTTCGAAAAAGTGGGCGTATATATATTGCGACCAAGCACATTTTTTCTACAGTTACTGACAGTAACCATCTGAACAAAATTACTAAATCTTACTTTTTTACGATCAAAACCACCTGATATATATCCTTTATTTGGTTTGTGGTCGATAGCGCAAATTTGGCTTGTATGGGAGGTACCACGCCCCCTCGTTCAAACCTCACAGGAACACTCACTCTCATCGGCAGACGTTGTTCTGCCATAGACCGCTTTACTGCCATATACGAAAATGTCGAATAGCTTCCGAAAGTAACCATATGAACTAAATAACCAAATTTTAGTCTAATACGATCAAAACCGTGCGAAATATAAAATTTTTGTTGTGTTTTTGCAAGCTGTAAAAAGGGGTGCGACAAAATATTTCCCTAGAGCCATCTCGAAACAAATCGAATGCCCAAATTTCAGCTCAATTTATTTTAAGCCTGGCCCACTTTACTTCACTCGACGCTAACTCCCCGAAAAGTGAGTTTAACTTAAGTGGGACAGGCCTATTTTTAGTGCACTTGCCGAGAGTAACCATATGAACTGAATTAAAAAATTTTTGTCTAAAACGACCCAAACCGTTGAAATAAAACGATTTCATTGGTTTGTGGGCGGTAAAAGGGGGCGTGGAAGCCAATTTTTAGTTCAGTTGCTGACAGTAACTGTACAAACTAAGCCAACATTTTAGCTCAATCGACCCAGTAGTCAATTTTAATGATTTCTCAAAAAGTGGGTGTAGCTATATAGCGATGACGTCTTTTTTAGTACAGTTGCCGAAAGTAACCATACACACTTAGGTATCACATGTTAGTCTCATACGGTCAAAACTGCTTGAAATATAGCATTTTCACTGATTTGTGGGCGCAAAAAGGGGGGCGTGGAAACCAATTTTTTGTACAGTTACTGTCAGTAACTACACAAACTAAAGTACCAAATTTAAGTCTTATACGACCAAAACCGTCTGAAATAAAACATTTTCATTTCTTTGTGGGCGGTAAAAGGGGGTGTGGAAACCCATTTTAAGTACAGTTATCGACAGTAACCGTACATACTAAATTACAAAATTTTAGCCTTGTACGACCCAAACCGACTGAAATATAAAATTTTTATTGATTTGGAGGTGGTAAAAAGGGGGTGTGGAAAATTTTGTTCCTTAACCATCTCGTACCTGAAACAAATCGACTGCCAAAATTTCAGGTCAATCGGTTCAGTAGTTTTGGAGTCTATAGATATCACACATCCAGACACACATCGTTTTGCTTTTTATTTATATAGTTATTGATTTGTGGACGGTAAAAGTGGGCGTGAAAACATTTACATATAGTGACCGCCTCTTAGATCACCTACACAGCAAGTTTCACTGTAAAAATGTGTAAATCTCCGGAATTGCCATGATTTCGAAAAAGTGGGCGTATTTATATTACGACCACTCCCATTTTTCGTACAGTTACCGACAGTAACTATCTTAACAAAATTATCAAATCTTAGTTTTTTACGATTGAAACCGTCTTAATATATCTTTTTTTTGGTTTGTGATCGATAGCGTAAATTTGGCTTGTATGGGAGGTACCACGCCCCCTTGTCCAATAGTTACCAAACCTCACAGGAACACTCTCAAGATGTGGCTTCAGTTTCCCTGAAAATTTCATAAAGATCAGTTCAGCGGTTTTGGAGTCTATATGTGATATAGCCACATACCCACATACCCACATACATTCATTCATTTTTATATATATAGATAAGCCCGCTTTATTGCAGTGACATTAAAGGAGGTCAGGCTAAAAAAATTTGCACACTTTATGTTGGTGTATATTAAAAGCAATCTCTTTTGCAATCAATCCTACACATATATATCGCCATTGATTGTACCAGATGTCATGAAATTCCTGCTTCTTTTGCCACAACTGCAAATTGCCTGCCAAACAAAGTATTTCTTTGAGATTTTCGTCACCGTTTTGTCTTTGAATCTTTCAGCGGACACTTCCTCAATTATCGTACATATAAAATATCTATTCAGAAAGCTGGGAAACGGTCGCTAAAACATTTGTCTTGTGCATTAAAATTTCTCAACCAAATCTTGTTTCAGCTTTTTAACTTGTTGTTTTGTGCTTTAATTATTGATGGCATTTCTATCTGGAACTTTTTACATCTTGTTCGTCTTTATCTAAGCTTGCTATTTAGCTATGTGCGCTAAAGATTCTGAGCAATCAGCCTTCTTCGCCAATTTCCTTCCCGAAATACATGGATCTTTCTTCAATATGTATGGTCTTTCTTAAATCGTTTAATAAGCCTTGTTCTTAAAGTGCTTTTCTATTGAAAAAGTTAATTCTTTTAGATATCTTAGTATTTGATTGGATAGTGCAATGAACTTGACAATTTTTACACGTGACCTTGAAAAGTACCTTTTAGCTGCCACTAGACATTTATATTTGTTGAAAGCATATTGTAGTCCTATTCTTCTGAAGTATCTACTATGGTATATTTCACTCTAAACTTGAGTATGGCTTAGTTTATTGGGAGGTACATACAATAATAAAATATACCCACTTCTTGTTACACAAAAGAATGTAATTTGCCTTATTTGTAATTGGAACAGATTTTATTTTTATTAATCTGTTTTCTTAATTAATTTTTAGGAAACTTGTTGTCTTTCCTTTGAAACATTTAGGGCCGTTTTCTCAATGTCCGGTTAAGCACAATCGAAACTTTAACTGGCGGTTAGCAAAAACGCATTTTCTCAATGTTCGGTCAGGTCTTAAGTGCCGGTTAAGTTAACGGCAAGTTGAGGTTCCGGTAAGTTGCTAATCGGAAGAACAGCTGTGTAGTGTAAAAAATTATTATATATTTTATAATTAAAAACGGATAGAATTTCGAGGATTTAGTTTTTTTCTAACTTGAATTCGATTCAAAATAGAAAAAGGACATATGCGCATAGGAGTGATTACGTGGAAGAGTAATGCACTTTCTTCATATGCAATGAAGTTCGGCACTCTGTTGCGTTTTTAAATTATTTATTAATAAACCTTTGTTAGATATTTACAACTTTCACTCCAAAAATAAAATAACAAACATGCGTAAACAGTTGATATGCAGTTTAGCGTATTCACAATTGAAAAAATTCACAATTAATGACTTAACCGACAGTTACTTAACCGACACTTGGTGAAAACGAAACTGTTTTTTAGTTATCGTACGGTTAGCTAACTCCCGGTTAAGAGCTTTGCTAACCGGACATTGAGAAAACGGCCCTTATATTTCTATAAAGTTTTAACTTTTTTTTTTATTTAATCTAGTTATCTCCTGAGCCGACGCTCAGATATCTATCATTTGAGAGTTTATGGCTACAATGTTGCAATGGTTCCTCCGCTTATGTTGCTCTTCGGCTTTTCAATAGTCTTCCATTTGAAATCAGAAATCTTAATGCTCAATACATTTTTCTCAAAAGGGGACAATTATGGCTTTTAGAGCATGATTACAGTGATATTGACACATTATTAGCTATTGCGGTCTAGCTTCACCGGAATCTGTGGGTGAACATTTACAATGTAACATGTCTGACTGTCTCAACCTGGCGATGCCAGCATAATTTTTGTGAAATCGCCTCAAGTCGACTCAAACCTCCACGTGCTGTTTCCTGGGCAACGTCAAAACTGACAACCGTTAGTTTGGCGGCTTTTCTAAGCGGCGGGATCCCCCGGGCTTAAAATAGGTTGTGCGTCGGGTTTGAAGCTCACCCGTAAAAATCCATTTCAATGAAAACAATTAAGAAAAGAAGAAAACTGATCCCCAAATCTGATGACGACTTCCGCAAACGAAAAACTGATAATGATTTACGGATATGCACCTGGAATGTCCAAACACGAACCCTTAATTGGGAAGGTGCCTTTATCCAACTGACTGATGTCTTGGAAAGATACAAAGCTGATATCACTGCTATCCAAGAAATGCGATGGAAGGGACAGGGTTGCATTCGGCATGCACCCTGTGATATCTACTACAGCGGCCATGCGGAGAAGCACGAGTTTGAATGCGGATGTGCAGTCGTTTATGACGGTAATCGCTTTTAACGACGGTAATCGGTTGATGGTAATCGAACAGAAGTTATGCAGTCAGAGGCTCAAAGGTTTTGAAAAGTCCATTTATGTAAAACTTGATTTCTGGTGCAAGAGCCACCGAGGCAGCGCAGCGAGCAGAATCTGAAGAATTTACGGAGCAGACGATCACAAGGTTCGACTGCGACGCTTGAATTCTGTTGCAAATTTCAAGGGCAGATAGCACGGCGAGCTGAATTCAGACACATGGAATGCAAAAGAATGAGTTGGACTGCGAGGCTTCTATTCTGTTGCAAGGGTGGGTAGCAAGATAGAGAAAAACAACAAAAAATAAATATCAACATGCTTAGGTCGAAGCGGTAAGGCTCGAACAAGGAAGCAGAGGTTGATATTTCGAGCGGTTCTTAAAGCCCCGTTTCCAATAACGCGTGAGATGGGTTGCGTTTTACGCTGCGGAAGCTGCGGAAAAAATCAATTTCCAATAGCACGTGTGCGTGAACATATGATACGCCGTACTTCTGCTTAGCAAAGCATAATTTTGAACAGTATCCAGCTAAAAACATTTCGTAAGTACAGTCCGTGCCAAAAATAGCGTAAAATTAAAAGATTTTTAGAAGTGGTTAAAAATTTGTTCCAATTGACTTTTGTGCTAAAAATTTTAATAAGGATGTGTTTCTTGACATCTTCTTTCCAATCGTGCTAAAAATGTTCATTTAAGGAAAATGGTGCTCAGTACGTTCCTACATTTAAAAAATAATAAAATATACTTATATTTTTAACAAGGTTAGGTTTTTTAATTAATAAATGTGAAGAAAGTTGACTAAAGAAAAAAATTCGTATATTTTTTAAAGTATAATTTTCTTACCCTCAAGCAATACTAAAGAATAGTCTTTAATAAAAAATGGCGTCCTATTTTTGATATAATCGTAGTTTTAAGTTATCGAAATATAAACAAATTTTTTCGCTAAACTCGGGTCGCGAGCCTTTTTTAACTTTTTGGATGTTACCCAATATTTCTTGATGGGAACTTAAAGATATACTAAAAAGTTAGTCATTTAAACCGGAATTTGAGCCCAAATTAAACAAAAAATTTTAAAAGCTATGTGAGTAAAACCAATTTCTTGGCGAAAAAAAGGATAGTATGGACGTTTTTTCTTTGTTTTAATCATCAATAAAATGTATATTAGGTTTTTTATTTTATGGTTACTTTTTAATTTTAGATCTTGACAACTTTAAGATAATCGACAAAGAAACAAATTACAACACAAGGCTAATTCTGGAGAGTCTACATATACAAAAAAACATCAAAAATACTGTAAACAGAAAAGAGGACGTAGACAACATAAGCGTAGTTTACCAAAACGCACTTAGCTGAAATCATGTTAAATGTTTATATGTATTCTAATAATAGAAATGTTTAAGTTTTATGATTGTTGTAGTTATATGGACACCTGTAAGTTAAATGTATTGTTACTGCTCAAAAAATGTTTGTATTGTTATTATAATTTTGTAAAATCAGTTAATCAAAGACGCCCTGAAGAAGCAGACAAAAAAGCAGACTGCGAAACGTCGGCAAATTAAAAATTTAAATTTGTTAAAATTTATGTTTTTTAATAAAAAATTTTTTTAAAGAAAAAATAAATTTTTCGGTTACTAAATAACGCTTTAAAAATCAAACAACAAAATGTATAACAATTTTGTGGAGTTCAGTTTAATACTTTTAAAAGAATGCATTTTGTAGCAGAGGAATCTTAAAACTAAGAAGTTAAATGGTTTAAAATGAAAATTATGTACCTAGAAATCAGAGTCATATTAAGGCAACTCTTTCGAATTTTACCTTCTTTTTTTTTCTCTTGCCATCACAGAATCATACAGATGCTGAAATGGTACAAAACTTTCATTCTTGATTAATTTTTGATATGAGTTATTTACAGTAGAATTCATGGTTTTTGTTTTATAGTCTTTATTCTCAAAAGTCTAATATATATAAGTTTTAATCCGACGAAACATGGCTCATGTCCCTCAATTAGTGATTTCTGTTAATTAGTCTTGAGCCCAAAACGCGATATTTCTTATACAACAATGAAAATCTTTCGCTGTTTTTTTTTATAATTTCTTTCTCATTTATGACCAAAAATAAAAGTAATCCTCCAAATTTTGTGGTTACACTTTGTCTTCTCATCATCGGTGATTGGTTAAAACGGATGGCTTTTTAAAAATACAACTATGTTTGCGAATTTTTGCAAAATAGTATAAAAAATTAAATTTCAGAAAGAAGTGATGCTATTTTCGAACGGACCGCCATTATTTTTTAAAACCAAACTTTCGGTAGATTTTGTTAAGTTAAAAAAATATTCTGCATTTTAAAATATTTGAAAATGTTGTTTTCATAATTCTTTGCACATTTGTTGATATTTTTGGTGAACATGCTAAATTTGGGTGATTTTTCAGCTATTCTAAAAACATATCTGATGCATTTTTTTTTGGCAGGGATGTGGGTTTTTGTTTGTGATGATTTGATTGAATTTTAACAATCAGGACAAATTATTCAAAACTCATAATTGAAAAAAAAAAAATTGAGGATATTTTGTCAATTTTGAGTGAAAAGAATTCCCACCAGTACCGAATACCTTGTAGTATGGTACCAATAGTTCGTACAGTACTATTTGGAGTTGCTCTGAATTGAACAGCTGTTTCTTCACATTCTTATATACATGTCGTCATGAAGCTGTTGTGAATTATATGTCATTACCTGTTTCATGTCTGAAAGTATGCTGTGTCTGCAGTTGTTGTTGTCTTTTACATTTACTTATGTTCTAATTATAAATAGTTCTAGTTATATTAAGTGCTATTGTTTATTGAATGAGCGCTGGCGGCGAAGGTTCGAATCTGGCAGCTGTTTATGAACATTTTAAACTTCTATATTTTATATTTGAAATGTTTCTTTTATTTTTTTAACAAATAGATTAATACGAATACTAATAAATACTTATTCACAAGAAAATAGAAAAGAAAAAGGTTTTGAAATATATTTAATCATTAATTGAGAATTGCGAATTTCAATGTAAAGAATATAAGAGCGCTGGCGGCCAAGGTTCGAATCCGGCAGCTGCCCATGAAAATTTTAAACTTTATGTTTCTTATATTTTAATTGTTTTTATTATTTTTTTTTTATAATTTTCCCAACAGTAATCAAAAATAAAATTCTTTCTAAGTTTAGAAATAATTTAATTCATTAATTGAAAATTACTGCTCATAGCCTATTATTAATATTTTTGTATTATATATGTATTTGATATAATTTGTAATACGAATGATAAAATAAATAAGTAATATGTAAAAATAGGTATTAAGTAATTTTAATATTTGTAATGTACCGTTACAAGCTGAAATAACTCTAAGTTGAGAAAGTAAGCGACAAAATAAAAAATAACAAGAAAATACAAGATAAAATAAAATTTTTTATTCGAAAAAAATTCTAAAATTTTCGAATTTCGAAATTTTGGTTATATTTTCGAATTAATCTAGGAGCAAAAAAAATATATTTCTTAACTCATTTTTTAATGTTATACGAATCTTTATGGCTAGAAAATGTTTTATAATATTTTGTTTTTATGTAATTTCCTACTTTTTTGATAGAACGCAAGGAATCTCTTAGTTTAAGTCCCAGTATCAACCCAAAAACGATTGCAGAACTCTCACTTTTCGCTGAATCTTAGCTTGTGGTTCAGTGGGTATAGATGTGTGCTATTCTGCAACAATAGGGCTGTTCACATTTTAAATCGCTCATCAAATCGACCATCAACTCATTTGACAAATGATTTGACCAACATAATTTGTATGGATTTGATGGCGATTTGACGAATGTGAACACTCATCAAATCGTTGGTCAAATCGTTTGATGAAAATCAAAATTTTTTGATTTTTCTGCTGATTTGACGAACAAATTAACCAGTGTGAACACTCGTCAAATTGTGTCGTACGATTTTGTCAGTTCAAAACAGTTTTCAACCTGAGCACATCGCAGCAAAAGAGGCAGCGAATGAAAATAATAACAAAATGATAATAAATAACTATTGCAAATAGTTTATAATAATTTATAAAATAATTTCTTCTTCCAATACGATTTTAATAACAAGTGGTATTAAAAATTTTCCATCGCGATTTTCCGTGGTATTAAAAAATCGCGATTTGCTTACTTCGGTGTTCAAGATAAAATGGAATTTGATGAAAAATTTGATGAGTCTGAACACTTTTGTGGTCAAACGATTTGACAAATGATTTGATGAGCGGTTTGAAATGTGAACAGCCCTAATACAAAAGAGTTAGCAGCCCTAATGAAAGAGAGTTTCAAGCTGATCAATTTTCAAAAAGCAGCTCTTGGAAAATCTTCACGATTTTGTGGCCTATTAGCCGCTGGTCTCCCTTCACCCATGGCATGATGTGCGGCCAAGCTTTAAGCTTCACTAATATTTTCATTTCAATATAAATTTTGAATTTTAGCAAATTATCTGTTTTTAAGGTTTTTGCGTGCAAATATCTAAGATACAGTAGCCTAGTTATGCTCTCAACCAAATCAAGACCCTGGCTGAATTTTTTATAATTTTTGTTTTTACAATGTTTTGTTTTAACAAACACGCATACACACTCAGCACAATGATGAGTATAAATTTTGATGAGTAACAATAATAAATAATATGAAAAACATGCAGAGAACTAAAATTAACAAAAAAAAAAAAAAAAAAAAAAACAATAACAAAAAGAACTTCAAAACCAACATACATTCTTTTTCATTGAATGCGAATGAATCTGCCTCAAAGCTGACTGTAGTTTTATTTATTATTTCATTTGAGACCCGGCTTTTCAGATCGGACGATGGAATGGTTGGCTGGCTGGATGGCTGGCTGGGTCGTTATATTCAGCAGTTGGCTCGGTTCGCAGAGCTTTGAACTGAGTCTCTGTTTTTTCAGATTTGATTTTGTTGATTTCGTTTTTGTATTTTTTTTTTATCATTCATTTTCTTGGCTTCTTTTGCTTCTCTAAATTATGCAATTTAAATGTTCAAAATGAGGTGCTTAAAACCGTAGAATGAATGAATGAACGAAGGTACAATTCTTAGCAGCGACTCTTTTAATTTTGAAAAGCCGATGACGAAATAATTTTTCGAATTTTCGCGCTTGGGTGGCGCTAACTTGAGGAACACAACAATAGCTGATACACAAATTCAAGCAAATAAAACCAAAAAAGTTGAGAAAAATTCACCAAAAATTCGAGAATAACGAAAAGATTTGTTCATGGCTCGTTTTAATTGCAGACCTGGACTTGTTTTTCCAAATAATTAATTACAAATTGTTTTGTACAACGAGTGCGGGTAGAAAAATGCAACAGAAAAAAAAACAATGCAGTAAGCAGAACTACGGTGTCTGTATAATTATTGTATATGTATCTAAGAGGTTGCTGTTGGCCAAACGTTTGTCTTTATTTATGTACTAGCTGATATACCCGGTGTTACTCGAGAGTCATTTATATAAACATTTTAACATACACATCTCGATTAAATGTTTTTTAAAATCTGAAATAATGAAAAAATTTTGTACTTTATTTGTAAGCTACCGTTATGCTTGGTTTTCACTATGTCATTTGTATAACAATACAAAAGTTTATCACCTGAAATATCACCTTAATAAAACTCTAGACCATTTTCTGCATTTTTTTCCAAGATTGCCAAAGTTAGAAAAAATGTCAATGTGATTGACAACAACTGACCACTGAAAATGACATAGTGAAAACCAAGCATTACAAAGGCAATTGAACGAACATTTATCCAAAAAAGTTTTGGAAAATTTTTGTTGTTGGTGGTTCCATCTCTTGCGGTGAGCTAATTGAATTCAAAGAAGGGGTACGAAAAACATATTTTAAAAATTAAAAAGAATTTTTATATTTACATAATCTTTAAGCAAGCATAATTACCTTTTCAACAAAATAAAAATTATGGTGGGACTCAATGCTTCCTTGAGAAACAGACATTTTAACGTCTAAACAAAGATTTATATTAAAAAAATATATTGAACTTTATAACAAAAAAAATTTTAATGAAATATATTAAAAACAGTGGAGTTATTGGCATTAAAAGTAAAAACTTTGATTTTCGTAAAATTTTTTTCTCATTATTAGCTATCAATGTTTTATGAAAATTAGTTGTACTAAAAATGATTGTACCTAATGTAAGTTACCCAAATAAGGCCAATCTAACGGTTTTTACCAGACAGAAGAGAAACGGGTTTTTTTAAACTTATTTTTGCAATTTTGTATTTTTGTTTATTCAATTCTTTTTTCAAAAACATAAAAATAAAGCATGAAAAAGTAAAAAGTATATCCAGCTCAGAAGGTTTTAAAAAGGTCTGATTTTTGCCATTTTAGGACCACCATGTCTAAATAAGGCCCAATATGTAACGGTTTTAGAAACATAGCAAAACAGTCAGAAAATAATAAAATAAGAACACATATTGTTATTACAAATGTTGGTTTACATTTATACTAAACATAAATGCTATTCATAGCTTTTTTATAAAAACTTTTTCGAAAAAATACTTTTATGGCCAAAAATTCATTTTGAAAATTAAAATAAAGTTACTCTGGCTTTTTAAAGAAAATTTTGGTTGAGGTCTTTCTTTTTCGTAGTTTTTTTCTGCCAGGTAGATTTAGGTGTAGACATGAGATTGGAAAAAGAAAGCCGAAAAAAAAATGTTTGGGCTTTTTTAGGCGCTCTCAATATAATTTCATTAATCAAGTTTTTCTCGGAATACACCACAGTTAGATTTGATCAATTAACCTTTTTGTTTTCGTTAAAATACCTCTCTTGATTTTTAATTCAAAGCTGGACATAGGCAATAGTTAATTCGTAGAATAACGGACTTTTACTGCAAGCACAATATTACATGAACCACGGTGTTGACGCTACCGCTGACCTCGTTCGACTGTCACTCGCTTCACAGATGCGCAATCGAAGTAATTTTTTTTGCATCGTGATGCAGATCATGGTGTAAGAAAACCAGGTGTTAGTGAGTTTTTGACAACACCATGAATTTCTTTGCTTCTGTCAAAAAATTGTGAGCGAAAGAGCGGAATTGTTGATTGTTGTCAAATTGTGTTATTTGTTTGAGTTGCTAGATGATGTGCTATAGTTTTTATTGTGCGAATTAAGTATTAATAAATATTTAATGCAATAATTTGTGCCGTGTTGTGTTGACAAAAAGTTATTCCAGTTGTCTTCGCCGATTTGCCAAGTTAGTTATTGAAGGTTTTGGCTATTTTATCAGAAACGTGCGCTGGAAGGTGTCGCCGACATGAAGCTTTGGCCGGCATGCAAATTGTCTTGCATTCACATCGTTGTTTTTTTCTTTGCATAACGCACAGCGTCTCATATATTTTTTATTGTTTTCCATATCACTTTATTCTCACTTTAATCTCAGTAAAAATCTTATAAACTTGCAGAAAGATACGAATTTAAGAAAATTTGTTTTCATTGCAATTCACCATCAGCTGTTTTTGACAAGAGCGGGGAAATATAATTTTATCATTTTGAGAGAGAAGTGTCAAACTCACTAACACATCTATTTCTTACACCATGATGCAGATATGAACATGTTTAAACGTGCAAAAAATCATTTTTCAGGGAATGCAATAAATGTGCGTATTAGAAATCGGGCTTTATTAAGGCTTGGGCCTTATTTGGCGAAGAGACCTTACTAAAATTTCTATTAGCTGCGTTTTTTCATTGGAGATCAGGATCATATGATCGCATTTGCAAGCAAAGCAAAAACAACAAAAAATGCAGCAAGTGAGCTGGACATTTAAATTGATCCAATTCTATGTTTTTAAGTGTTGATGACGCTAGATGACGCTGCGACTGAAAAAACTGGCAGTACTGCATTATTTTACTTTTTAAAAGTTTGGTAACAATAGAATTTTCGCAAAATATTTCGCAAAACTTATCTGCTAGCTGCATAAGAACATCAGATATTCTTTTGTAAGCAGAAAATAGCGCCACCTGTCTATAATCCCAAACGTGTGGGGTTAAATTTGAAGAAACTTTTGAAAAAACATTATTCAGCTATTCACCGCAAGGTGTATGTATAGTTTGTACCCACAGTTCTTACAAATGTGGCGCCATCTATCTGTGAATTTAACGCACAGATCAAAACTAATGAAATAATTGTGCTGACCAGATGCGCATACATATGTTTTATTATAGCGCCATATAGCTGAAACTGATTAAATGAAAATATTAACTTTTACAGCATTCTTATTCACAGTCATCTTTTCGATAAAATTGTGATAGACATATATACAACATTTAAGTACCATTGATAAAGAACTAAGTGACAACGGTGACACTATAGTGAGAAAAAATAGAGCCATCACAACAAAACAAATTTAACAGGAGGGTGGTGGGGAGGCAAAAAATAAGTAGATTACTATAAGGAAGATTTTATATAATCCAAAATGTTCATAATTACTCTAGACAAACAACTGAATTCTTAGAGATAAATGGGAACGTTCAAACTATGTAGAGAATTTTAACACAAAACTAAATTTTATTAATAAAACTCAGGTATAAATAATAAAACTGGTATAAAAAATATATTTTTAGCCATAACTTTTGATTGCAAAGAGATATTTGGGTAATTTTTTCACATAAACTATTTTTGAGAATTGACTTTTTTGTAAAAAATATAAAAACAACATTTTGGAAAAAATACATTTCGCGAAAATAAAAACCCTTGTTGTTTTGATGACAAAAACAGTAACATAATTTTTGCGCTTAGCTGGAAGAATTTTTGCAAATAAATGCTATGTCATATGAAAGGTAGCCAGATGTGCAATTTTTAATTGATTTCATTTTTACAATAACAACAATTTTGGAGTCATTTTTTGAGTAAAAAGTCAATATTTTGGACCTTTTTTGACATAATCATAAAACATATATACACTGACTTAACGGTACAGTTCAACCTATTTTTGTGAAGTGATTTTATTGAACTTTTGAACAAAAAAAATATAAATGAAATATATTAATGGACAGCGGAGATATTTGCATAGAAAGACCAAACTTTGATTTTCATGTCGTTTTATTCTCATTCTTAGGCAACGATGTTTTATGAAAAAGTCGTTGTACTGAAAATTTTTGAAAAGAAATTTTTTGAAATTAAATACACAAAAATCTCCGATGCTAAAAAGTTTCATAACAACAAAATTACTGTTAGTTGAAAAATTTCAGAGGGGGCGTGGCAAAAACTAAGTATGTTACATTTTAAGTTGGGATGCACTTAATACGTATACCTAGTTTGAGCAAAATCCGCTGAGCCCTTTAGATTTGTATAAAAGCCAAACAAACAAACAAACAGAAAATGAGTTTTATTACTATAGATTTAATTTTTTTAGTCTTGCTGCACCTTATTTAATGGCTCACATTGAAACATAGAAAAATCGTCGCATTGAGAGTAAATTAAATAAACATACAAAATTTGTGAATTGGAGTCTTAAGATATTTTCTATAACTTTCGAGTTACAATGAATTCTAAATTACACTTTCATATTCATATTAATAAAATAAAAAATAGAGCAAAAAGTACATTAAGGCCTATCAAACGATCATTTAACTAAAGAGTTAAATGATCCTTTTATAAAGAAAATCTTATTAACTTAACCGGCCTATATGGTTGTTACATACATGACATTGAATCAGTGCAGAGAAAAATTTATTTTATCAAAACTGATCTGTATTGCATCTTTTGATAAATCTTTATTGCAATACTAATTTTCACTTGTCACCTTATAAAGGGTGGTTTTTTTTTTGCTTTTTGTTTTTTCAGTGTAAACTTTTTGAGACCTCACGCGTGATTTGTAACATGTAGCTAGGCAAAAATGCTCAGTTAGGTTTGCCATTTTACAATGGCTAGACTAACAAACAAACAGCGCTTGCAAATCATTGAATTTATTATCAACATTCGTGCTCTGTGAGAAATGTGTTTCGAAAATTACTTCCTTACGTTCATCATCATAATCGGCCCACCGAACAGGCTATTGTGACCAAATTTCACACCAGTTGCACTTTATTGGACATTTATCCACCAACCCGAATGCAAAGAGTGCGCACCGAGGAGAATACTGCTGCTGTATCGGCCAGTGTCAATGAAGTGTCGTCGCCATTGTCAACAATTGGGCTTGTGTTATTCGACCACCTGGAAGATTTTACATAAGAACCTCGGTATAAAACCCCACAAAATACAGCTGGAGCAAGAACTGAAGCGGGGTTACCTACCAAAACGTCGTTTGTGTAGTAAATGGCCCTGAGAAAAGTTGGATGAAGATTCACATTTTTATCGAAAAATTGTCTTCAGCGATTAAGCTAATTTTTGGGCTCAATGAGTACGTCAACAAACAGAATTTCTGAATTCAGTCTGAAGAGCAGTCAGAGACAGTTCAAGAGCTGCTAATGCTCCACAAAAAATGCACTCTTTGGTGCGGTTCGTGGGCTGTCAACATTATTTGACCGTAATTTTTCAAAAACAATGAAAATAGCAACGTTGCTGTCAATGGCGCAAGGTACTGTTCGATGATTACCGACTTTTTGTGGCCCAAAATGGAAGAATCGCACTTGATTGACATATGGTTTCAACAAGATGGTGCCACATGGCACGCGATACCATGGACCTGTTGAGACACGAGAGGTTGGTGAGCAATTAAATTCACATTTTGGATCAGTTTATTAGCCGCCAAGATTATGCGATTTGACCCCACTCGACTATTTTTTGTGGAGCTACAAAACATCTCTCGTGTACAGCGATAAGCCAGCCACAAATGCAGCCCTGGAAGACATTACAGTTGCAATTGGTGAAATAACGGCCAAAATTCTGGATGAAAATATGCCAAAATTTGAGCTTAAGGATTGACTTAGCCACGGGCAACATTTACATGAAATAATCTTTAAAAAGTAAATGGCACTATTTATTGCAAATGTTTTTATTTTTTTTTTAAATTTTCAAAAACCAAACGCTTAAAAAATCACCCTTTAGAAATATAATGTTTCGAATGTTCAAATAACACTATGCGACAATTCAAGGGTCATGGAATCTAACAAAAAAGCGACCAACACAGGTTGATGGTACTGATCTAGACCAACAAAACCCTAAAAGGATTTTGCAAAGTTAGCTCGCTTTTAAAAGATATAGGCATTGAAAGTTTGCCTCTTGCAGAGTATTTTTTTAAAAATGAAGTGCTTATAAAGGCTTATCGAATTAAAATTTTTTTTTAATTTCTCATTCTAAGAGTTCTCCAAAGTTCTATAGGTGGGTGGCTTCCCAAAAAAAAGGATGTCTCCCTCTCCCGCAAGGACAAAGTTGTTTTATGAGAAAAACAGTAAAAACTAACGATCTATAAATGCTTTGATTTTTGTAAGAAAAACTTCACATGTCTTAAAGCAAAAGTAAATATAGACTTTACCTAACAATATCCCGCCAAACAAGATGCCACTCTTGATTTTTACTTACAGTGACCTGTGTGAAGGATATTCGAATCTTAAGGTACACTCGAAATAGCACAGAACTTTTGATTGTTATCTGATTGTGTTAATTTTAGTGGTATTTATTAAAGTGTTTACGTTATCCTTATATTAAGTGTATTTAAAATTTGCACATTTTTCGCCTATGCATTTACTGTTTTTTGAGAAAAGCATACTTGAATGCATCAGAAGTAGAATAATTTTCGCTTTTTGAATTCTTCAGATATCTTCTTTAAGGTTATTTTTTTTAAAAAAACACATCTTAAAACAATTGTTAAATCAATTGAGACTCATCGAATGGCAGGCTCAAAAACTCAAAATTTTAGTTTAACATTTTGGTAGATGATGAGGTGAGGTGTTTTGACGAAATAATAAATTTCATGCTAAGCAGAAATTTTTTTTTTTAAAATCGAAACACAAAAAAGAATCGTGGTCTTAACCTGGTGTTTTAAAATAATACTTTCAGACAGTGTTTCGTTCAGAAATATTTTAAGAATCCAAATTCACAAAATTATTTTCGGCACCACTTCTGATGCCTTAATTTTTTTGAAAAACTTATATAATTGCATTCAAAATACATTTCTCGAAAAAACCAACTTTGTCCTTGTGTAAGAGGAAGACATCCTTTTTTTCTCTTCATTTTCTTTTTTTAATATCTTGACCACGATGCAACTTTTGAGACCTCTTAGAATGTGAAATTCGAAAAAATTTTAATTCGATACGCCTTAATGAGCACTTTATTTTTAAAAAATACTCTGCAAGAGGCAAACTTTTAATGCCTATATCTTTTCAAAGCGAGCTAACTTTGCAAATTTTAGGGTTTGCCTTTTAGGGTTTTCTTACTATACACCAGTACTATCATCCTGTGCTATCCGCTTTTCCGTTAGAAAAATGTGTTGCATAGTGTAATTCATCAAACCGCAACCAAAAATGCTTCTACTTCTGACAGAAATATGATAAAATCTATCAAAAAAAAAAAAAACAAACAATTTCGATAGTATCGTAAGTATAGTCGTAGAATTCCTTTTTATTTATTTATTTATTTATTTCACCAAGCAAGGCAATTTACTAATTCTATTTACATTTTTTACTTTCTTTTTTTCTTTTTTTTTTTTTTACTTACATATTATTTAAACTAATTTCAAAAGAATACTTAAACTACGCTAATATATCTTAAGTACTACTTTTAGGGGATGACGGAGGGGGACTAGACCAAGAAGCATAACTCTGTAGGGAGCAGTGCTTGAAAAGGACAAATTATTCCGAGTCAAAGAGAGACTTTGAGAGGGTTCGCTTAAATGTGGATTTTGGTATGGATGGTGAATAGTGCTCGCTAATATTATTAAAATTTCTACAGCACCTACTAATGGGTTCATTATTTGCGTAAATAGTGTGGTGAATATATTCATTTAGGAGCCGCGTATGCCTAGTGCGTCTAATTGGGTCATTAAGTGTAATTTTGCTGGAGATATATTCGCTATCAATAACTCCGTTAATAACATCAAATGTGAAACATGAACTCAGTAAAATTCTTCTTGATGATAGAGGCATCAGAGAGAGGAGCCTGAGTCTTTGTTCATACGGTGGCAAGTTGTTATAGTCACGGGGGTCAAAGATATCTCTTAACGCAAAAAGCAGGAATTGTTTTTGAATGGATTCAATTTTGTCGCTATGAGATTCAAAGGCTGGATTCCAAATGATGCAAGCATATTCAAGAAGTGGTCGCACTAAGGTACAGTATAACGTTTTGGTTACCCACACATTCTAGAATTCTTTAGCACGTCTTTTTATAAATCCTAGCTGTTTATTTGCCCTCGATAAGACTTTATCAAAATGTAGATTAAATCTCAGCTTATTATCTAGGACAACTCCAAGGTCTACAATATGGTTGGTTCTGCTCAGAACAATATTATTAAGGAGGTAACTGCATTCTGGTATCAAGTTCTTACGGGAAAAACTTATCACACAACATTTCTTAACATTTAAGTGAAGTTTGTTTTGATTACACCATTGCTCAAGGGACAGCAGTTTCGATTGTAGGAAAGTTACATCAACTTCTGATTTAATGATCTTATATATTTTATACAGTAGTAGAGAAAAATTCTGGTTTATTTTCATTTATATTTTGCAAAACTACAGGGTCCGCCATCTAACTTTTTTTTCAACTAGTGCTTATTTCGTGAATGGAAACACTGAGCTCATGTCTGATTTGACAGATAATTAGCTTTATCCTTCCGCTGAACGAATATGGTTGTGTATACGCTTGAACAACGCTGGGAAATATTACGACATTACTTTGATGCAGAATAGGCCGATTTTGCCAAAAAAAAAATCATCTTTTTAGATGAAGCTCATTTTGATCTTGGCGGGTATGTAAACAAGCAAAATTGTCGCATCACAGTGAAAAGCCGCTGCACCCAAAACGAGTCACTGTTTGGTGCGGATTTTGGTCCAGAGGCACAATTGGGCCATTTTTCTTCGAAAATGAGCAATGAGTGGCCGTTACAGTCAATGGCGATCGTTATCGGGCCATGTTGAACGAATTTTTGTTCACAAAAATTGAAGAGGAGGATATTGGCAACATTTGGTTTCAACAGGACGGCGATACGTGCCACACAGCCGAAGCTACACTCGATGTTTTGCGCCCTGTTTTTGAAGATCGCATTATCAGCCGCAGAGCTGATGTCGTTTGGCCACCTCGGAGCTGCGATTTGAAACCGTTGGACTATTATTTGTGGGGTGCCCTCAAAGATAAGTGTTACGCCGACAAGCAAGAGACAATTGACGCTTTAAAGAACAATATTCGTGAAGCCATTGGTAAAATACAGCTGCACACAATCGATAATGTGCTTAAAAACTGGACCGATCTTGTAGGCTACTGCATGGCCAGCCGAGGCAGCTATTTGAATGAAATTATTTTCCATTATTAACCGGAAGGATAGTACTTTCAAATAAAAAAAAGAATTTGAGAAAATATCCAGTAGTTTTTTTTATAGTATTTTCAAAAAAAAAAAAGTTATTTGGCGGACCCTTTATTTTAAAGCATTTCATTTTCTAAATAAAAATTATTCAAAAACAATTTTGTTGTTGTTGTTGCCTTCTTCAAACTTACTTGATCTAAGCAATTCACAATTAAATTCATGTAAACATTGTTTTGTTCTATGAAAAGTTTTGGTTTGATATTTTTAGTGATGTATTTGTTGTTCTTGTTAATTTTTTATGTTGGTTAAAACTAAATGTAGCTCAAAGTTATATTTTATGTATAGAAGTAAATATCGGAAAAATTTTAATTATAAAGAGCATATACATATATACATGTATATACAAAGTAAAGATACCTTAGACCGGAACTCATTAAAATGATTTCTGCATACTTTTTTTTTCAAATCCGCCGAAGCAATTTTGATTCTCCTGAAGGTCCTTTTTGGTAACAAAAAACATGTTTTTTGCTTGTAACTTTTTATTTTTCACAAAACGAATACCTACTTTCATTGGCGTCGGAAGCGGGGGGGTAAGGTGGGCAGTTGCCCCCCCACTTTTTTAGCTAGATAAACAATTTAAAAGGAAAAGTTATTCAAAATATCAGTTTTTTTGCAACGATAATATTTTTGTATTATATATTTTCCTCTTCTTTCTCTCTTCTTCATGTTTCATGTGAAGAAATTTTGGTGAACTTTTTTTGCACCACCATTTGTACTGCCCCCCCATTTGTACTGCCCCCCCAGATGAAATTCGCTTCCGACGCGCTTGCCTACTTTTGCTAAAATGTTAAATTTCTTACATGCCGACATTTTGACACAAAAAAGTTTTTTAAATTTTGTTTCATTATAACTCTTATTGACCACCAAAAATTTAATTATACCCCCACGTTTAAAAAACGTAATGGGGGGTATATTAATTTTGTCACTCCGTTTGTAACGCCGATAAGGAGGCGTGGCCGGCATAGAAAAGTATATATATTCCTGATCAGCATCACCTCCTGAGTCGATTTAGCCATGTCCGTCTGTCCGTCTGTCCGTCTGTCTGTCTGAGTCTACGATAGTAGCCATAATTTTTGAGCTATCATAACGAAATTCAAAATATAGGCTTTTTATTCAAAAATGGAGGTCAAGTTCGAATCTGAGCAAAATCGGATGAAAAACACGCCTACCTCCCATACAAAGTGACTTAACCAAAACGGTAAGATCTCTTTAAACTCCACAAAAATCAATTTAATGACTTCAAATTTCGCACAGTGTCTTAAATATTGAATATTTATTTTGAGTATTAAATTTGTAAAAATCAGAGGAAAACCACACCTACCTCCCATACAAAGTGACTTAACCAAAACGGAAAAATCTCTTTAAATATATTTAACAGTTTGCTTACGACTTTATATATATTTGAATTCGGCCGTGGGGTATTTTAACTTCGGCCCAGTCGAAGATAATTCCTTACTAGTTTTTTGCTATTTTTAAAAATACATTTTTTAAAACCGCTGTTAAGGACACATTTTTCATTAAATTTACGTGGAACTGTTATTGTTGGAAAGGTATTAAGTTCTTATTTCTTTTTGTATTTCGCTTTAATCAAAGCTGTGTGCGAAAACTGACACAACGTTAGAAATTGACTTTAGAAATATGATAAAATGATACATTTCTTACTTATACAAATATATAATTATAATAAATTTGGACGTGATTCAAACTTTGTGCACGTTTCATGAGATTGTAAAGAACACATATTTGATTAAAGCGATATACAGACAGAAAGAAGAACTTAATACCATTCCAACAATAATAATTCCACGTAAATCTAATGACAAATATGTCTTTTACAGCGGTTTTACAAAAATGTGTTTTTAAAAATAGCAATAAATTCAATTTTTGGTGGTCAATAAGAGTATAATTTTTTATGATTCAAGTTCCAAAAATGATTTTTAGGAGAATCAAAATTGCTTTGGCGGTTTTTCTTCAATTTGAAAAAAAGTATGCAGAAATCATTTTAATGATTTTTTTGTTTTAATAAATTTTTTCTCCATACATGAAGTATCTGGCCTAATATACATATATGTACATTAAAAGAAACTTAAAACTAAAATTTAAGTTAACAAAAGGTATTTTTAATACGGAAAAATATAATGCATAACAGAAATAATTCGAGTTTATTATGGTATTTAAAAAATAAATAGATTTTCAAAGAACAACGCATTATTAGTAACGCATGCGCAAACCTACACGGTTAAAAATTTTGGACTGCTTTTTAATCCAAACTTTGGCTTAAAGAAATTTTTAATCCAAAAAGTTTATTTTGCTTTTTGATCAAATATCTTTTGTTTTCGATCACGATCTTATTTTCTGTACATTGAATATCAGAACGTCGACCACTAGACCTGCAACTCATTTTACATATCGCAATTTTAGGTCTATTCATAATAACTGTTTGCACCAGAATTCAGCTTTAATTAATTGGTCAGTTTGAAAAGCTAAATTTTTTCATTGACGTAATAAATTCTCTTTTTAATATGCACGTTCCCTTGCGCATGCGTCACATCATAAATAGTAGTTGTTCCCGCGGTCTGTTAAAGTAGCTCTCATAGTAGCAAAACATATTGTAATTGGAAGCGCAACCCCATTACCTTGAACTGGAATAATCATAAAGAAGCCAGGAATGATGCCACATCCGCTGTCAGGCTGTCCAAATCGGTTTGTTTTATGTCCAAACTTAATCCTGCGCTACCACCCTCTAAGCAGTTGTGCACAAACTTAAAAGGTGATCTAGATCCCACTCAGTTGAATGATTATTTTATCGCTAACTCTGCATCAAACGAAACTCAACAAACTGCTGATAATAATAACACTTGTGATCCTGAGTCTCCGAACGCTTTTCGGTTTAATGCTGTAAGTGAATTGGACATAGCTATCTGTATAAGGAAAATAAAATCGAATGCATCTGGGGAAGATGGAATCTCCATTAGGTTAATAAAGCTTATTTTACCACATCCTCAGTCCGCTCGCCCATATAATAAATCACTGCTTTACCACCTCGTGCTATCCAGAGATTTGAAAAGTGGCGACTATTGTTCCTATAGCAAAAAAGCCTAATGCTTGCAACCCATGCGAGTTCCGTCCAATAAGTCTTTTGTCATCGGTGTCTAAAATATGTGAATCGCTTATGACGGATCAGATATCTCTCATTATTTAAGTCTTTTTAACCTCATATCGCCTCTCCAGTCTGGTTTTCGGCCTGGGTACAGCTGTTCGACTGCTGTGGTTCGTGTTGGTCAAAATATTTCTATGCTAAAAAGCACTTCTAGCGGAGAACCTCAAGGTTCTGTTATTGGACCGTTGCTATTAAAGGTCTGCAGCGAGCCATCCGTTCTACTTGTACAAACAGATATAACAAGTATAAACCTGATAATATTGGTACAAATACAACAAGGAGTATAACAGAACATATACTTATATGCTTTGGAATGAGCAGAGAGCTTATCATCTCTTTCTCTGGCTCTCATTATAGTGTAAGCTTTTTTTCTCTTTATCTGTTACACTAAGTGGAGTATCTGTTTTAACCCTTTTTTAAATGGATATATCCATTCAATATGGATATTCCAGATCGTTCTCTTTGTATTGATTTTGTGTTTTTCTATTTCTATTCTACTAAAAGAAAGTAATGGTGAGTGTCTTTCTGTGCGTTTTTCGTATTTTTGGCAAATTTAAAACATAAAAACGTACTTAAATGCATTATACTTATATAAACTGTTTCTTTTGTTGTTGTTTATTTCGCTCTTTATTCTTTATGCTTGCTACGTCACATACTCCAGATGTTCCAAATAAAGATAACAGTATTATCGATATATCTGTTTGTTCTGTATGTGCTCAAACTAGTATTTTTGATACTTGGTAATTTCACTCTCTCATACCTATTCCATCGTTATCTAAAAGAGAAATATTCCATGCATACTCAATGCTTAGAGAGCGAAACAGATACAAGTAGGTATAAGAAAAAATAACAACACACAGCTGGTGTACTTGGATGGTTATTTGCAGAGCTTAAGTGGCTATTAAAAATGTTCATAAATGATATTTTCAGCAAGTGCCAATACGTCACTATACATGCATATGCAGATGACCTCCAACTATACTTGTCCAGACCTATCGGCCTAGTTGAAGATCTATGTGCTAGAGTAAATGAGGACTTAGCTTTGGTATCTAAATGGGCAGATGAAAATATGCTCACGTTGAACCCCACGAAATCATTTGTTTTGCCTATATCTAAAAATCCATACTATCACGAAGATTTGCCTCCAATTCTACTTAATAGCGTGAAACTGCTTGTTAATAAGGCCACTAATCTTGGTTTTTAAATAAACTCATCCCTTGCCTGCGATGATCACATCAACTCATGCGTAAAAAAAGGGTACTATCTTATTCGTAATCTACGAATGATATCAGGGTTTGTGCCCATTGAAACAAAAAATAAACTTGTTATGCAGTTGATTACGCTGATCATAACATACTTTGAAGTCGTGTACTGCAAACTTGACTCTAGGTCCTTACATAAGCTCCTTGTTGCTTTTAACAATGCAGCTCGCTATGTATACGGTCTTAGAAAGTTTGATTACTTACCAAGTTACTTTGAAGCCACACATTGCATTTTCCTACACCGGATCATCTATACACGTAGTCCTACATATCTTTTTGAAAAGTTGAAGTTTTGCAGATCACGTAGAAATATGAACCTCATGATCCCTGGATACAATTTCCTTAACTCCAGTAGATTGTTTTTCGTCAGCGTTATTAGGTCGTTTAATTCATAACCTAATAGTATTAAAAGCGTTTCTAATAAAAATAACTTTATGTAGTTAATTTTCAAACACTTCTCTTAGCTCCCATTTTTCTTTTTTCTACTCTCACTCTCTACTTAGTTTTTAAGGAATACTTGTTCATTGTCTAAATTTAAGTCTTTTTAAGTACAATTACTATTAATAAAAGTCTGTAATATTTATGTGCATTTTGTATCTTAAATGCTGTTATATCCATTGTAAATTCGGCATGCAAAAAAACTGTTCTTATATGAAAACAATTTTTTAAAATAAATAATAATAATAAGTACTATTTTTTAATCTAAATATTAGTTTAATTTAGCTGGGTCTCAAACCCACGTTCTGGAAAAAACTTACTTGCATTCCAAATAATATACAGATAACAATTAGATGGAAATTAAATATGGATATGTCATAACAAACAAAATTTGAGGGAACTCGTTTTTTTTAAACCATTTTTCTTAAGACATAATGGCTCTAAATTCAATTTACCAGCAAAACTGATTTTTTCCATACAAATCGTGTAGGAAAATTAGAAAATTAATTCGCGACCTCTAAGCCTTTACCAATTGAGATGTGACTCACAGTGGGTTTTCTAAGGTCAAGTGGAAGTATTTGGGCCTATTCTACGGAACCCTTATGAAAAAATTCTGTAATTGTATTATGATTTCCCATACAAATTTTTGAGCTGTCAAAAAATCTGTTACGAGACCAAAATTCGTATTCTGCACGACAATCTTTTATGAAATCTGCTATAAATCATAGTAGATTTTTCGAACTGTCAACAAATCGTTTACAAAATCTTTTATTTGGTATTCTGCATGACAAAATCTGCTATGAAATCTGTTATGAAAAACAAAAGAATAACAGATGAATTTTGCTGCCTGTTATCATAACGAATTTCAATAAATTTAATAAGTCAAGCTAAATCAGATTATTTTGTGTTTCGTTATGTTTAATTTATGAAACAAAAACTTGGAAGACTAAAAAAATAGCTTTAATCCGTGTAGATTTTTTTAATTGCATATAAAATGATTTTTCTACTTTTGTACAATCATTTATAATTTTTATCATAGGTCTTTCTAAATAAAGAAATTATTAATATTATTGTATGTGTAAAAAATTCAGCACAAAAAAATATATAAATGTCAAGCTGACTTATATCTAGAAAGGAATTTATTCTACTTTCTGAAATTCTAGATTTTGCTGCAGACTACGAAAGGTCCCTTTGGATTTATTCTACTGTACTATTATAGAAGTCGATTGATAGGATGAGCTACTTTTATCGCCACCGTGCACCAATACAATAGCAGGCAATACAAACACCTATATAAAAATGTTAAAATTTGAGATTATTTTTAGAAATTGTATATTTTCAATGGGCGATAACTCTTTTGGATCAAGGAAATACCAATGTATATAATATAAAAAAAATTGGTTTTTTCTTAACCTAGCCTTATCATATGCAATAAAGATATAGCTTTTTACTTATTATATCGAAGTATAAGCAAAAATATAAACACGATTTTGAGATAGCAGTCCCATAATTTTTACCCATATGTTTTTTAATAAATAAATAGAACAAAAATACAATTATGTCATGTCTTCGCGCTATAAAACATACATACTTTCATAATATTGTTGCATGCAACAATTTGTTGGTTACACTTTGTTGAGTTTGAAAATGAAATTTAGAGGTTAACCAACTATCAGGTGGCTCAAATGTACAACATGCAAGACAAGTTGCTTTTGTGGAAATCGCTTTGAAGTGTCATTGAAAATAGACCGTTAAATTTGACAAGTTCACAGTAAATAAGTATTAAGAGAAATACAAATTACTTGCACTTCAAAGATTTTGGCGCTTAATTTTTTCCCACAAAAAGACGAATATCGGATTTTTTAAAAATTTATTTGCTTAGTTGAGGTTTTCATAAGTGACTACAATAGAACAATTTAAGAATGTGTTAATACAATGTGTTCATTTTTAACAAAATATTACTTAGTATTTCGTGATATACACTATTGCCATCATAGCTCGTCACGGTTCATAATTGACAAGTTTAATTGCGAGGTCTTTGCACTGAAACAAGTAACATATTTTTTTGAATCTGCAAAGAAATAAATCGAAACACCTCCCTTTTTTAATAAAAAAAAAACGGAAAAAACTATTTTTAAATTTTATTTCAAAAACTAGAAATTGCAGGTTAGCGTGTCCTGGAATAGAGTGCAACTAATTACGGAGGTGGTCGGTGATGTCGAGTTGAATAAAAAATCTTATGGGAGGCGGGTCTATTACCACACCCTTAGAAGGTACAGGGTTAATTGGTATTGCATGACTTTGATGCACATTATTGTTTTTAGCAGAAGAACTAACACACGGAAAACTTGTTTTAAGAATTCATTTAAAAGACAATGCATTTACCTTTCTAACGGTGTATCAACGAAACTACCCGAACTATCCTTTACCGAGCTGTGCTCGTGTCAAGATGAAATTAATTCGTTTATATATACTGCTTACTTTTTAGTTTGAGCGCAATGTTCTCTGAATTTCAAATTTAAGAAAAAAAATAAGAAAATCTAAAAAGCAATCAGCTGCTACACACACACAGCTACCATTTGACAGTTTTCATATTTTTACAACATGAAATTCCTCTTGTAAAAACTTTAAAAACTTGAACGGAGAGAAAATGTGATATCCTCTCTATTACACAATTCTCTCAGTAAACGAACGCTTTTCAAGCACTTTCTAGTAAGAACTTTTGAAATATTTCGTTTGCATTCGACTACGCTGATTTGTTAAAACTTTCCGCTCATCAACACTTGCAAATAAAAAAACTGTTTTAAGGAATCTAGTTTCGAAGTGAGCCATTGGGCAGCCTCATTTGAGGCAGCTTAACCCATTAATGCTCACCACCAGAGCTCGTTGAGTTTATTTTTAGAAATTTTCGGCAATAATTTGTATTAATGTTAGGCGGAGAACTCTGAAGTTTAAGATTAAATTCAAAGGATTTGGGTCTAGCGAAGTGTGTAAACGTATAACTTACAGACGTAAGTTAAGAAATAAAAACAAAAAACTTAAAAAATTAGAAATTGGAAAATTTTCATTTCGTAGCGCAATAACTACGTAGCGTAAATAACTAACATATTTTTTTAAGCTTAGAATACTTAGATGAAAAGTCTTATAATACTCTGGATTTTTGTAATCCATTTGCAAAATATTTTTAGAGTGTTTATGAAAAACACAATAATAATTATAGCCCTGTCTTTGGTCCTTCAATTTCCAGTTCATTGCAAAATTTTTTAGTCAAGGATGAAGATGTGTTAAATGCCATCTCGAACTTAAATCCAAGTTATAAATCTGATCTTGACGGTTTCAGATTTCAGTTATGTTTAAATGAAGGCACCTTCTTAGAATGTTGGAAAACTTGTTCGATAGCTCCGATTTTTAAATCAGGCGATCGATGTAATGTAGCCAATTATAGAGCGATTGTCAAACAAAGGACATTTGCTAAACTTTTCAATGCCATTATTAAAACAAAGCTCTTATCTTTTATAAAAAATCACATAAGTGCATTACAACATGGGTTCCTACCAGGAAGGTCAGCATTTACTAGTTTGACGTTGATTACGGATCAGATAATCAACAGCTTTGAGCAGCATAGCCAGTTAATTGTTATATGACTTTTCGAAAGCTTTCGATAAGGTAGACCACCTCATTTTTTTCAATAATTTGAAACAGTTTGGAGTGTCTGACCATCTTATTAAATTCTTTAAAAGTTTTTTATATAACAGGAAACTTTTTGTAAAAATAGGCTCTGTAAAATCCAATTCTTTGGTTGATGCTTTTTCCGGTATACTTCAAGGAACTCACTGTGGACCGTTTCTATTTTTAATTTTCATTAATGATTTACCGCAGCACCTACAACATTCAAAGTGTCGTATGCTTGCGGATGATGTTAAATTATTTTTCAAAATTTGTAAGCTTTTGGAGTGTCACAACCTGCAGTCAGATCTAGATGTTTTAAAATTTAAATATATGGTGTGTTTCAAGCAAATTTTGTTAAATATTAATACATGCAGTGTAGTGTCATTTACTCAATGTTCCGACAAAATAATGTTCGATTATTCAGTAAATAATTGTCACATTACGGGTAGAAGCGAAGTCAAAGACTTGGGTGTTATAATTGACTCTAAAGCATACTCTGTGCTTAGTTTATATACAGGAATATACAGGACTTCAAAAATCCTTTGACGGTAAAGGCTCTGTATGTAGTTTTACTGAGAAGTCATTTAGATTACTGCTGCCTGATTTGGAACCCATATTTTGAGGTTCATTCTAATAAAATTGCGAGAGCTCAGAAACATTTCACTAAATATGCCTTGAGTAAAATGTGTTTCGGCATTCAAAAATTCTAAAGAATTCGTACCATGTGCCTTTTTAGATATAGAAGGAGCCTTTGATAATACTTCTCACGAGGCTGTGAAGAAGTCTTTACATAAAAAAGGAGTAAATGATATGCTCAGCAGATGGATATGCCAAATGTTTAGCACTAGAACTGCAGAAACAAAAGTGGGTAACACCAGTATAAGAATCAAAACAACAAAAGGCTGCCCACAAGGCAGAGTCCTTTCTCCACTGCTGTGGAGTCTTGTTATGGACGAATTATTAACGATGCTAACCGAGAATGACATAAAATGTCAGGGTTACGCAGACGACATCGCCTTAATAGCGAGAGGGAAGTTCGAGGATACACTCTGTAATCTGATGCAGAGAGGACTGTCAGTAACAAAGGAGTGGTGCAACACAGTGGGATTAAGTATCAACCCAGCGAAAACCACCATAGTACATTTTACTAACAAAAGAAGCCTGCCAAACCTCCGAACAATGAGAATGGATGGCACTGAAGTTCCCTTCAAAGGAGAAGTAAAGTATCTGGGACTTACACTAGATTCAAAGCTTCTCTGGAGAATATATTGCTTCATATATTGCTAGCCATAAATTTCTTGGTCTTACTACCCTCCAGGATAGGCGTAAGGTTTTTCTTTAATATTTGCATCTAAAATTGTCTCTGGTAAAATAGTATGTACGAAACTATCAAGTTTATTTCGTTTTTACAGCCCACCTAGAGTTTTAAGAAACAATATATTAGTCACGTTGCTAATGAACCGCGTTAATTTGTGCAATAGTCTTTAATGATAAATAAATTTCGGTGTAAATGAGTATAGATTTAGATCAAATTTATTCAATGTATTTAATTAAATGTATTAGTATGTAAAATAATATCCGTAGGCTGAATCAATAAATAAAAAAAAATAATATTTTTAGGCACATGCTGAAATGAAGAAGAGAAAAAGCAACATAACCACAACAACTATATGCAAAATTTAACTCTCTATAACTAAAAAAATACTAATTTTTAAGAAATGAAAAGTCCAGTTTGCACATCTACAGGTGTAAACCTACCAAACCATAATAAATTTATTAAGATTGGACTTGTACTTAAAAGCCTTACGCCGTACAAAATTTGCGTTTGCGTAATATATATAAGATAAACTTCAATATTTTAGATTAAAACTTTCTCATCTTTTTTTTTTAACAAAAGATCAAAGAACCAAGGCATGCGCCTTAACAAACAAGGTTTGGTCTTTGACCTTAAAGGAAAGGGATAGATTTATTTAAAGGAATTGATTGGAAGCATACGTGAATTACTGATTAGGCAAAAACAACCTGAAAGGAAAGGGATAGATTTATTTAAAGGAATTCATTGGAAGCATACGTGAATTACTGATTAGGCAAAAACAACAGTGAAAGACAATTTGAATTATCCGAGGCTAGTGTTATGCCTTAACCTCGATAAGCATTTCCAGCCTTTTTTTGTTCCTGTCATTTAATTCCACATTTTCCACAATTTAGCTGTGGATTTTTAGTATTCTATAATTCTAAAATGTAGGAAAGAAAAAAGAAAGTGAAAATAACCGCGTCCGAACCCGGATTCGAACCAGGGACGTTTGGGTTGATAGTCTAGCGCACTCTTCACTAGACTACAAAGGTCGACCATTAACGTTGGTAAGCTGCTTCAGCACCTCGCCGATAATCTATATAAATTGTTATAAGCTCATGTGTTTCCACATTCATTTTCATGACAGTGGAGAGGAATATTTCCTTCTAATAATATCATGTGTAAAAAAATTAAGTGTTCAACTAAAGGAAATGCTTCCTACATTCTATGGAATGTTTCCTGCTTAAATCTGGGAATGTTTTCATTTCCGAGAGGGTTGGTAAAAACTCGATCCGAGTATTAGTGTCCAGCACTCTCTTTTGAAAAATGATCCGAGTACCAAATAAGTGAAGAAATACCTAAACAGTACAGAAATTTTCTCATGAAACTTTGAATTCTCATAAGTCTTGAGAGTCTCTTTTAGACCTCCAAATTGTAAGCGTTGATACAATTTTAACCATGTGCTTTTCTCAAAATTAACGACCATTTAATTAGAGCTAAAATTAGTATAGCTTTTTTGTGTTTTTATAGCCACTTCTACGTTCATCATTCTTTTTATTTTTACTAAAAGCGATTTCACCTCCCACTAATTATTTAATTTAACATTCCAGCAGATACTTCTACGAATTATCATTATATTTGTGAATTTATGACTTCAATATAACACTGATAATTTTGAAACTTGTGCTTAAAGTGAATTTGTTAAGGTCATAAAAAATTTTTTGTATCTCGATTCTTTTGCTTCTTCTCCATCTGTTTCTCCATCTTCAACTCCATACAACATATTGTTTTACTAGAGCTTTTAACCGTACTTAATGTGGGACCGCTACTAAAAATGAGTAGAATTAATCATTAACACCAACTAAATGCAGAGCCACAGACACAGTAACGCACTGACACACCTACGATACCTAGCATTTAGTGAGGAATCGAGGTAAAATAAGTATATACATAAATGTTATATAGTGTACCAACTGGCAAGCTAGAACTAATTAATAAACAAATTTTGAATCGGTCGGTTGGCCAGAGAAGCCTCTAAAGCCCAAACTTGGCACAGCTAGTCAGAGTTTTGCTATAGAGTTGAATGAAAACGCTACGAAGTGAAGCCTTAAATACCTCCACTTTAGAGCCAGGCTTAGATCTACTATTGTTTATTCTTCTCTAGTTGTTTTTTTTCCAATTTAAATTTTGTTTGTTTTTTTTTAGTTTTATTTTAATTTATTACCATATTCAGTTGAATCTGACTCGAGCTCGCAGTTCTCATGTACGAAACTTGAAAAGCGTCTGATTTTCTGATTCTGATTCTGATAAATCGTAAACTTTAATGAAATCCCCCACTTTCGTTGTTGCCGTTTTTTCTGTTAGACTTTTATTATTTTGTTGTTTTTCTGTTTTTTGCTTGTGTTTCTTTTTTTACGTTGTTCGTATTTTTACTTTTAGTTTTTGACGCGCGATTGTAAATTATAGTGAACATATTTAAATAACTTCCAACAGAAACATACTCAGCTGCAACGCAGCAGAAAGACCCGCGAGATACTATATCGTAGCATATAGATAGATTTACGCCATATAAAATCGTTACGGTCGAGTTCATTTGGAACAAAGAACACTAAAGAACAACGATTACAACAACAACGGTAACAACGACATTAACAATACAAAATTAAAGAAAAAAAAAAAAAAAACTAAAAACTCACTTAAAACAACATAACACAACAACCGACAATAGAGTTTTTCCAACATTTAAAATATGTATCTCCTAGATACTCGTATAATAGCGATTTTGATTCGATGATTTTAAGCATAATTTTGTATCAAACCTGCTGAAATTAAATGTTAAATAACAAAATTAATGCGTCTTATGTTGGCATAGATTAGAAGGTGTTTTTTGAAGTGCCTCTCTGAAATTGATTTTTACAGCATTTTCATAAGTCTTATGTAATCTTATGAGTTTTAGAAGAAATCTTGAGACGAATTGTTTTAAGCGAATTCTAACCTTCGTATACTTGCGCGTTGGTCTGTCAGACCAATTTCACACAATCTCATCAAACAGTTAACTTCATATTAAGATGAAGTTTTACTAAAAGCCTATTAAAACGGCTTGAGCACTTTCAGTCACACAGACCGTGCACGTGAATATATGTTCACTATTTGGAGCGAGTATACGAAGGTTAATATGACAACTTGTAAAAAGACAAAATTTCAAAATTCGGGAAAGTGTATTTCACTAACATATTTTAAACCCCCCTTCAGCCCTCCAAGATTTTTTCAAGATCAGCCGCTTGATCATGGAATTACGCCGAATCAAACTCTTTGCGCTAACTACTTGAAAAGAGCAGATGCTGTTTTGATAGGACAAGTAATGGGCGATTAAATTTTAAGGGCAGATGTTGAATGTGAACCACACCTAAACGTCAAGTTTTTTCTGCATTTCATTTGACATTTCTCAATTTCAGACTAATTCAATTTGAACCATGGAAAGATACACAATCGAGCAATGCGTAAAAGTTATTCAGGCTTATTATGAAAATATACGTTCAAATCAAAATGCATATCGTGCACTTCGTGATTTTTTCGGTCAATAGGGGTATTCACGATTCAGTGCACTTGCCTGTGCAGTTGAGGACTTGAGGACTTGTGCACTTTACAAAAACAAAATGTACGTACTTCAAAAATCTGCACAAGTGCTTTTCTACTATTACCTTCAACTTGAGGACTTGAGGACTTGAGCAGTTGTGCACTTGTGTGCATTGAAAAATGTTGACAGCTTTGACATGGTGATGGTGGTGTGTTCACGAAAACCTAACTGCACAACTGCACAAGTCCTCAAGTCCTCAACTGCACAGGCAAGTGCACTGAATCGTGAATACCCCTAATGTAATCGTCCAAATGTGCGTACAATCTAGGGCTGCCAGGTTTTTTTTTTTTAAATCGGGATTTTACAAAAAATAGATCGGGACCTTAAAAAAAAAATCGGGAAAAATATATATGTATGTCGCTCATTTTTTCCAATAACGTCACAACTCAAAAAATGCAATATCTTAGTTAGGTACATAGAAATACTTGTCATAGATCAATTTTAATTTTGTGAACAATAACGATATCTTATTTACTTTTCGCGATAGAGGAAAATGTGTCGCTCAATAGTTCAGTACCCCAGCAAAATTTTTGATGCAAATGTGACATGTATTCTTACGGACACTGCTACCAGAAGACATTCTATATATTAAACTGTGCTTCTTTTTAGCCTTATAAAGAAGTTCTTTCAAGTGGCATTTTTGTAAAATCCTTCTGGAAGACATTCAAACGGTATTTCAATTAAATTAAAGTACAAGAATTATATATAATTATAATATATGTTTTAGATATTTTCCGCGGGATTTTTTAAGCCCCAATGAAACATACAACTTACTACTTGCAACACCAAAATGCTTTGAAAATCGGGAAAAAGCATATTTTACGTGTAATTTTTTTAAACCCCCACAAAACCCAAATACTTTTCAATTCCAACACCAAAATCACTAGTCTAGAATGTCGAGAAAAGGAATATTTTCCCAGGGATTTTTTAACCCCCAAACCACAAAAACCATTCCAGTCTGTTTAATACCTTCTTAAATTTCTCCTGAAAAACACCTACAAGAATCCTTTGATTAAAGGCTGAACGAAATCTTCCATTGAAAAAGTCCTAGAAGCACTTCTAGAGACGACTTAGGAAAGCATTCCTCCCAATGACATGCATATATTAAAAGAATGCCTTCTGGGTATGAAAGTGGAAGGAATGGAACTCAAGGATGGACTCTCCCTTCCTCTTTAGCTTCTTTTGGAAGCACTTTTTTTGCTGGGACGCTGAGAATAAAAAAAAACTTAAAATACATTTACTGAAAATCGATTTCTTTGAGTAAATTCTTCGAATAAAATGAGCGATATGTAGCTTTAAAAAATATATTTTATTATATTTATAGGAAATAAACCATACCAAACAGTGCGTTTTTCAAGTTGTATTGGCAGCTTTTGAACTGCCTCTGGCTGCTCTTCAAATTTACACGTACAAACTGTAATTGAAGAAGAATATCTGTACAAATTTAGTGATGTAGAAATAAAAACATAGAAAATATTTTTAAAAAGTAATAAAAATAATAAAATATTAAATTGTATTTCGGAAAATCGGGACATTTGTCGTCCCGCTTAAGGTCTTCGCGGGACGCACATTTTAAGGCTGACGTGGACTAACCCACGTGAAAATCGTAACATGGCAGCCCCAGTACAATCGGAAAAATCGTGCAAAAATTTGAGCAAACCGGGTCTGTAGGAGATGTGAAAACACCAGTGCATGCTCGTTCAGCTCGTACTGCAGAAAATATTGCTGCTGTTCGCGATAGTGTGGCGGAAGAGCCGTCCACCTCAACTCGTCGTCGTGCCCAACAATTGCACCTCTCACGCTCGTCGTTGATGAACATTATGCATAAAGACTTGCATTTACACGCTTACAAGGTGCAATTGACTCAAGAACTAAAGCCTCTTGACCTTTTTAAGCGTCGTCAATGGTCAGAATGGTGGCAGAAAATGGCAACAGTGGATGATCAATTTTCAAAGAAAATCATCTTCAGTTATGAGGCATATTTTCACCTCAGTGGATTCGTCAATAAGCAGAATTGCCGTATTTGGGCGAATTATAATCCAAGAGTGATTGTCGAAAAACCAATGCACCCACAAATAGTGACTGTTTGGTGCGGTTTATGGGCTGGCGGCATCATCGGGCCGTATTTTTTCCAAAATGAGGCCGGTCAGGCAGTTACTGTGAATTGTGTTCGCTATCGTGAGATGATAACGAACTTTTTATGGCCCGAATTGGACGATATGTGGTTTCAACAGGACAGTGCCACTTGCCACACAGCTAACGAAACAATGGCTCTTTTGCGCGACAAATTCAATGGTCGTGTTATCTCATGTGATCATGTGATTTGACACCGTTAGACTACTTTCTTTGGAGTTATTTGAAAGAAAAGGTGTACGTCGATAAGCCAGCAACAATTCAAGAGCTAAAGGATGAGATAATTCGGCACATTAACGGCATAGAACCTCAATTATGCATCAGCGTCATCGAAAATTTGGACCATCGGATGGAGGTGTGCCGCCGAGGTCACGGCGGCCATTTGGCCGATATTTCGTTCCATACATAATTGAACCATACCAATATTATCATAATAAGAATAAACGACAGTAATTTCCTAAATAATTAATGTTTTATTCAAAATCAACATAGCCCTTAAAATTTAACCACCCTTTAGTTTAAAAGAAATTAAGTTGCAGCAACAAAGTTGTTGTTAGATTGGTTTTGGGCTTATATTCTTGAAACGATGTAGAATTTACCCAAAATAGTTATTAATTTTTCTCAGAAAAGCTTCCATAAAAATTGCAAATTAAGTACATTTATATATTATTTTAATAGCTGCGTCAGCTGAATATAGTGTATCTTGTGCAAAACATTAAGAGCAAATTGAAAAAGGATATCCTTCAAGAAATTTTTTAGAAAATAAACTTGTTTGTTTTTACTTTCATTCAAGAAAATTGAATTATTAATCTGTTAAAGTTAATCTGCTAATCACGCCTAATTAATCTGCTATGATGAAAAGACTCATTGATTAAGAAAAAAAAAACATCCATACTTTCATTAGTTGCTCCAATAAGATTTTTTCTACCTGCAAAGTAGTTGAAGATAATTAATTTTTACATATTAAATTAAATATGTAAATGACATAAATGTATGCTCTGATAATGAGAGTAATCTTTAAATGCACTAACTACCAGTGTGACCAGATGTTCAATCATAATAAATAAACACTATAAAAAAAATACATTCCTAAGGATTGCATGCGTTGTTGGAGCATTTATATTAATGTCTGTGTAAACTATATGGTGTTGTTTTTAAACCAAATGGTGAAAGACATGTTAATGGAGGGAACACCTGGATAACCTGAAGTGCAACCCTAACATTAAATTGCAAATGCTGTTGATGGTGTAGCATTTAATAAATAAAAATAAGGATACGCAAAGGTCTTTCGTAGGAGACCTAATGACATTGACAGCTTAAGCGTTAAAATGTGGACTAGCTATAGAAATACGCTTTTTGTGCGCCGCTCTACTTTATGTAAATCTCATCAAATTAATATGCAAATTTAACAAATTCATAACGAAACTGCTTTACCGCGCTGACCACTAAACTAGACCGTTTTCACACAAACACACATACACACATGCTTACAACACTGCTGACAACAATTTAAAACAAATTACCAATCGCGTCGGAAGCGAATTTCATCTGGGGGGGCAGTACAAATGGGGGGGCAGTACAAATGGTGGTGCAAAAAAAGTTCACCAAAAATTTCTTCACATGAAACATGAAGAAGAGAGAAAGAAGAGGAAAATATATAATACAAAAATATTATCGTTGTAAAAAAACTGATATTTTGAATAACTTTTCCTTTTAAATTGTTTATCTAGCTAAAAAAGTGGGGGGGGCAACTGCCCACCTTGCCCCCCCGCTTCCGACGCCAATGCAAATTACAAAATTTCAACAAAACAAACTTAACCTTGTTTGGGCAAAAAATTGTATGTAGATTTTGTATTTTTATTACGAACTATGATTTAATTAAGAGTTTTTTTTAAGTGCATAAATAAAATTCTTTTGTTGTTTTGTGCTTGTTTCACATCATAATAATGTGTCAAAGCCCATAAATTCAATTAATTTATTATAACGCCAACAACGGCGGCAACAGCCGCAGTAGCAGATACACACAACGCAGCTAATAGATACAACAACAGACGCTGTAGATACTCCACTTGGCGGTTGTATGTTAGTTGAGTCCCTTTCACATGATCATCAATAAAGCCATTTAATGCAGCAGAGCAATTAATGGAATCACCATGAATATTAATAAAATTATTACGGATCAACACCAGCGCTGTGTATCTAAAAGATACGCATGTATCTGTGCATCATTAATAAACGTCTTATCGTAACTAAATTAAAAAATTATACAAATAAAATTAAAAAAAAACAACAAATAAAAATAATCTACAATTTGTACCTATTAAAAATTAGAGAGAAAAAAAACCATTGATATGTAAACATTTGTAACCCACGCTGGCGCCATCTTATGCGCAAAGTATCTAGCTCCAATCCATATGGATGCCTGAATCAACTTGTTATAAATCTAATTTCCGTTTAAGCCATAAATAAATGTAAATCAAACAGCAAGTGTAGTAAACGATGTCCAAACAAAGACCCTATAATTTGTATTTATCAATAAATACGTTAAATGTTGAAAATTTTAATTAAATTTTTCATTCAGCAAGAGAGATATGAGAAAAAAAGTGCCTTTTTGACACACGCCGGATACGACCAAAAATAGTTGAAGACTGCTTTATAATATATATTAAGATATTGCAAAAAAACGGGAGCATTATCAATAGCTAAGAAATGCTTATTCGTAATCCATAACATTTCGTAAAGAAGATTCTTTGCCTAAACTTATCATTATATTGAAAATGTCTTAAGTAGCATTCTCTTAAAATAAGTCTTTGTCAACGAGCTTGCATTATTTTTTTTTGGTCAATAAATAAAAAAAAAATCAACTGATTTTATTGTATTCTAATGTAAGTTGTATTGTTTTTCACACTTACCGCTATTGTGATGCACCGGCGTTGTCGTATGGAAACTATTTTTATCACTAGTTGTATTTGCATTTGTTGTTGTATACTCATTAGACGTTAATCTATGATTATTATTATTATTATTATTGCCTAAATAATTGCCTACTTGATGGTCCGATCCACAGACTGATCCTGTTTCAAATGAGTTCGTATTTGCAGCATCTTCAATACTTTTTTCACAATCTGCGGAAAAAAATTGGTTTTTTATTAAATAACTGTAATTTTTAGGAATAACAAAGTTTTAATAAGTAATAAAATTAAAAATATTTTAAGTTCACATAAATAACTAGGTTAGGCTAAAGTGGCTGCCTCAATTGAGACACACAATAAGGGCCCATTGTGGTACCACAGGATTGATTTCCATTCTCTATTTAAACCAGCTTGAGCTGCTCACAAAGCTTGTTTAAGTGAAGAAAACATTTTTGAGCCAGCGGTGGACAAGAGCAGAGTAAATGTACTGTAGATTCTTCTTTTTCTTCATCTCTACAGCTTCTGCAAAAGTCGTTGTGGGGGATGCCCCACCTATAAGCATTAGGGTGGGCCAAAAAATCAATTATTTTTTTTAAAAGTGACACGGAAAAATGGGTTGCTAGACACCTTAAAAAAATTCTCACCAAATATGAGCTATTAACGTTAATAGGAAGATACTCCGCATCGCAATTTTTTTTTCTCAGTCCAATAGAAAAAATTCATACCTCATCATTAATTTATTGTACAGAAAAATGTTTTAACAAGAATTTTGTAGGAAATTTAATGCTTTACAAAAAAGGGAATTCCATAATTTTTCCGTAAACCTCACCATATGAATGATATTGAAGATTTAAGTTTGATTATTTTAAGACTGTTTTTAAGGTTATTAAAATTTGGTTTAAGGTTATTAAAAATCGATGAGAGAGACAAAACAATATTGGACACAGTGAAGGCTACAAAAATATTTTTAAAGGAACATAAAAATATATTAATATTAAACTCAGACAAAGGAAATGTTACAGTTGCAATGAATAAATATGATTACGAAAAAAAGATGAGTATGATTGTTAGAGATATAGGAACATGTAAAATTTTAAAAAGAGATCCGATACTAACACTTCAACAAAGAAGTAATGAAATTGCTGAAAATCTGATGAAAAACAATTACTATACCGATAAGGAAAAAAGAAAAATAAGTGCGAATGTAGCAACTGCACCAGGACTTTATGGAGTACCAAAAATTCACAAGGAAAATATTCCGCTAAGACTAATATGTTCTTCTATAGGCTCACCATCATATGGAGTATGTAGATACATAACGACAATATTAAAAACCCTAATAATAAATTCACAATATAACACTAATAATGCCATAGATTTTAAAAGCCGTGTTTCAAATACAAACATTTATGATGACGAAACAATAATATCTTTTGACGTTATATCACTTTTTCCCAGCATACCAGTTGACTTTGCACTCAAAATAATAGAGAAAAAATGGACAAATATTGAGCAATAAACGAAAATCAGTAAGGATAGATTTATGAACATAGTAAAATTCTGCATTAAAGGCAATAGATATTTCAAACTAAATGGAAATATATATGCACAACAAAATGCAATGCCTACGGGATCGCCAGCTTCACCAGTCATAGCAGACATTACAATGGAAGAATTGTTAGACAAAGTACTTGCGACAATGGATGAAAAACCTAAATTAGCTAGTAAATACGTGAACGATTTGTTTGCAATTGTAAAAACTGACAAAATAAACGAAACTTTGAATAATTTGAACAATTTTCACATAAATATAAAATTTAAAAAGGAAGAAAAAAGCGATGTAAAATTATCATACATGGACACACTTATTATAAGGAAGGGAAACCATTTAAAAATTGACTGGTTTCAAAAACCTATGGCTTCTGGACGACTCATTAATTTTTAATCGAAACACGCGAACAGAATTATACTCAACACGGCAAACAACTTTATTAAAAGAATACTTGACATGAGCTACGCAGAATTCCACCAAGATAGCATAAGAAAAATCAGGTCAATATTACAAAAAAACGATTTTCCGAAAGGGACAACCAAGGATTTAATCGACAAATATATAAAGAAAAGAAGAAAAAACCAGATAATAAGAGAAGGTGTCAATGGCGTAAAAATATATAAATCAATCACATATGTCCCCGGTCTCTCGGAGAGATTCGCAAACTCAGACATATATAATAAAGAAAAATTTAAAATAGCTCTGAAGACAGACAGCATGGCAAAACAATTGTATAGCAACACAAAAACCAAGATAGATAAATTAGACAAATAAAATTTAATATTCAAAATTACATGTAATGGAAACGGGTCCAACATATGTGACCAAGCATATGTGGATATAACAAAAAAAAAAAAACTATAGCCAAGAATATCTTCACACAAATCTGACCAAAAACCACATACTCGACCTATGGAACAAAAAACCGGCACTAGCGGCCCACTGTACAAAACATAAACATGCTCCAGACTTTGACAACATTGAGATTTTACAGCAAGAGACAAACTTCATGAGGAGACATACGTTAGAAATGCTCCACATAATAAGCGTACCTCAAAAAAGCAGACTCAACTTTAAAACAGCCACAGACAAGTGTGCTCACATATACAGACGCTACATTGAGAAACAAAGAGATGACAATAGTTGAAGAACTGACGCTGCAAACAGTGGAGGTTACATCACCACATAGAATAAATTTCTACATCCTATTTTACCTTTTCGTTACATTGATACTTACCTTTTGTTACATTAATACTTACCTTTCCTGTAGTTGATTTTTATCTTAACTTACATTTCACTTACCTTGATTTATCATTAATAACGTATTATATCATTTTAGCAATTATTGAAAATAGTGTAAGTATATAAGTATAAGTCTATAAAACACTTGTTATAAAAAAAACATTTTGAATTGTATTCAGTTATTATATTTTCAGAAATTTTCATTTTGAGAATTTCAGTAGTGAAAAATTGTTCAAAGAAATAGTAATAAAAAATTGTTCAAATAAAAATATTTTAAAATAAGAAGTCATAAAATAAAATAAAAATTATTTGAATAAAATATATAGAAAGTATTTCATTGCGCACATTCGCACCAAAACTGCTCTGTTACATCACCACATAGAGTAAATCTCTACAGGTGTTAAATTTATTGTTTTTCCTGTTTTAATGTTTATAAATTTTTTTATATATATATTTAAATGTTGTCTTGTAAAACTATAATGCTTCAATACTTTTTAAATTGTGAGTAATGTGAAATGTTTTGTTTATAAAAGTTTTGTCAAAAAGTTTTTTTTGGTTTTTGTTTTTTCCCTGAAGATGATCTCCGACGGAGGCCCAACAAAAATCATAATTATTAAAATAATTTATTTTTTTGACCCACTACCATAGTACTAATGTGCTCTCTACTAAGGGAAATGAGTTCTTTCGAACGCTTCACCCGAATCACTCTGAGTAAATTTTTTTTTAAATTTTCAAATTGACTTGTTAACGCAAATATAAAATGGTTTAAACTAAAATAAGCACATTTTAAGTGTTAGTGTTTGCGTTGCTAGGGTTGACAGGGTGTTTCGGGTTAAGAGTAAGTTTGGGCCATATTTGCCCATAGTTAACTGTCTTTTGTTGGTCTTATTACAGGATAACTCATGTGCACGGAGTTATATTTTTGGCTTTTTCACACTGTTGGAAGCAAAAGCTGCGAATTTATGGAAAATGCTTTCATCGCGTATGACATATCATACGTTATCATTAATAGGTTAAAACAAACTTGTCTGTAAAATGTATTTCAATGTTATTGTATTTATAATGATTCAATTTTCAAAAATCGAATGTAATTTAAAATGAATAAAAGTTACATTTTATGTTATGCTTTTAAGTTTTAGTTATAGTAACATCACAAAAAGTAATAGTTGTTAACTATTTTTACTTTTAGTTATGCTTTACATTGTTTGTAACTTTTATAAGTTTAATGCAAAATTTATAAAAAAAAAAAATCATATATACAAAAAATTTGTAAAAAGCTGTTAATGATTTCAATTGAGTAATATTATTAGCTGTTAGTTTTAAATTGAAAAAAAAAAATATAAATTTGCTAACACGGATTTACACGGATTTTTTATGTCGCATTTGTGGACTTTTACTCTCCTCAGGTTGGAGAAAATATTCACTGGATTTAGCTGTGAAATTGTTAAAGATTATTCGTCAGTATAACAGTTTTATAGCGGTGGCGCTAAATACCTCACATATTTTGAGGCATATGCTGAAATTAAGAAGAGAAAAAGCAACATAACAACAACAATTATATGCAAACTTTACTTCGCTTTAACTTAAAACATATAAATTTTTAAGAAATAAAAAGTCCAGTTTGCACATCTACAGGTCTAAACCTACCAAACCATATTAAATTTATTAAGATTGGACTTGTTTGCGTAATATATATAAGAAGAAGTCGTAGCCTTTAAATGAGAAATAACCAATATAAGAATAAAAGTTTGTTCAATTTAATTAAAGTTAGAATTTAATGCATATGACATTGAATATATTTTATTCAAATTTTTTTTTGCTAAAAAAATTCCAATTAACCCATTTACCGTGGTTGGATATTTTTTACCCATGAAAAAGCTTCTGCAGAATTGATCATATCTCAGGGTTGGTAACAGCTAAGTGTTCAACTTTTTGTTTGTTGCTTTGAGAAAACATAAAGTTATACAGTTTTTTGGAGGGTGTCAAGAAATTTGTACCTTAACTACTACATTGTCAAAGTCAAAAGTGATTAAGTTTAAACATCAGAAAATGTGTGCTATTATTGTTGCAAAAAAGTTTTATATGGCAAAAAAATGTAAACACTCTCTTAGCCAATTAACTAACTATACCTGCTATTGATAGAAAATTCCTGATATAAATCTGTTCAGACGTTGCCGCAGAATGTTTGGCCATTTAGACCACATTAACGACGGTGGGATATTTTTATACCCAACTCATATCTCGACTACGGTGAAAGATAATAGTACAATAAAACAATATAAGAAATCACACGCAATTTAAAATAAATCGTACAATTCGTTTGGGAGCCACAGCTAATGGGCACAGTAGCGTTAGCAAAGAGCATATATTTTAATATCTTTCTAGATGAGAACCAGCCCTTAAGCACATCGTGTGCACTTTAATAGTCAAATTTATGTAGATTCCAAGGAGTTTTCAATTTCTTTTCCAGATGATGATCTAAGGTAGCTTTAAGTGCCGCAATATGAGTCATAGAATGTTTTCAATAGTAAACGCTAAATCTGCCATTTTATAATAAGATTAATTGATTATATACACTAAATAATGTGTTCCATAATTTTTTAGCATAAATTTTTAATTGCTTCTTTAACTTCCCCTGCTTAAATCAGAAAACATATCACAGTTTTAAAAGAATATAGCAAAAACGAAATCTACGGGCAATTGCAAGAAACTTTGCCCAACTTTGAACTTCAATATCGAGCTGCCGAAAAATTCGTTCAAATTTGGAAGACAGAAAAAATACAATTTCATACAAATGATATTAAAATATTATTAAAACAGCAATACCATGTTGAAAGTACCGGCCTTACGGAATGACCATCTTCGGTTTGCGTTAAATTTTATGTGAAGTACAAGTGACTGATAAAAAAAAATATAAATTTAGAGGAAAAAAGTTTGGCGTAATTTTTGGCGGAGTTGCAGGGTGCACAAAATTGACAAAAATCGGCAAAAACGTCTCAAATTTTTACTCAAATTCATAGCTCAAACCATTCTTAGCCGAATGTTGAGTTTACCACCGTTAAAAAAAGGTAATTAATTGGACTTCAACCGAAAAATAGTTTTGGGTAATTTTGATTTTTGGGGTTCCATCCTTTGCGATAAGGTAATTAACTTCGATGTAGGGATGCGAAAAACACCATTTAAAAAATGTTGATATTTTTTCTTAAAGCTGTCAAAATTACCTTTTAAACAATATAAAAATTAGGGTGGGCACTCAATGGGTTAATGAGATATGGCTATTTTAACATCTAAACACAAACATTATTAATTTAACAAACGAGTTTTTAATTTTGGTGGTTGGTGTTTGTAGGTTCCATCCCTTGTAGTAAGGTAATTGATTTCGACGTACCGGTTCGAAGAACACCATTTAAAATAATTTTTTTCTAAAAAATGACAAAATCACCTTTTCAACAATATAAAAATTAGTGTGGGGATTCAATGGGTAAAATCGATTTTTGACGTTTTAGCCGATTTTTGTCAATTTTGTGCACTTTGTAAACTTTTTTCCTCAAAATAAAGTTTTTTATTTCCGTCAGAGATGCTCCACGAAATATTTCACCCACATCGGAGATGGTCATTCCGAAATTTTTATATTTTTATAAAAACTGGTGGGGGGGGGGGGGTTTTGTCCGTATAAAAAACCAATTATCAACTTTAATTGTACAGCTTATTTCGAAATGATTAATTTGAATGATGACAACATTTTATTTGAACGACCATGTACAGCAAATATTCCAATTCAAACATTTGGTACAGTATATTAACTTTCAAGATCAACCTTAACCCTTAACCCCGACATTGCTTGCCATATACAAGCAATAGAACGACGTGTTTAGCTCCTTAGTAGCGTTTCACGACTTTTAACCAATAAAAATAGTGACGTAGTTACGGCAGCGATATTAGAAAGTCGATGTAAAGTACCCAAATCGAAAAGTAACAAAGATTTACAAGACTTATGAATTATTTATTAAAAAAAATTTTAAAACATCAAAATTAATGTTTATTAAATTAAAATTAACTTTTTCTATTCTATTTCAAATGCAGAGAAATAAATTAAAAAAAAAACTATTTTTTTCATTTCAAATCAAAAAATGGCCTTACAAAAAAAAAAAAACAAAAATAGATTCCTTGTACCAAAAAATCCCTCCTGGCAAGTTTTTATAAAACTATATATAATTTATCAATTTCATTTGTATGAGTAAGTATTTTTTTCGACTTCGAAACTTGAACGAATTTTCGGGCAGCTCGATATTGACCTCAGACTAATGGTTTCTTGGGCAAAGTTTCTTACATTTGCCCGTAGATGTTGTTTTTGCTTTACTCTTTGTCGTCAAAAAATTTTATCCGGCATACTGAACATACTTGAACAAACTTTTAACACAGTCAAGTTTGTCAATTAAAATTATCATTCGAATTTGACAACTTCTGAGAAACCAAAAACACAACGAATTAGCAAAGATGTTATGTTAAACACATTATTTCGAACAATTAATGAGATGTACGAATTGTGTGACAACGTCAACTGGTGCTTAATTGAACCTTCGTTGATGGAAGTGGCAGCCAGTGAGGGCGTATCAATCAATTGCTGCCTAAGTAGCATTAAGTTGGGGTGTATTTTTTTTTTCTACCGTCTTTCATTTTAAATCAGCTTTCATATATTTGCAAAATTCCAAATGACCCGTATACAAAATATCTATTGGAAGTCATGATTATTGAATAAACCAGCAGATAAATAAATCATTTTAACAATCAGTGCAATTTTGGCTAAATAACATGACAACTCTGCATGCAAGTGTCGAGAATGTGAACGGATAACTTTTGCATAACTAACTCAATAAATAGCTCAAAATAATTTTGTATGCTAGCTGGCTACTGTGCAGGGGTCGCAACGCGTTTCAGTCAAATGGACCGTTACTTGCAATCAGGTCTACGTTTTTTTGCTGCTCTTATTAACCCTTTTACAATTGAATTTTCTACAGAAAAAATCATAACAACAGCGTGACTAGACGGGATGTAGTTGTTACCGATGGCTACCTTGAAGACATCCGCTTTTAAACTATTTTCTTTTTTATCTATAAATAAATGCTTTTCCAAGAGTAGTGAGGCTGGCGGCTCACTTGTCTGGCGGCTGACAATTATTATAAAAAGCTATAAAAGGATTGCGCGTTCGTTGTATATCTGGACACAGTTGGCGGAAATTCAATTCAGTTCGATTCGTTGCACGGAAGATGAAGAAGCTTACATTTTTTGTTAGGATGCAAACCCATTGAAATGACCAGGGAACATAAAAACCACATTTCATTGACATAAAAAATTAGTACATTTTATATAAACTTCGTATTAAAGTATAAAAAATATACTTTTTACATATGCATAAAAGTTTTATATATAAATAAAGGGTGATCCAATAAGAGCTTTTTACTATGTTTTCTAAATAAAATACATAAAAATCAATGTATTGATGCAAATCTTTATTTGGAATGTTAGTTCGGTTCCTTCAACTCAATCTTTAAAGATTATTTCGTTCAAATGTTGCCCATGACTAGCTCTTAAATGGTCCATTTTGTGGGTCCAATTTTCGAATTTCGATAAAATTCGAGATCGGCGACGAATCGATTCACGGTTTTCACGAACACTCTCTGCTACTGCAGCAATATTCTCAAAATTAAGGGCTCTATGCACTCTGGTTGAATGATGAATAAAATAGTGTAAAATTGGTTCGAAATTTGGTGATGGTTTGATGATTTGGACGCTCATAACGACCAAAATTATGTTGAAGAACTCTATAACAGTCTCCAACTGATGACTGATTTTGGTAGTAAATTTTCACAATTAATAAACGTTGTTCAGGAGTAAGTCTATTTATAATTGAGTCGCATTGAATACTGAACACAAACGTCATATGGACAAGCCATTTGAAACATAACAGCTGTCAAAAGAATCCAGTTGAAAAACGTACCTCCTATTGAATCACCCTTTATATATTAGACCAGTTCAGAACTATATGAGGAATATTATAGGTCTTTCTTTGTCGGTGCGCGTCCATTTCTTGAAAGTTCCATTCGTAATGAGAACAAAAATAGCTTCAGACCTAAAAAAATTTGACCTCTACATACAATGCCGTAGATATGGGAGGGTTCAGGGGGTTGAAACTCCCCCTTAGCAATTAAACATTTTTTTATATATTAAATAAAAGCACAGATATTACAAATTATTTAATAACCATAACATGAAGATTAATTAAAAATAGTTCAATGTACATGCTTAGTTTGTTTAGCAGACATTCAGTTAATATAAATGGTTTTCTTAATTGTTTTCCTATGTATTGCTGCTTACGTACTAGCGTTTTCAGAACATATGCATATTTTTAAATACAAAATTATTCTAAGCCAGTCTGTTAAATTCAAGTGATGATAAGCAATGCTTCATTATTCGTTAAATTACTCTGTAGGTAAATTTTCAACTTTTGAAAAGACACAAAAAAAAACGCTGAGATACGTAAACTTAATTTTCGGTCGTAGAACCTAGTGGCATATTCAGTTTTTCCAAATCAGATCAAATTCTCGAGATATGAGATATTCAGATTTTTGGTATTTGACCATAATTTGACCTTTATTTAGAAAATTTTTTATACTATTTTAACAATTACTTTTTATTGTATTTTCGAAAATGCATCCAACTTTGTTAGCTTAACTTAAGTTAAGAAACTTAAGTTAGCTTCGTGTAATCTATGATTTTTCAAAGGTTAAGCAATTTTGCATTTCTCTCCATTTTGACCAAATCTGAATGTTAAACGTAAAATCTTTAAAAAAATTTTAAAATTTTTTTACTCAAATTAGTATTTTTAAAAGTAGATTAAATTCTGGAAGTTTAAGCAAAGTTGGAAGTGGTGAAAATTTTTGTTCTCCAAAAATAAGGAAAATATAGCTAAAAATGGGTCTAAAATGACTAAATTTCAATCGCAAATATCTCGATATTTTGATCTGATTGGGAAAAACTGAGTATGCCACTAAATTCTTCGACCAAAAAATAAGTTTACGTTCTCGGCACCTTCATGTGTCTTTTTGACGTCCCTACAGTGTTATTAAATGACCGTAAAAGTGAATTTAATGTGTATGTCAGTTTCACGATTATTGTGAGCTGTGTGTGAGTATCGCAAGGTGGTTTTAAAAAAATGTTCTCCTCAAGTTCTAGCGGTGACACTTGGTCTCAACCACACCAAATAATGTATGCAGTTACGAGTCCAGAATTTTTCGTTGCAATTTATTTAATACATAAAATATATTAATTTACGTATTACGCAAACATATTTCTATTTACCATAAATATATCTCGCTTTTCTAACCATATTTTTTTTATCATACATATTGCTATTTTTGTGACAAGCATTTCAATGTTTGCTTACAATTGCAGGTGAATATATTTTAATTGATGTGACAAAAAATATTTTTGTGGAGAGCAATTCCAAAATATGTTTGCGGTAAAATAATAAATTTTTTACCACGAACATGTCATATTTGTCAGAAATATTTTTTTTAAAATTTTACCTTTTGTATTGTTAAAATTGTAAACAACACACGCAGAAAAATTGCATTTTCGACTTTGATTGTAGCAAACATATTTCTATTTACCGTAAATATATTTCGCAATTCTGACCATACTTTGTTTATGATACATATTGCTATTTTTGTGACAAGCATTTCAATGTTTGTTTACAATTACAGGTAAACATATTTTGATTGATGTGACAAAAACTATTTTTGCGGTAAAATAAGTCCACAATGTTCACATTTTATGCTTCTGAAGTAATACCATGCTTATCAGTGGCTTCAGTGAGACGACGATCGGTAGCCTACTGGTAGTGCGCTTGGCTCGTAAGCGAAAGAGCTGCGGTTCAATCCCAGTCCGGGCAGAAAGTTTTTCAAAATATTTCTTCAATTGAATTAATATTCAGCCGCATACAAATGGCAAACCTCAAGAGCAAAAAAAGAATAAATTATAAGTAATAATAAATTATTAAAATAAAATGTAGCGACATATAAAAGAAGCTTTTTTACTTGCCCCAAAAATAATTTTATGTTTCAGTAAACATAATATATTTATTTCAACAAATGAGCTTATTTGCTGTGAACATAATTTGCCTCCGGAAAACATTTTATGTTTACCGTAAAATAAAAACACATTACTTGTAAGAATTAACTTGTTTGCTATAAACAAGTTTTTAAACCTGACAGTTTCCTTTGATATTATGTTTGTGTCAAATATTTTTCTGCGTGAATGTAAGTATCTACAACTATGTATATTAAGGCGCCTATTGCTCCATAGAAAAGAAAAAGTTGATCGAGTCTTTCCTTCAAAATAAACCTGGGCTTATGTTAGGATGATTCTCATAATATTTCGACTCTACAGATAGCCATCTAGGACCTGGAATATTTTGAAATATCCTCTTAAAATCGATTTTTGTGTAAAAGTATTGGCTGGCGTAATAGTTTAAAAAAAACCAACTATCAGAAATTATAGGCCGGAAAATTCTCTTCCAATCGGCATCAAAAATTTTTTGAAATTTTCATTTTATTTCCATACAAAAACTGTAAAAATTTAAATAACTTCATAGCTTCTTTTTTAACTTCTTACAATATCTTTTCATTAGGTGTTTATTTTATAATTAATATTTTAGTTTTAATTTGTTTCAGTTTAAGAAATTCTTAATAAAAAATAATCAAGTTTTTTGAACTATAGTGAAAAATAATTAAAGTGCACGAAAAACATCATTATTTTTAATTCGAATGCAAAAATTTTAAATTTTTTGATACAGATTGGAAGAACATTTTCAAAATTATTATTTCAGATCATTTTACTTTTTCTAACTAACACACCAGACAATATTTTTACAAAAAACTCGTTTTTTATAGGTTATTTCAAACCATTGCAGCTCAAGGATGGCTATCGCTAGAGTCGACGTATGGCATATGTTGGGAGAATCATCATAACATTAGCCAAGGATTATTTTGAGAAACTGCCCCAAACAACTTTTTTTCGTGAGGCGCCTTAATGTATGTATATATACATATGTTTTTCTTTTTAAAATGTCTGTTTTCGTTATTTTACTTAAATAAATACTTGTCGTCCTGCTCCCAATGAAGCGATTGAATCGATTTTTTTAAATTTTTTGCTTCAGCAACCTCCCCCCGTCCCCCATCCCCCATCCCCCCATCACCCATCAGCCATCAGGATCCACAGTTTTGTAAACAGCTCACATTACTTCAAATAGAAAGAAGAAAAAAATTTTATGTGGAACTAACGATAATTTTGGTTTACAAGTAAAATTGCATTTTTAAAGCTTTGCCAAAAAATATCGGATGCAAAATTTGAAAAATATAAAAAACCTGAAAAAGCTTCGATTATTAAAAATTATATTTTGACACATTCTTCAAAATGGTTTAAGTCGTAAATAACTTCAAAATGACCTTAAAACTATTTGCGCAATATCTAGAGGTCAAATTTGTTTGGGTCTTAAAGTACTTTTGATCTCATTAGGAATGGAACTTTCAGAAAAAGGACGCGCACCGCAGCATTTAAAAATTTGTGCAAAGTGAGCTGGTCTAATATATATAATATCAACTGGTCTCTGACTTAACCTCGTAAGTCAAAAAAATCTAAGTTTTCAGGAGAAGCAAAAAAATGATGTCCTACTTAAGGGAGCAAAAATCTTTAAGTCTGTTTTATTATTATGGTCACAAAAGGCTTAACGGATTTATTGACATTAAAAATGGAGCAAAATTAATTGTACGTAGATTTTAAAAATTTTGCAAATGACTTACGAGGTTACTGCTTTTGAAAACAGATTTCTTCATATTGACTTACGAGGTTAAGACTTTTGTTTACTTCCAAAATTTGATCTTAATTTTTTTATTGTTCTTAAGTTTGCCGATTGTTTAAAGGAAAAACTGTGCGTTTAATTTTAAACATTTTTTTAATAGTTATGGGTAAAAAAACATAAAAAACTTCAGTACATTTCAATATATAAAAGTAACACTAAGAGCTGACTTCAGCATGTGCCTATGAAGTGTTGGATTGATTATTCAGAACTTTTTTAAACACAAATTTCATTTTGCAGAAATTAGTTACAAAATTTTTTTTAATATAAAAAACAACAATAATGCAAAAAAAGAATTTCCTGTTTTAAAGTTATAATAGGAAATTATTAATTTTCAGCTGGAATATATGATTTTAAGGCTTGTAAGTCCAAATATTTCTTAAATGTTAATTGAAGAGGCTCCTTGTATAAATTTTTGAGAATCAATTCAGTTTCGTTATAAAATTTATCAACCTTTCTTCGGTAAGGCAATAATATCCAATCGTCACCATAACTTCATTTGTATTAAGTCCCATCTGCTGAATATTTTACTAATCACGAGAATATTTATGTTCATAAAATTTTTGTTTTAATTATTTTTTTTAAGATACTGACTAATAAATGTGAAACTTAGCACAAGTGTTTAACTTCATAGAACATAACGGCGTCTTAGATAAGTGTTGCCAAAATTTTTCTATCAACTGCTTGAATTTTAAACAATATACGAGGTTATTGCATTTACTTAAATTCCCGTTTTTGTGTACGAGGTTCCTGCACACACATTTTCACCCAGAAAAAATACACAAAGAGTCTTAAAATTTTTGTGCTAGATGCAGAACCTAATAATAAAACTATTTTCATAAAAAAGCAAATACGAGTTTTTTGAGTTACGAGGTTAAGTCAGAGACCAGTCGATATAGTATAAGAAATGTGCCGCTACAGCCACCATTAATATCACAGTGGTGGCTCTTCTTCTAGAGAAACCTTTCATTGTTTGTTTTTGTAACATTGATTTTTTCAAATATTTCCCAGCATTACTTCACTTTAATTGCTGGCGCCAAATACTCGTATTTACTTATTATGCGCAACGCATGCGTCATGTTTTCCATTTTCATAAACATTATTAATACATCTTCTATGTACATATATATAAACTTTACTAAAACTTAAGTGTATTCATGTTTTGAATTTTTTAACTTACCTTTTTGTAGTATATCCAAGTGTTCCCACAGTATATCGCCGGTGAATGGCGGCGTTATTGCCAGAAATCTTTCCTTTCCCAGCTCAACCATATCACGTCCTTTCATTTTAATAAAAGGCTCTAAATTCATTGAAACCAATGAGAATTCTTTTATCGCCCAGTTAAGCCAGTAGATGACATGTTCTTCTGTCCATTCGCGGGGATCTACAAGTGCAGTAAAAAAGAAAAAAGAGAAAAAACTCATAATGTATAAATTAGGCTTGAATGAAAATTTGTAAGTGTGGGAACTATGTTTGGCTCTTAATAATGACGAAAAGTTTGATAATTGGTATAAGTTTTATATTGTTGTTAGCTGTTAGAAAAACTAAATTCGTTGAATAGATGTGTTAATCCGTGATAATGTGTAAGCGTGAAAAAGAAGAAAAGAGAAATACGTACCATATTAGTATTTTGTACATGCTTATGCTGGTAGGTGTTTGATTTGCAGGAATTTGTTTAAATGTAACAGAATTTGGCGTTTTGTAACAGAACTTATTTTTGTTAATATTGGGGGTTGGAATTAGTTTTAAAGGTTTTCTAAGAGTTGGCGTAACTATCAATAGATCGCATCGGGCACACTTGTGACTATATTCATTTCAAAGCACATTGTCTGAGCTTCATTTTTCAGTATGTGTCATTCCACTGAAGTGTAAACAACATATATTTTTTTCTCTGTGAACATGTCGACTTTCGTTCCAACAAAACGCAATTTGCGGGAAGGTTTACTTTTGTGCTTCCATTTGAAGAAAAAAGCGGTTGAAGCACAACGCACGCTTACTGAGGCTTACGGGGACTATGCTCCATCGATTTCTACTTGTGAGTACTGGTTCCGTCGGTTTAAAAGTGGTGATTTTGATACGGAAGACAAAGAGCGTCCGGGCCAGCCGAAAAAGTTTGAAGATGAGGAATTGGAGGCTTTGCTCGATGAAGACCCGTGTCAAACCCTTCAAGAATTGTGAGAATCATTGGGATTCGACTTATCAACGGTCGGCAAACGCTTGAAGGCCATGGGAATGATTCAAAAGCAAGGAAATTGGGTGCCGTACCAGTTGAAGCCGAGAGACGTTGAACGGCGATTTTGCATCTGCGAATAACTGCTTCAACGGCATAAAAGGAAGAGTTTTTTGCATCGTATTGTCACTGGCGATGAAAAGTGGATCCATTACGATAATCCTAAGCGAAAAAAATCGTGGGGACCACCCGGCCATGCATCAACATCGAGGGCCAAGCCGAATATTCATGGCGCCAAGCTTATGCTGTGTATTTGGTGGGATCAGAAGGGTGTCGTGTACTATGAGCTGCTAAAACCGAAAGCATCACTGGGGAACGCTACCAACAACAATTGATGCAATTGAGCCGAGCATTAAAGGTTAAACGGCCGGAATATGCCAAAACACACGACAAAGTGGTTTTTCAACATGACAACGCACGGCCACATGTTGCAAGAACCGTCAAGGAAACGTTGGAGGCGCTGAATTGGGATGTGCTACCCCACCCGCCTTATAGCCCAGACATAGCCCCTTCCGACTACCACCTATTCAGATCGATGACGCATGGCTTGGCTGAGCAGCGCTTCACTTCTTACGAGGATACCAAAAAATGGGTCGATTCGTGGATTGCCTCAAAAGACGAATCGTTCTTCCGTTGCGGAATCCATATGCTGCCAGAAAGATGGGAAAATGTTGTAGCTAACGATGGACAATACTTTGAATAATATACATTGTGCCGTTGTTTCTAAATAAATGCTCAAAAACCGAAAAAAAACCTTTAAAATTAATTCCAACCCCCAATATTTTTCAAAAAAATTCAAGTTCAAACTGATAAAAAAATACAAAGTTGAAAAATCGTAGTAAGTAAATACTAACAGTAGATGGAATGAGATGTGGATTGATTTACTATTGAGTATTAAAGGCAGAACTGGTAACTCTAAGCAAATGCTTATTATTAATATTATTAGATTTAATGGCAGTACAATTAGACTGAAAGCCTTATTTAGTACATCGACTCATGGTAAGTTTCACACATACGCAATCATAAGTATGTAAACGCAGAAAAAAGACATGGTTGAGACATGATTACTACAATTATGATTTTTTTTACTAAAACGATTGTACTGTTTCTGCAAACACAAATTTTTGCCTTAATAAAGTCATTATTTACTAATGGTGGTACCAAAAATAACATTATAGTTATACTATGATTGCCTCTACTCCAGAAAAAATCGCGAATTAAATTTTCAAGGCTTCTGAAGAAAACAGTTTCCTCTCGAATTCTTAACTTTAAAAAAACACTTACATAATTTTTCAGAGAATTTTATTTTCTATAAACTTATATCTCTATCTTTAAAAAATAAAAAAGTAAGTGGTAAGTGAACTGCAAAACTGGCAGAAAATAATACGAAATATTCGCAAGCAAACCAAATTGGGATTTATTATTCCAAAGGTCGATGAAAGAGATGAGAACAAAAATCGAGTCAACGCAGTTGAGGTAGGAGCCGTTGAGTCTGCATGGTATTTATTACAACAATACCAAAGTATGTGAGCCATTATTGCCGCACTCACGGTTAAAAATTTTGGACTACTTTTTAATCCAAACTTTGGTTTAAACGAATTTTTAATCCAAAAAGTACTATTTTTTAATCCCTAAAAAAAATAAACTGGCCATTTCAGCCCTTGGAAGGACTTTGACCTAGCTTCTATTGATCAATTGTGTTGTGCGTGTTATTAAATGTTTGATCACAAATGATCGAGAACTGGACCTACGCAAGGTACAGTAGTTTTGACTTAACTGCCACACCGTGTTTTGCACGCATTTTGTGGCAGGTAAGTCAAAATGGCACTAAAGTTAAATTTTTTAACTGCCAAAAATTGGCAGTTATCTGATTCGTTTACCTGCCACATATTGCTTTGATTTATACTAGGAACTCACATACATACACACTGGTTTTTTTTTGTTTTTTTAAACCAAGAGAGAGTTATAAAGAGAATGAGAGAATTATAGAAAGGCTGCGAGCATTCTAACAAAAACAAACTACATACATACATAGTTTTCGTTAGCAACAGTTGCAAAAAAATTTTGTTGGCTATTAAATGAAAAATTATCAATGAATATGGGATAATAATTCCAAATATTTGTGGCAGCTAACTTAAATTGGCACGTATGAAATTGGCACTTAAACAAGTACATTTCATACGAAATTGAAGAAATGAGTGAAATTTTGTGGTTTTTGGCAGGTATCTCAAATTGGCAGCTAAAAGAGTGGCAGTTAAGTCAAAACTACTGTAAACTCAACATGGTAGAGTGGTCCCAGAGAGGTGGGCACCGTAGCTGTCAAACATAAGAAGAGCGTAAAAGACAATGAATAAGAACTTGAACCAGGGATGGAACTATAGCCACAATTTATGCTATTTTTGGTACTTCCGAAATCAAACGAGAGTTTAGGCACGTATGTTTTCATTTCGGAATATTTAAATTTCTAGGAGTAAAAAAACCAAGTTGCATGTTAATGTAATTAATGAAATTTAAAATTTTTGATGCACCTTGTTGCTTACTCTGACATTTCGTTATTCTTATCATTGCTAGTAAAGTTACTTGAACATAATTACACTACGCTAAAAAAATTGGAAAACTTTTTAGAGTGAAATGTTTCGTCGAGTCCCAATTAGCCCCAATTTTTCATATATATGGCAAAAATTAAAAAAAAAAACAACTGTTGGGAGCAATAATTTACATAAACGCTTAGAAAATTTTTTATTTTCTTTCAGTAATTGTATCAGTAGTATGGCTTTTATAATCACATTTAATTAAAGAACCGTTTTTTTCGTTTTTTTTTAACAAATTTAAAGTTTCAAGCCCAATATCTGAAAAACTTTTTATGGGTGACAAAAAGGTAGCCCTTCAATCTAATTTAATTAAAAAAGTGAAAGCTTATATGTATCTATAGAAAAGGCGTAATTTACAAAATTATAGCATTTGAAGATATACATGTTAAATATCTTTATTTTTTTTATGTATTTAGTATCACTAATTTGCAATACATTGATAAAATTTTATTTTTAAAAAAAACGCGATTTAAAAATGTTTTAAAAATTAATTAAATACAAAAAGCATAAACTCAAGGGATACACATACACATCTTTTATATGTAAATGAGTTTTTTTTGCAATTTTATTTCTGATTCCACGCTGAATCGTTTTGAGTCATGGTCTAACGGAAAAAAAAAAATAACAAAAGTTTTTTGTTGTCTCCAATAATGGGACATTCACATATATTTTTTGCTAATTTTTTTCTAGATGGCGAGGCGACAACCCTTGGCGAAATTATGCCTTTTATCATTTTGTGGATCATAGTAGCAATTAGTCAATTTTGTAGCGAATCATTATGTTTTTTTTAATGCGTTATTAAAATGTCCATGGACCATAACTTTACCAATAATCTTCCAAATTGTTACCAATACATTGCAAATTAGATTATTTATCAATAACTATGTAACGAAAACTTTCAGCAAAAATGACAATTTTTCAAACGGCGCCGTTTTGTTATTTTTAATCAATTTCAATAAAAGTGATTTTTTCCATAATAACACTCTTACTAAACAAGAAAATTTTTGATTTTTGGGTTTAGATGACGCTCCTTTTTTTTAGTGTAAGCACAATTTTTTAAAAAAGTTATTATTTTTCTCTGCAATTAGGCACAATCTGAAAAATTCCACTTTCATCCCTGCCTTGAACACATTGAAGACAGATGATAGACAACTGATTGTAAAAAATATTGTGGAACAAGCAACGTTTCAGCGATTGCGTATTTCTTCACGAGGCACACAAAAAAATGAGCCAATTTCCTTTTGAAAAGGGTTTCGACAAATTGCACAATTTCTTGGCGTTTAATTCTATCAATTAAATCAGTTTAAATCACAAAAATTCACAACACAATTTCAATTGACAAGTTTTGTTATTTGCTTTGTTTTTTTTCGGACAACGGAAACAATGGAATTTGACAGCTAAGGTACCCTCCACAATAAAGAATTGTATCTACTAACAGTACCTCCTTATATATACCTTGGACCTACGTGTTTTATGCCGACTCCGAAAGGCTTATGTTCCAAGAAGCTATACATGGCAACTTTTACTCTCTGAGATTTGCTATTGTCTGAAGAGAGGTGACGACCGAACAGAGAAATTTATTCAATTGAAATAAATGCTGTCTGAGCTGGAACTGAACCCGGGCTACCGCAGTTCTTTAGCTTAGGGGCCACGTAATCTATCCACTAGGATACGGCCGCCACTAATTTTTGAATCCCTACTTTAGTTTAATTTTGCTGGGTCTTAAGCCCACGTTCCTGAAAATAACTTACTTGCATTCTTAATGATACAAAATAAGCAAAACCTTATTATCAACTGAGTTGGACGAGTGGATCAGCACATCAGCGGACGTGTGTTCAAATCACGAACTGTTCAGAAGTGTTTGATTTTTGTTTAATTTAGCTGGGTCTCGAACCCACTTTTTTACTTGCTTGCTTGCTTACTTACTGCACGCTTACTTGCTTTCGTAATGAAGCAAAATAAGCGAAATCTTTTTAACAATTGAGATGGACGAGTGGATAAGGCGTTGAATCAGCACATCAGAGGACATGTGTTTAAAACATGAACTGGGAGGAAGTTTTTAATTTTAAGATAAGGTTTTTATTGCTTTTTATAAACTTTTTGCGGACTAAAAACTTATCTTTTTTGGATAAGAAAATTTTAAACTTTTATTTGGATTAAAAAGTAATCTTTTTTTGGTGTTGTCCAATATGTAGTCCAAAAAAAGTTTAAAATTGAGTCCAAGATCCTTAGCCGCGCTCAGAATCCAATTAGACAATATTCTGATTACGATCTCACAATAAACTCCTTGTATGATCTCAAATTCAAGCCTTGGTGCTTTCCGAAGATAAGTTTGTGAGGACTTTGAGTGAGGAATTCGAGTTTGAAAAAGCGGAACATTTAAAAAGTTTGGCAGAAGTCCAACAAAAGCTTGCTCACTTGTCCTTCCCTGAAAAACAAAATAAAAAAATAACACGTTGTCACAATGGATTGCTTCGCACTCCAAAACTTGCAGTTGGTCCCGCGTTTTATAAACGAAGAAGTTGTGGACTTACAAGTTGGTATCCACAACTGCGTGACGGGAGAGGGTCATATGTTTCTATGGACTGAAGACAATGACGAGGCGGGTTATTAGAAATTGCCAGCTGCCTTCAAAAATATATCGAGAAATATGCTGTGCAAGCAGAATAACTCTATATTATGAATGACAACTGTAAGGGTCATAACAAAAACTGGACATTTATTTCGCTTTATGTTGCTCCCATTCAAAACAAACGTTTCGAAAAAAACAATCATCACGTTCCTGTAGTCGGTCATATAATTAAACTGTTTGCAATGTACTTGTTGGACAACTGGGAAAGTTGCATTTTAAACGCAAATAAAAAAAGAAATTCTGTATTACTTAAATGGCACAGTCAGATTTCAAAGATATTACTATCCTGCTCAGTAAATTACAAAAACAAAACACATCTGACCAATTAACAAAAAATCACTTTCTGATGCTGACATCTGAGCCAAGGTATACTCAACATGGTAGAGTCGTCACAGAGAGGTGGGTACCGTAGCTGTCAAACATAAGAAGAGCGTAAAAGACAATGGCCCATTATCATAGTCAAAATAAAAGTCGACTCTAAATATAAGCATTTTTACAGTTTTTTATTATAATATGTTGTCAAAAAGCTTCGACTAAATTTAAAGTCGACTTTATTTTGACTATGATAATGGGCCAATGAATAATAGCTTCAACCAAGCATAGAAATATAGGGACGAAAATGTGGTATTTTCGAGATCAGACGAGAGTTAAGGCACATGTGTTTTCATTTCGGACTATTTTAATTTTTCGGAGTTAAAAAAATCAAGTTGCATGTAAATGCAATTAATAAAACTTTAAATTTTGGATGCACCCGTTGCTTACTTTGACATTTCGTTATTCTTATCATTGCTCGTAAAGTTACTTGAACATAATTACACTACGCTAAAAATTTTGAAAAACTTTCACTATAACAAACAGCGACAACATTTTTTATAGTGAAATTTTTCGTCAAATCCAAATATCGTAAAGTATTTTTTCGATTAGTCCCAATTTTTCATAAAAATGGCAAAATTCAAAAAAATCCACTGTTGAGAGCAATAATTTACATAAACGCTTGGAAAAATTTTTATTTTCCTTCAATGAATTGTAGTAGAGGATAGTCAAACAAAAATTTTAAGGAATAAAATGTGCCAATAGTGTCATTAGTATGGTTTTTATAATCGAATGTAATTAAAGAAATTTTTTTTTTAGTTTTTTTTAAAACAAATTTAAAGTTTCAAGCCCAATATCTGAAAACAATTTTATGGGTGATAAAAAGTTAGTCCTTCAATCTGATAGAAAATTTCAATACAAAAATTTAAAGCATAAACATATATGTCTATCAAAAAGCCGTAAATTTAAAATTTAAAGATATTCAGGAAAACATTCGATTAAATTATTTTTGTCGAGCCGTGTTATTTATGTTTTCAGGTGTTTTATAAAATTTGTTGCAATTTTTCGCTCATAAATTATGTTTTTCAAACAAAATTGTTTGAGAAGCATTGCTTGTTTAATCAGCTTTTTTAAAATCTATCGTTTTGGTGTCAGTAAGATTATTATTTGCTATTTAACAGTGAAAAATATTGCCAATTTTAGAGCTTATTTGGTTAATAAATTTTTAAGCTAAATTCTTTTTATTATAAAACTTTTAAGTTAAGTAGTTTAGATAACTTAAAAATTTTTTAATAATTGTTTTAAACAACATTTTTGTGTTGATCTCATAATCACCTTTGGTTATATTGCAGTTTTGCACTTCCTTCTCCCATGAGGCAAAAGAAGCCTTCAACACTTCCGCCACCTTGCGATTGGTGCCCGGTGTAAGTGGCGGGATTTGTGTTGGAACATCTGAAAAAGAGGAAAAAATTTAAAAAAAAAATATTAGTCAGCAGAATAATCAATGTAGTTGTTAAACAGTTGAAAGCATATTTTTAAAGACAAAATAAATTATAAATGCTGATAAGCACAAAGTTTTCATGCGTAAAGTCAAAAAAAAAAAATACAAGAACAATATTATTTTATATTCTGTTGAGTTTTTGTTGTTACCTTTCAACTTGGTCGTATGCAGTTGTTGCAGTTTATGTGACTTCAGACTCAGTTTATTGGGATAACAATTGTAGCTATTATTGAGCAACGTCTGATGATGATATCCGGTGCGCAATGGCACACGCAACCTGCTGTCCGTCCAGTCAATCCATTCATTTGTCATAATTTCAATTATAGCACACACTGTTTTTGTTTTTTGTTTTTCTTGTCAATGCTTCACTATTTTTTGCAGTGTGTTAAGCAACGCACACTTTCACAATTCATTTGTTTTAACAAGTTTTTGTATGTTTTTTTTTAGTTTGTTGAATAGTTGAAATCCCAATTTAATTGTACCGTTGAAAATCTCTGAATCCAAATCAAGCATAAATCAAAATATGTCAAAGCGTAAGAAAAAATAAATATGTCTAGCTCACAACACTTATAATAAATGTCAAACAAACAGCAACAAATAGCTATTTAATTGTATCTGTGTATCTGCAGCTACGGTTCATAGTTCAAATAATCTGTAGCTTTAAATTCAATAAAGCGGGTGCTACAATTTAATATCGCTTTTTCAACAAGTCGACGCAGCTAGACGAGGCATGAATAAGAATCATCAACTCTTTGACCTGCGATGTCAATGAGTGGCGTGACCCTTTTAAGCTATCTGAATCTATTTGTATCTATGAGATTGTTGCACAATCATTAAGCATAAATCAGTTTAGCCTGCTACTGACGTTGATGATGATGATGAAGAAGTTGATGAAGAAGTTGTTGTTAGCGAATCAAGCTATTGGATTGAAACGGTTTGTTTTTTTATGTATCAAAATAGAGCGTTCAAATAAAGAATATTGTGAAAGATTCTTTATGTATTTACAGTTTTTTCACAGTTACCTTAAGTTTCTTTCGAATAAAAATTTTTTTCTTAAATGGAATCGAGCTCGAAGGGTCCTGAACGTTAATGTTCCAAAAAATGAATATATACGTATATATAATTTTTCAGATAAATTCTAAAAAGACTCGTTCACATTCAACAACTACTAAACAAAGCCGTGTCAAGTACACGTTTAATTTTAATTATGTACAGCAAAATTTCAACATTTGGGGATGCTTATTAAGAATACGAAACTATTCTTTCCCTTACCATCTACACCATTTTCAATGTCAATAAAAAAATATCAATTGAAATATAAATGTAGAAAAGATTAAGAGAAAATCAAGACCAATTGAAATACAGGAAATATTAATTAAAATTCTTAATTCCATAATCATAACCATAACCATAACCATAACCATAGCCATAGCCATAATCATAATCATAATCATAACTATAACTATAACCATAACCATAACCATAACCATAACCATAACCATAACCACAACCATAACCATAATCATAATCATAATCATAACCATAACCATAACCATAACCATAACCATAACCATAACCATAACCATAACCATAACCATAACCATAACCAGAACCATAACCATAACTATAACCATAACCATAACCATAACCATAACCATAACCATAACCATAACCATAACCATAACCATAACCATAACCATAACCATAACCATAACCATAACCATAACCATAACCATAACCATAACCATAACCATAACCATAACCATAACCATAACCATAACCATAACCATAACCATAACCATAACCATAACCATACCCATAACCATAACCATAACCATAACCATAACCATAACCATAACCATAACCATAACCATAACCATAACCATAACCATAACCATAACCATAACCATAACCATAACCATAACCATAACCATAACCATAACCATAACCATAACCATAACCATAACCATAACCATAACCATAACCATAACCATAACCATAACCATAACCATAACCATAACCATAACCATAACCATAACCATAACCATAACCATAACCATAACCATAACCATAACCATAACCATAACCATAACCATAACCATAACCATAACCATAACCATAACCATAACCATAACCATAACCATAACCATAACCATAACCATAACCATAACCATAACCATAACCATAACCATAACCATAACCATAACCATAACCATAACCATAACCATAACCATAACCATAACCATAACCATAACCATAACCATAACCATAACCATAACCATAACCATAACCATAACCATAACCATAACCATAACCATAACCATAACCATAACCATAACCATAACCATAACCATAACCATAACCATAACCATAACCATAACCATAACCATAACCATAACCATAACCATAACCATAACCATAACCATAACCATAACCATAACCATAACCATAACCATAACCATAACCATAACCATAACCATAACCATAACCATAACCATAACCATAACCATAACCATAACCATAACCATAACCATAACCATAACCATAACCATAACCATAACCATAACCATAACCATAACCATAACTATAACTATAACCTAACCCAAAACCAAACCCAAACCCAAACCCAAACTATTACTATAATCATTACCATTTCCATATAAAAATCTATTTTATTATTATTATTTATTATTATTATTATTTTTATTATTAAAGGTATACATTAGTACACTTAGAACTATGTTCTCTTATAGTACAAAATAATATAAATTTAATTAACAACTAGGCTTAATTGAGAATATTTGGATTGAATTTAATTTTGTTTAACTTAATTAATTTAAGGTAAAGGTAACTTAAAATGTAAGCCAAAAATTTATTTAAAAAGAGTAAAAAGTTTTCTATTAATACAGGGGTGATTGAGTAGAAAATGAAAAAACAAAAATATAAAGAATTATAGATTTACAAGATATAGTAGGGAGCTGAGAAGAGAGAATAAATTAAAAATTTAAGTTGCTTGAGTAGAAAAAAAAAGATTGCCCAAAAATTCCTCTCCTAGTAATTTCTCTTATCCTTCGAGGCAGTGCATTTCATATTCTAATGGCGTTCTATATTATATTTTTCTTGTGCTTTTGCTTCTCTTATTTTCAAAACATTTTTATTAAATTTTAATTGATCTTTTCTGATTTTTTAATGGAATTTCTGAATCTCAATTAGTTTTCTCTGTATTTAAAACAAAATTTCAGAATTTCAAATATTATTTTCTAAATCTGAAATACATTTTCTAAATTTTTATTGACCTATTCAGAATTGTAATTAGGAATGGTATAGTTCTTTCACAATATAGTCTTGATAAAAAATATTTGGTATTGCAGAACTAAATACAAGTAGTCTTACAAATAATTATCAATAACTTCAGAAGATGAAACTAAAAAGGTCAATAATTTTTTGATTATTGATTGATTACTGAAAAAAATTGTCATAATTTATTATGATAAAAATAACTAAAAACTTTTGTTAAAATATAAATAAATATCAAAAATGTTATTTTTAAGAAAGTGTATTTCTCACATTTATAATGATTAAAAAAAATTTTCGGGTCTGGGGATCAAACTATGGTAACTATATGCTTAACTCTATGACGTTATGCTTACCTCAAAAAAATTATATGATTTGGGTTTTTGAGCACTTTTAAATGCTTTTTAAGACCTTGTTCTAAGAACCTGACATTATATGGTTTAACAGATCCTGATCCAGATCCTGAAGTCAAATCTGAATTTAATGTTTAGCACTTAGTTGCTTCTGTCCTTTAATTCCACATTTTCACAATTAAGTTTCACAATTAAATGGATTTTTAGTTTTCCAATGTAGGAAAGAACAAAGAAAGTGAAAAGAACCATGCCCGAGCATGGATTCGAACCAGGGACCTCTGGGTTGATAGTCTAGCGCACTCTCCACTAGACTTCAAAGGCCGACTATTGTGGAATTTAAGGGTCCAGTCTGAGTAGACAGAAGGCTGGTTCGATGAAGGTAAAAAAACCGATTGAGCATGAAAAGTTATTAAAAAAATTGGGGATGGAGTGCATTTTACACTATCATACCTTCAATTTTGTGAATTTTTTCTTTAGGAATTTTTTCAAAAAATTTTTGTATAAAAACATGAACAGCTAGAGCAAAACTGATGCCAAAATGAAATCCTCGCACCCGATTTAACCTAAAAACTGTCTAATATTTATATGTTTTTATTCTGAAATTATCGTAAAAAGAAAAATTCACAAAATTCAAAATAATCTTAACGTTGGTGTGCATGTATTTTTGACCAACAAGGTTAAACTACTGAAGCTATCTACCCTATATTCACACCATATGTTCGTGTGGTGCTCCGAAATTTTTTTTACCTAGGCGTATTCTATAAAGTTCTATAATTCTATAAAGTATTATAGCTTGAATGTTGTGAATTTTTTCTTTTGGAATTTTTTACAATCAATTTTTGCATAGAACCGATATTATTTAGATTGAATCGGGTGCGAGGATTTTATTTCTGTCATCAGTTTTTCTCTAGCAATACACGTTTTTAAACAAAAATATTAAAAAAAATTCTAAAAAAAATTCACAAAATTTAAGGGTAAAGTGCACCCTTACACCCCCTATTTTGTTTTTAATAAGTGTCTATGCCCGATCCAAAAAACGCCCAGGCAACATCGGTTTGCAAATCGACAATTTTCATTAATTTTTAATTAGTGTTGTAGAGGTTTTTGACCAGTAATTTTTAATTGCAATACATAAATATAAAAATAAAAATGTTATTTTTCCCCGACATTTCGTTACTTGTTTGGCGACATCTTCTGGGGAGTTTTTTATATTGTTTTCTTTACATTAAACTTGACTTTAAAATAACACAAACTAATCGTTACATTACACGAACTTATTCACAAACAAAATTTTTATTTAAACAATTATTTAAAACTAACTTTTATAGCCTATATGTCAGGTACTACTGGAGTAACGTTTAGTTTGTGTACCTTTACATTTTAAAGTCAAGTTTAATGCAAAGAAAAAATATAAAAAACTCCCCTGAAGATGTCTCTAAACAAGTCACGAAACGTCGGGAAAAAATTTAATTTTTATTTTTATATATAAAAATTACTGGTCAAAAACCTCTACAACACTAATTTAAAATTAAGATACTGAAACTGGCCCAACAAATAACAATTTTCATTATTGTTTTTTGGAAAAAATAAAAAAACAAGGTACTTAAAACTGTTTAGGTATATTTGCAGTACTTTGAAGAATATTGTATAAAGTTTTTAGATTATTAAATTAATATCCTGAAGCAGGACACAAGACGACGAGGGCCAGTGCAAAAAACACCTTTCCACGGGACGCAAAAATAATCTGAAACAAAATATCAAAAGATTTTCCTGTTTAGTATGAATGTGATTATGAAAAGGAATTGATTAAAAAATAAGTAAATGGCAGCGTTTGACAAATTTTTTTACATTTTAACTGAAAATATTCTTTGGAGGCTCATAACTCTTTGACCATTACGAATTTCGATTAACCCTTTTAAGTATGATATTCTACACAGTCAAGGCTATCAAAAAATTTCAATCCAACTAAACAGACCGTGCCCTTAAAGAGATTTTACCGTTCGGTAAAGGCACTTTGTATGGGAGGTAGGTGTGGTTTTTACCCGATTTGGCTAATTTTTGGCTAACGATAGCTCTTAAATTACGTCTGTTATCGTGACCACAGGCAGACAGACAGACAGACAGGCTGATGGACATGGCTAAATCGGTTCAGGAGGTGATGCTTATCACGAATATATGCCTGCCATGCTTCCTTATTGATTTTACAAACGGAGGGACAAAATAAATATACCCCTTAAGCATTTTTAAATACGCAGGGTATAAAAAACAAATTAGAAATTACAAATAAGAAATTGTAAACAGTTTTATCAATAGCAATAATACCTTTGAAATCCTTTATGGGTAAGTGTCAGAAGTAAATAATGTCTTGATAATTTTTGGAGCGTCTTTTCTTGGAGAATGCTCGATATTTTATGCAAGATGTAAATCGGTTCAAAAACAAAAAATATTCTCCAAGCAACTAAATTGTATAAATATCTGTTTTGAAAAAAAAAATAAATTAAGGTGTTTTATCAGTTTTTTCAGATATAATAATTTTTTAAAAACTGTAGAGTATATATATATTTAAAAAACTAACACGCACTCAGAGAAACACAAACAAATAAAAAAAACAAATGCTTCATTGCAGTATTACAGCAGCTATCTCAAAGATAAAAAGCAACAAATATTCCATGAAGAATTATAGAATCTCTGGGTCAGCTGTAAAGCAAACGAACATGCAAACTTTAATTTGTCAATTTCACTTCGAAAATTGTTCACACATAAAAAGAAGTGGATAATTATTTCGAAAAAAGGTGTCAACCGCAATCAACCGCCAATTACAGGTGTTTGCTTGCGTGTTTGTATGTAGTACATTCATTCGTTTGTATTAATGCTTATAAAAGGCAGCATCGCAGTAGAACTTGCAGATACACAAAACAAAAACAACATAAATAAAAAAAAGTATTAACTGCTTCAAGCTTATTAATTTTGAAAGTACCTTTTTTTTTATATATTATTTTAATTGAAAACGAGATTTATTTTCATGACTTCTATCAATAATGTCAGAGCATTTTTTTCTTTGTTTCTTTCGCATATATTTCGAACACTTTCTTTTAAAAATCACTTTGAAAAAAAAAACACTTAAGAATATTACGCTTTCACACACAATTGTTACAGCTCCGTATCAGAAACGTCGGTAACGTTCTGTGTATCTATTGGATACGAAAAGCCAAACTGAAACGAAACGATCGCAAAGTTGATCACATCCTAAACTACAACTACAACACAACAAAGGTAGATTCCGTGGAACCGAGTGGGAAAAATTTTATGTGCGGATGAACTGAGCACTAAAGTTGGGCCCATGAGAGTCAGCTCGAGCCACACTCTCAGAGTATCTGTGTGCTCTTGGATAAATATGATGTCTGATACTTTTAACCACAGCCACTAAACATTAATTCATTCACAAAATTTACGTAAAAAATGCCTAAACAACAACAATTGCCAACGAGCGATACTCATAGTTGTATTTTTGTTTTTGTAGATTCTCCACGACTAGTTAAGAGATAAGAAGTGGGAATTGTAGGGAGTGTGCATGTGTGTGTGTATGTGCGTGAATTATACTAAGAGCAATTGGGAGAGCCAGAGCATATCGAAATATCTGTACAATTTTCCCACTGTGTTGGTGGAACGGAAACGGCCATCATCGTTCCAACATCAACTTGTTTATTTAGTAAAAATAAAAACACAAAATAAACTGAAACTAAAAGCGAAATAAACAACGATTAAATGAACAAGAGGGGGGGGGGGGGAATGAAAAACAAAACAAAACAAAACAAAACAAACTAAAAGTGTATGGAAAAGGTATGAGAGAGAGTATTTGCAAGAATACAGTGAGGAACAGCTAGTCGACAATATCAAAACTAAATAGACACTTGAAGAGTCTGTTAACTCAAGTTTTTGAAGATTCTATAAAATAATGCAAGGTTTAACTAAAAAATATCGTAAATAAATAGATAAAAAAAATTATTATTATTATTTGTAAATTACATTTACAAAATTTAAAAGCGCGTATAAACTGATTTTTGTAAAATTTCAAAATATATTAAATTAGGCTATACAAATGCTTAAGTAAGAGCAACAAACATCAAAAACATTTCGAAAACTTTTGATCGTTCAATTGAATTAAGTACTTAAGGGAGAGCTCCATTGGTTGTAATAAACACATAATCCATAATTGTGATAGACACAGTCCAAAATGTTGTTCTTAAAAGATTTAAGGAGTAATTTTGAAGTGACCATTTTGCTATTAATAGGTGAGAGCACAATTGACATAATTGTTCTGTTGTGCGTTTTCTTATAAAGGGTGTTTTTTTAGCTGCATAAGAAGTTTCGATGGTTGCTGTCTATGGTTTGACAGTTGATAATGTCAAACTGTGTTGTCATTTCTGTTTAGTAAGGTTTATCATGAATCGTTGAACGCCAGAACAACGCTTCCAAATTGTGGAAATTTACTTTGAAAAATTAAATATATTCACGAAGTTCATAGAGCACCTCGTCCATTTTACGGTCAACATAATCGGCATAGTGAGCAAGCAATTGGCTACGTCAATAAGTAAAATTGCCGTATATGGAGCGTAGATCATCTTGAAGCCATTAACGAATCATCCATTAAAATTGACTGTTTGGTGCGGTTTACACGCTGGCGGCATCATCGGTCCTTATTTATTTCAAATTGAGGAAGGAGCTGCTGTTACGGTGAAAGGCGAGCGCTATCGAGTCGTGCTGACTGATTTTTTGTTTCCAAAGTTAATCAGCTAAACATCGACGACATTTCGTTCCAACAAGACGGCCCAACTTGCCATACAGCGCGCCTAACCATCAATTTATTGCAAAATCAATTTGGTGACAACTTTATTTCCAGAAGTGGTCCTGTTGACTGGCACCTCATTCGTGCGACTTAACGCCTCTCGATTACTTTTAATGGCGCTATGTTTAGTCATTGGTTTATGCCGACAAACCAGCAACTCTTGAAGTATTGGAAGCCAAAATTCAAGCCACCATCAATGCCGTACGGTCAGATTTATTGGAAAAAGTAGTGAAAAATAAGACTGATCAAATAGACCAGACTCTAGACTAGCTCTAGACTAGACTAGACTAAACTCGTAGCCGCGGTAGACATATGCCAAAAAATTATATTTAAGAAAGGATGTCATGAAATTAATTACCAGATTATAATAATAAAAAATTCATTCCAGTAATATTTCTGTCTTGTATTAATATTAAAAGTTCTCATGCAGCTAAAAAACACTATACAATCCGTACCAATTGTGAACATATTTCGACGAACAAAAAAAAAAATTTTAAAGTGTATGTACAAATGTAAAAAGTCAATAGGTTTGCCAACTCTAGATCCGTAGATTGTCCTAAATCTTTATTGCACAAGCACTTGTAAGTTAAAAAAACGGTGCTTTTTATTTCATTCATTCCATAATATAAAGAAAATTTAATAAAAATTCTAAAAATAATAATATAAAATTAAAATATGTAAAACAAATATCGAACTATCTGCGCCTTTGACGATATTAAAACTTTTAGTCTATTTAAAGTTTTGTTAGTTTTATAGTTGTGATGACAACCACTTTGTGTGGGCCACACCCTTAACCTATTACGGACAGGACCCTTAAAATTCACGAAAAGTGTTGAACTTAGTCACATGTATTAGCTTTAGTTCTAAAATATGAATCAGAAAAAAAATTTGAAAAAGTTCACTGAGGGCGTGTATTGTGCCTGTGATGTATACGTCTCGTTGGTCCTATTACCCACTTCTATGTATTGCACATATAAATAGCACATAAAAATAGCTTATATAGTTTTCGAGTCTAATTTTTTATTTGTTCTTTCGGTTTTAGATAATGTATATTCACATTTTGAAATAAACTTATTTTAATCATAATGTAAAGCAAAATTAGGAAAAGTTAAAAAAAACTAGAGAATATTTATAAAATGGTAGTGTCTGAAACATTGAACACATAAGCCCATATTAAACTTTCCACACATAGTTATGCACTCTATCGTGCAATTATAACATTGGCATCGTCGATGTTTATTGCTTGGAAATACCTTCACAAAGTGATCGATACCATTGTTTCTTTAGTTAGTGAATTCAGCTTAATTTTTCGGTCTTCAATAACCTCCAGCTACCTCAATAATGGCTGAAAATGGCTCGACTGAAATCGAATTTATTTGGATCATACCTGAACCGTTTTTTCGATGCAAACTTCAAGCATTTTCAATTGAAACGTCAATAAGCTAGGTAAAAATAGAAAACCACAATTTGTTGCCCCTTGCGGTTGAGTAACGTCGATTTTTTTTGGCGCTGTTCTCGTGAGTATCAACCAACTTTGGGCACTGGGATACTTGGATAGGTATATATCAGCACTTTCCAGTTCTATACTCTGTATGTGTTCACATTGTTTCTTCTTTAATATCTTTTTGCCAAGTTAAATGCCACAAAATGCCACTGTACCCGCTGTACCAAACCAAGCAAAACAGAAGTAAATAAGTTATCAAAACGTATGCAATACGGCAACCGTCTTTTTTCTTTTTCGAGATAGTCAAGCATTGAAAACAAGGCTGCTGAGTTCTTTCCATACATGCTTGGATACTCTTCTGGTATGCGTGGATTTATACCTTAGTACTAGGGAGTCCAATATGGGAAGCTTTTCCCGATCCCGCGATTATCGGGATTGAAAATCTGAATCCCGGGATTAGTCGGGAGACTTTAAGAAGTAAAAGATTCAAAACGTTTTTAATAAAATCTTTTATTATACAATACATGTAAATTAATTCATCTATAAAGCAACAAAAAAAATACATTAAGGGTATTCACAATTGCGTTGGTTTCAGTGTAGTTATAAAACAACGTGGTATTGATGCCACACTTTACCGAGCGGTTTTTATATATTTTTTTGTTTTACATGAAATCTTTAAAAATCAAAAGTGTGGTAGTTTTAAGTAGCCCAAAATGGAAGAAGCATATGGGCAAATACACAGAAAAGTCAATCGTGACCAAAAAATTAAAAATTACTAAAAATGTATTATTTTATGTTATTTTCTAATAGAAACATTTTTATTTTATTAATTGAAGCAATTTATACATAAATTCATTTATCATAATGATAAAATCGCCTGCACTGTTTCACAAGTGTAGTTTTTCTTTTTCGAAAATGTTAAGTAAATGTTTCGTAAACTTTTTTTTTTAGTAAAAATGGGAGGCATTAGCTAATGATAATGAAAAAAAAAATGGTTAAGGCAAGGAAAGGACAAAATATTGAATTTATTTTTTAATTGCTAATTTAAATAATTAGTTAACTACCTAATTACTTAATTACCCAATTAGACTACAATGAAAAAATGTGTGACGTCCAACACATAACGTCCGAACGAATAAAATTGTTAACTGTGACTTTAAAAATACGATATTTGAGACGATATTGGCCTTTTTTTAAAACTTATTTCATTTGCAATTTTTTTTGTTCCTTTAGATTTTCGAGGTGCGATCGCCTATTTTTTTATTTTTTTTTTTTTAAACATGCAATAACAATAGAGTTCAGCTACTACAGCTTTTTCGCAATTTCTCCTCATTAGCAGAATGTGCAGAAACATTTCGCAGAAATATTCTAAGTTTGAGTGTTAGTCTCACAAGAACTTCTATTTTTAGTGACATACGAATGCACCAAAAAAATAAAAAATTTTAGCTAAACTGCGGTAAGATGCAGGATGACATAATTATTATAAATTATATTCATGAACAGCTATTTAACCAGATCCATCGTTATTGAAAAACTATTAATAAAATTTGCGAAATTTATAAAAGAATGTATGCGAATGTAAAATCCGAGCGCTAGGATTTACATATATTAATAAAACATATCAAGTTAGATAGTTAATTTATTTGCTTAGTAAGAAAAAGCTATAGTGGAAGGTTCCCAACCATAAATTCTATTTTAAATAGGGATCATAATTGTGGTTTTCAACTATGGCAAAAAAACCACAATACCACGATACCACACAATTGTGAATACCCTTATTGTATACAAGCACAAAAAACTTAAACTAAATTAATGACTAGCAAATTGTATTAATTTGAAAAACAAAAAAATAAAAGAAAATAATTACAGAGCAGTTTAAGGTATTATTATATAAATGTTAAAAAAATTTTTTCATGTTTTTTGTGTTTAAGGCAAATTATGGTTGGAAAAGACTTTTCAAAATGAAACTTTTTGTTTTATTTATTTTATTTATTTTTAAATATACATTAAGCTGATCAACGAGTCCAATTTTTCATTAGAGAGTTTAGTTCGGATGTTATTACAAATATAACGCGCTGATGATAAACACCGCTCTGATTCTATGCTAGTTAGAGAAATAGTTGTACGATAATCGTAAGCAATTTATAAGTTTCGATCACGATTGCCTTCTCCACAAAACATAACTATTTCCTAAGTCAGAATATCTGACAATTTTGATAAACATAGCGGACTTCCTAATGTTGCAAATTCTTCTAAAACTTCGCAAAGTCTTTGCTCCAGTGATTCACACTCATCGTCTTAACAATCTTTTTCTAATTCTATATGCATATCAACATAAATTGAAATGGTTGCATTTACATGAATATTTGTAATAAATATATTTGAAAATGAATATTATTTATTTAAAAATCCTGGGATACCGGAAAGAAAATTCCGGGATTTAAAGGGGCTTAAATCGTCTGGGATCCTGGGATCCCGAAATCTTTACTTAGTACATCTCAAAATAGCCTCTAGGTACATTATATCAACATCATTATCACTTTTTAAGCTATCTAGGTTAGGTTAGGTTAAAGTGGCTGCCTCAAATTGAGACGCACTTAGGCCAATAAGGCCCATTGTGGTACCACAGGGGTTGATCTCCCTTCTCTATTCAAACCAGCTTGAGCTGTTCACAAAGCTTAGGATTCGGTATATCGATATTTCCGAGAGTTCTTCGAGGTCTCTGAAAAACCAGTTGTTTAGGTGAAGAAAACGTTTTTGAGCCAGCGCTGGGCAGGTGCAGAGAAGGTGTTCTGTAGATTCCACCTCCTCCTCATCTCTACAGCTTCTGCAGAAGTCGTTGTGGGGTATGTTTAATCTTTGAGCGTGCCTGCCAATAAGGCAGTGCCCTGTCAGGATCCCTATCATGGTGCCAATGTGATCTCTACTAAGAGATATGAGTTCTTTTGAACGCTTCAGATTGAGTTTGGGCCAGATTTGCCGTGTTATATTACAAGTGTTACCTGCTGACCATCTTTTGTTGGTGTTGATACAGGATAACTCATGTGTAAGGAGTTTACATGTGGTGAGAGGAATACCAAGGTTTGTCTTGTCTGAAGATAGTTGTTTGGTAGTACCTGTGCGAGCGAGTTCATCTGCTCTGCAGTTACCTAGAAAATCCCTATGTCCAGGAATCCAGCATAGGATAATTTTGAGCTGCTCTGCCATCTCGTTTAGAGATCTGCGGCAGTTGAAAACTGTTTCAGATGTTATTTCAACAGTACCTAGGGCTTTCAGAGCGGCTTGACTGTCAGAAAGTATGCATATATCCATGGAAGATATATCATTCTTCTGAAGCCAAGTTAACGCTTCATGTATAGCAGCGATTTCAGCTTGAAATACACTGCAATGGTCAGGGAGCCTGAAGGCTATATTGATGCTTAATGTTTCTGAGTAGACTCCTCCACCTACTTTGCCATCTAGTTTTGATCCATCCGTAAAGATCTCAATGACATTGTGAGGTGAACGGTTTTCTTGTTCCCACTCTTCTCGAGAGGGAATGGATACATCGAACTTCCTCTCAAAGAGTAGTTTTTGTGTGATGTAGTCAATGGACCTAGGTAAAGGAGGGAGAAATTTTCTGATACAAGAATGTCCTAGTGTACCTTCTTTCCACTGGGAGGTGGCTACTAGGCGAATGGCTGTATTAGCGGCCATCTGTTTAGCTAGGATATCAAGTGGTGTAAGATGGAGCATTGTGTCTAATGCGTCTGTCGGAGTGGTTCTTAGGGCTCCGCTAATGCACAGTTCAGCTGATCTTTGAACTTTACGGAGAAGGTTATGGTGAGTCTGTTTTTCGAGTGCATGCCACCAGACAATAGCGCCATATAGCAATATTGGCCTTACAACTGCTGTATAAAGCCAGTGAGTAACACTTGGCTGTAAACCCCATTTGCTACCCACCGCCTTTTTGCAAGAGTATAGGGCAATGTTCGCTTTTTTGGCTCTTTCGAGCAGATTGGGCTTCCAGTTTAGTTTCCTATCTAGTATAAGGCCCAGGTATTTTGCTTGATCTGAGAAGATAAGACTTGTATTTCCCAGTTTTGGAGGGCTAATTTGAGGTACATTGTGTTTTCTTGTGAAAACTACTAACTCAGTCTTATTAGGATTAACGCTGAGCCCACAGCTGATAGTCCAGTTGACAAGAGTGTTTAGGCAGTTTTGCATAATGTCTCGGAGAGTAGATATATATTTTCCAGAGGTAACAATAGCAACGTCATCGGCATAAGCTATCACCCTGCACCCCTCTAGTTCTAGTTTGCCTAGCAGTTCATTCACTGCTAAATTCCAGAGTAGAGGCGAAAGAACCCCTCCCTGAGGGGTTCCTCTTGGTACAGATCTTAGCGTGGATGCCGCTCCAAATTTTGCACTTATAATCCTGCCAACTAGCATTTGGTTTATGAGTGCTATCAGCGCGGCATCCACCCCAAGCTCCGTCAGCGCACTGATGATGGCCCCTGCCTCGACGTTATTAAAGGCTCCTTCTATATCAATAAAAGCTATCATTGTATATTCCTTCAGATAGAGGGATTTTTCAATGATGGAGATTATGGAGTGGAGAGCTGTTTCCACTGATTTGCCTTTGGTGTAAGCATGTTGAGCTAGAGATAATGGCTTCTTATCTATCATGGATCTCAAGTGAATATCAATTAATCTCTCGAGGATTTTTAGAAGAAAAGATGAGAGACTAATTGGTCGAAGGTCTTTTGGGTTTACGTGTGAGCTTTTTCCTGCCTTAGGTATAAAGATAACCTTCACATTACGCCATCGCTGGGGAATGTGGTTCAGGTCAAGGCAGCTTTGGTAGATCAGCAAAAGCCGCTCCTTAATGATGTCATACGACTTTTGGATTTCAATGGGGGCTATACCATCTGGTCCTGGTGACTTAAATGGTTTGAAGCTACTGATTGCCCATTCGAGCTTTGTTTGCGAGAGTATTTCTAGAGATCTGTTTACAGGTGGTAACTGATATACCTGGATTGGATCGTTGTATATCTCTGAACATCCCGGAAAGTGGGTTTCTACTAAAACGTTCAGAGATTCTTCACTGCTTGTGGTCCAAGTACCATCTTCTTTTTTCATGAAGCTTGGATTGGAGGGAGCCTTAGCTAGAATTTTCCTGAGCCTTGACGCCTCAGAGGTCTGTGATATATTTTCACAGAAGGTCCTCCAGGACTGTCTTTGTGCTTTTCGTATTTCATTTTTATATTCCTTGAGGGCTATTTTATAATATGACCACGTATCTGTAGATCTTGTGGTCTTTGCCCTGTTGAAAAGTTTTCTGGTCTTTTTCCGGAGCTCTTCTAGTCCCTTATTCCACCAAGGAGGCTTTTGCTTCCCCTTCAATGTTTTTAGCGGACAAGCAGTATCTAGAGCTTTATTTAGCGATTTAGTGAGACTATTAACTAAGTTGTCTAAAGATTGTTTATTGGAAGGACGATTAGTTGGTCCAATTGAGAGATCTGTATTTAAGGAATTTATATAAAGATCCCAATTGGTTTGTTTAAGATTGCGAAATTCGCATGATCTCGAGTCAAAGTTATCAACATCAAAGAGGATATATCTATGGTCTGAGAAGGAGTGTTCATTAGAAACTCTCCAGTTTTTTACCCTATTAGATATATGGACAGAGGCAAGGGTAATATCCAGAACCTCCTGTCTATTACTTATAATGAAGGTGGGTTCATTACCTATATTGCATATATTAAGATTAGTTGTGAGGATGAAGTCAAATAGAAACTCACCCCGTTTGTTGGTGTCTGAGCTACCCCAGATCACATGATGAGCATTTGCATCGCACCCGATAATAAGGCTCTTTGCTTTTGATGCTGCTTTGGAGACTAAATTTTTAAGGTTGTCTTCTGGGAGGACTTCGTGGTCGTGCGCGAGGTAAGCTGAGACGAGCCACAAGCTGTTCTGGCCCATCTCGACGCTTATAGCCACGGTGTCTTTGTTACTGAAATTAGAGAGAGTAAATACACTCAGGTTTTTCTTAATTAAAATACACGCTCTTGGATTACCTTGTGATTTAGTATACACAAGCGTGTATGCTGGAGTCCTGAGTCCGCATACCAGGCCACAGACTACCCATGGCTCCTGGATCAGGACGATGTCATCTCCATCTTGGCTGAGACGGATTATCAGGCTGGCGGACGCAGCCTTGGAGTGGTGTAGGTTAATTTGAACTACCTTCAGCATTTGAGCTTCTAGTAGCTAAATCAACCTCCACCACAGTTGTGTCAGAGTCCTCGTCTGATTTAAGAAGGCTATCCTCCAATGAGGATAGCCGAAATGTGCGTGCCAGTTCCATCACGGAGCTTACGCCCTCCGGTTCTAGCACAGGGGGGCAGGTTTGAGAAGATGGTGCGTTTTTAATTACTTTGGAAGCCTGCTCTTCCTCCAATAACGCCTCATCTTTTTTGTAGACCCTCAGTTCTATGGATGAGAAACCATAGTCTACCACGAAACCTTTGGATGACAAGAGAGCCAGGGACTCCTGGTTGATAACAAATGTTACCGACCTAAAGTCCCCCTTCGGCTCATCAACCCGTGTCACCTTCCAGTTTGCTGTTGGTAGGCCATGATTTCCCAACCTTATTGTCTCAAGGATTATTTGAGGGTCAGAGTGTTCGGCTGGGACCCGGGAACGCGCCCTTGGTCTGTTTGGGATCAGATCCCTATCAATGACCGCGAGATTCGCGCCCGGCCATACCTCACCAATCCTTGAGATTGCGATCTTATATAGATCTAGAGACCTTTGGTCAGCACATGCGATCAGCTTCACATGGCCTTGATGCCATCCACTGTCGCGACACGAAGGGCCTCTGCCGGGAAACTCCTTCATAATCGGAATGAAGATAGTGGCCAGTTTTCCCACTACCTTCCTCCATTTTTCAGGCGAGATGCTGCCGTCTGGGTCGCTTCTGTCAATCACCGCAATGGTAATTTGTCCAGCCGCGATTTCGCTGAAGAGTTTTGGAGTGGTTTTGTTACCACAAATTTTCTTGGCGCCCGGCATAGGGACCTCCTCTAGAGATCGCTGACGCTTAGTAGGCACCGGTTTGGGTTGTTGAGAAGCTTGTGGCTCCTCCAAGGTGCCTACCGCCCACTTCCAGGACTTCCACTGAGCCTCGGTACGCTGGTTCTCGGGAATTTTCGCAATGCGATCCCTTACCCTTAGCGCTGATTTCCGAGAATCACGGCCTGTCCTTTTGGTGGATGGCGTCTTTGTAGCCGGGCCCTTGTTGCTACTTCCACATGTGCCTGGTTTGGTAACCACTGCACTAGCGTCCGCAGCAGAAGCATTTAGAGACTGCGCGTCTGCAGGCTGTTGGCCATAAGGAGCGTTTAAAGACCGCGTGTCTGGTGTAGCTGTAGGCTCCACTTGGTTGGCATTTAAAGATTGCCCATCTGTCTGTTTTTTATTATTATTATTATTCATCTTGGTCGTGCGACCACCCCCTCCCCACCAAGATGAAGAGAGTTAAACCGACAGGCTCCGAGACCACTCCTCGAACGGGATCGGGTCTGCATTCAGGGAATGAAAGATCCCCGTGTGCAGCCCCGATCCAACCCGAGATTTGGCTCAGAGTCTGTCAGTAGAGTGATCAAAAAATAGAGAGGGGAAAAAGATGTCGACCGCGCCCTAACCCCAATGCCGCGGTAAGGCCACAGTTACACTCTGAGGCGGCCAGGTATCAGAGAGGCTCCGTTAAAGACTGGACTTTATTACATGGGCTTCCAGCCTAGCAAATCCTCAGCACGGGTCGCATTACACCTTGATTCAGCCCACACCCCTACCGATGGGGAGGATTCTTACCATGCCATACGAGACTATTGAAGAGTCAGAATACGGTAGGAAGAACCCCCCCTCTGCTAACCGCCGTCTTATGATTAAGAACACTGTAGCGGTTATTACCAGCCGGCACCCACATGGAGGGTTAGGTAGAGGATTTTTGCCAGCTAAGCTAAGCTATCTAGAGAATCTAGCATTTCGTCCGTCTTTTTGAAGTATCTAATAATACAAAAAAGCAATATATGTACTTCCACTGTATTTGAAGCAATGTTACGTGTACATTTCGGCAATAAAAAACACGATTAAACACGAACACAATACAATAAATTGTAACTTTTTCTTTTGCAAAAATTATCTACACATTTTTCTAAGATATACTGCATTAACTCTTTTATAGTTATATACGCAAATACAAAATATTAATATACTAAATTTTTGACCTTTGTGCCTCTCGACATTTTTCTTGTTTTCAATTTATATACAAAGCCATTAATACAATATTTACAAATTTGAAATTCAGAGTACCTTTTAAATAGCACAGCTCATGAGTAAAGACAAAGTCATTTCATTAGTTTTAGTGGACTTTATTAAGGATTTGTTGTTTTGATAATGTCACTTTGTATGGCAGACATGTGTAGTTTCCTTTTGTTTTTGGCAAATTTCATACCTAAAGTACATATGGAAAGTAAATTCAAAGTTTTGTGAAAAATTTTTTAGTTATTCCGATAAGAATATTAAATTTTCCAAAATATGTTTATTTTGCCGCATTTTATGGATCCAAACTTACTGAAATTATATCGACAGAGCATAGAATATCAATAAAGCTTAAGACATTTAAAGTTGAGCATTTCCAAAAACAAAAAGGCATATTAAACATTTGTTCTAAAAATGCATTTTTTTACCCAAGAGACAATATGAGTACGCTGTACAAATTAACATTTTCATAACTCTGATGGTCCAACAAAAGCACCAAATTAGAGGTACAAATACTTTTTCTGATGCAGTATTTGATACACGATATTGCCTATTATTTTCATAAAAAACATGGTAAATATAAAACAGTTCGAAAAATTCGAACGATCTGCAAAACAGAGAAACCAGTTTACATAGATTGCGGCTGTTGCCAATAATTTTTTTATTTAGTTATAAGATCTGTATTATTTTAAAAATATAAATTAGTTCATGAAATCTTAAAATCCAAATGCTACAACTGTAGAGAACAAATATTTGTAAGAGTAGAATATATTATGAAAATATGTATATGAAAAAAAATATATATATATCTTAAAGCAATCAATATCTCTAAGCCAATAGCAATGTGACACAGCACTTTGAAACACAAAAAAAGAACAATCGTGATAATATATTATTATAACTATTATCAATCATTTACTTTGACCTTTTAAAAGAATAACTTTTCTTTAATTATTCAAGATGTGCACTGCATGCGATCGTATTCACCGAAATGAAGCCTTGCAAGAAATGAGCGATATAATTAATGTGTTTATTATATATTTTCTTTTATGCCAAATACTCTAGAGTTCAAAAGTTTTAAAAATTAAAATTCATTAACATAAAATATCGTTTTCTGTATTACAAACGCAGACGAGGTCGTGAAGTGTTTCCACAACTTAAAGCTCATATTAAAAACGAGTTCTGGCAAAAAAGAAATCACTTCTCAGGCTGTAATTTAACAGAATGCAGGGTTAGAAATCTTTGACTAAATTTTAGTCCCATTTAAAGATTACTGCACTTTTTTAAACCCTGCGGCTCACAATATAAACTTTTCAAATACTTTCATATTTAAAAATCTTCTGTACTAGAATTTAAAGCAAAAGAAATGTTACAGCATCCATTTTAGCTTTTTGGTTTCAATTTTAGCCTTTTTGGTGCAAAATTTAAGTACAATTCTGTATTACTTTTTGTTTTTAATTCAATTTATAATAAATTCTAGTAAATTTTGATACTAAATTTGGATTAAAACTGGTAAAAAGTTAGTCTGGCAATGCTGCGACTCAATATTAAGCGACTCGGTTCATATGTTTGTTTGTCGACTTGTTAAACATAGGCTAATAGCCCGGTGGTTAGAGTAGTGAGATTACAAACTGATTGTCATGCGTTCGAATCACGCGGTAGTTTTTTTATTTTTTAAGCTGTATTGAAACCATTTTTTAGTATTTTGCAAACACTAGATTTGAAACCAAAGCTGGTGTAGACTTATATGTAGTACATAAATTTTCAATTTTAGTACTAAATTTCTAACCGTGCACATGATTTTTGATTTAATTGTAGATGAAATACAAAATATTTGTAGCAAAAGGTTTTAGGAAAAAAATATTTAAAATCTATGGAAATTTTTGGAAAAAAAAATTTAGAATGAAACGAACATTTTCCAAGAAAAATTTTTTATGCTGATCACTAACATTTGTGCACTCAACACTGTGTTTATATCCTAAAGGGGGTAGTTCAGTGAAAAAATGTATAAAAAATTTTACTTGTTGAGAAGTAACAAACAATTTTCAAGATCGAGAGCTGGCTGAAAAGAAGGGAGATCACAGATTGCGCTTCAGTCTAAAAAAATACTTTTAATATGTTTTCCTCTAAACATGGATTTTGGACTTCCGAGTTTCACGAGTTTTTTAAAAATCACTAGTCCGATTATTTAAATATATTAAATCTTTATTATTCATATGTGTGGCTATCTTTTCTACCGGAATTACAAAAATCTTTTATTATTTAACAAAGTTTTAAACATTTTAAGTTTGCAAAAAGCAAAAATAAAAAATCCGTAGTTTTGGTGTTTTAACAAATGTCGAAAAAGTCGATGACCTAAGCTCAAATCAATAAAAAAAAAATCAATTTTTATTGGATCCCACTGAACCGTATGCGAAGGTTTTGCGTAAAGTGATAGTTTTGAGTACGTTTTCGGGTAGACATTTTTTTGTGAATTTTGTTTGTTTTTTATTTTATTTGTATGATCAATTATCTTTCTACAGATTATAAAATTCGTAAAAATTCAATTTAAATATTTAAGAAAATTTTTTGGTATCATTTGTCGGACTAAAATGCCTCCCAAAAATGAACCTTATTTTCTTCGAAAATAATTTAAAAAAGAACCATAAATTGTACTTTTTTGTTCGGATATATATTATTATATCAAATAAGTAAAGTTAATTATTGGGCAACTTATTTGATTACTTGTTTGCATGGAATGTTGTCGTGGTTTTCTTTCTATTTGGGCTTGATCTTAATTTTTGACCGAAAAGTTGAAGTGTTATGACAGACTGGTTGATAGATGAAAAGGAATATAGTTTTTCGAACGTGTTGCAGTGCATCCATCTCTTTTCTTATGGCGAGAATCAATTCGCACTGGTGAAAAATTTTATATAACTTTTGTATGAAGGTTAACATTTTAATTTACTATTATAAAAATATCAACAAAGGCTTAAATTATTCCTTTTTTAACTCATTTTAGGTTATAAAAAAAGGAGTATTTATGATTAATTTTTTTACTCATTTATGAACAAAATTGGTTCGTTTATGAGACATTGTTTCTACTGATATGATACAAAATTATTATTTTTTGAACTCATTTAAGAATGCAAAAAAGAAACATTTACGATTCATTTCTGAACTCATTTATGAACAAAAATGGTTAATTTACGAGCAATTTTAACATTTTAAAATAATTCTTTTTTGACTCAAAAAAAATTTGTTATGAATTTTGCAAAAAAAGTAAAGTTTTTATCTTTAGGAAAAGTTTTAACGAATTTAATCTTATATAGTAAGCACTTTTTAGCGACAAAATAAAAAATCAAAAGTTAAAATAAAAAACTATCCAAAAACGTTCGCAAAACTCTCACCTTACTCAAAACCTTCACTTATGGTTCAGTGGGGTTATTTTTTTACATTCTAATAAGCAACGGCCCAGGTTATATTACAGCCAAATATATTCAAATTAAGCATATTATCGATATGCAATAATAAGACAATTTATGATTGAAAAAGTTTCATCTGTGAGTGCCGAAAAAGTGGTTTTCCATGGTTCGTTTATTAGCTCGGTTTCAAACCAAAAAGAATCACCTTTGAGAGACATTTTAATCCGACGAATGAGTCCAAAAGGGTTAAGTTATGAGTTCCGAAAATGAACTTTTCTACCCGAAAAGGTTCATAAATTAATTAAAAAAAGAAAGTTTTGGTTCACTGGGATACACAATCAGAATCAACTGCGGCGGTGATGCTGATAAAGAATATGTATGTATACTTTCCCATACCTGACAAACCACCTAATGGGCATGATAAATTTATTTCGCAGTACACATGAGGATATAAAAATTTTGAAGAGAGATTTTCATGTAAAAATATACAAAAAATATTTTTAATAATTTAACATTCTTAACATGTTTTAAAAACTGACTTAAAACTACCGAAGTACCCCCTTAGGCGATATTTTTTTTAATTTTCTTTTATCGCAAATAAATAATGTAAATAACAAAAAATATTTAGAAGGAGGATATACCGCATACGTATGAATACAGTTTGAAACACAAAATGCGCAAGCAAATTAACTAAATAGAAACCGCAAACTTCGCATAAAAGAAAACCACGACGAAAAATTCAGGGAACGATTTGCAAACAAGTGTATTTACTGCATAAACAATATTGTTGTTGTGCAGCAGTGAGTAATAAATACACAATTTACAAGCTGTAAGGACGGACATGCAAGCAGTTTGGAAAAATAAATACCAGCAACAAGCACTTGCATTCAAGTTTCTTATACAAGCTACAAATGTATCTACAAGTTTTATGCCATCACTTGATCGCACGTTGTAGTATGATACAAATTTATGAATGAATTCCTCATGTTGCCTCACACTGTTCTACGCGTAGCACTCGCACTCGCTCACACACAAACTAAACATTAAATCTTATAGATAGTTTTTGTGTTTTTTTTTCTTTTTGCTGCGACTTCCGCTGCTTCCGTGTGTCTTGCCCGCCCGTAAAAACCAACAAACAATACGCTGCTTTGTGTTGCCCAAACTCATTACAATGGAGCAGCAAATGAAGAAGTGGAGTAGAGTAGAAGAAGAAGAAAAAGAAGTAGCAGATACAGCGTACTACAAACTACGCGCTCAGGTACTTTATGAATGAAACATTCGATGAATGAAATCGTATTTCGTGCGATCAGTAGCGGCGACAGCGATAGCGTCAGAGAAGAAAGCAACCAACGCCAAGGGCCAATCGTAAGCTGCCTGAGCTGTGGAATTGTGGATACTTTATAGCTACTACCAAGGCACTCGATACTGCAGCAAGTCAAGAGGCTTAACATGCAATCCAACTGACAGACAGACGGACAGTCAGTCAGTCAGGTAAAAGCAGCAACAAACATTAAGGCAAAAACCAGTTGTAGGGTGTCGATGGAGCGGTCAACTCGCTCGAATACCCGGATTAAGATAAAAAGTAAAAAAGTATTTTACTCGCGTAATATTAAAAGTATTTTAAAAAACATAAAAGATACAGAATGTTGATGCGTGAGCTGCATGCTTTAAACAGGCGATGGAAGTGAAAAGAATCATTCGCCTGTATGAAATGATCGATCGATCGATTGAGGGAATGACGAACTGCTGCATGAATGAATAAATGAATGAATGAAGCAATTTGTGGTTTTTCACTCTTGTAGAAAGTGTATCAAAGTGCATAATTGTTATTGCAGACAATTTCAGACAAGCGGTTATTAAGATATTAAACTGCATACATATATGTATATACATATATATAAAATAAACTCGACAACCAACAACAAGAATAACAACAACTACAATTATGCCATCAATTCGCAACAAATTGCATGCAGATAAAATATTACTTAGCTGCAACTTTGTAAATACACTTATTTTCAATCGTTATGTTTTTGATGAATTTTTTTTTAAATTACTTAATACGAATAGATAGATATTGATATATATAAAATTAAATCAAGCTGAGTTGGTTGATTATAGTAAAGTAGTTTTTATCCGATTGCAGATTGCAGCTTGCAGCTTTGTGTATGATACAAGAAATTCACATTAATTCCTCGTATGTATTATATCGTCACATGTAATCAAAAAGTCGTAAGTTACGAAAAATTCGAAATCGACTTTTTGCTTGATTATGATTCACCGCATCAAAGAACACATTCCTTCAAAATTGTACACTCCTACAACAAAAAACGACGTTTTTATTAACAAAATTCTAAAAGCCCTCAGTGCAAGCGCTTGAGAAATTTAGAATGTTTTTGCTTCTCCTGCAACATTTTTTAAATGTAACTTACGGAATTTTTAATTTCATATGTCGATATACTTTTTATGTACTCAAATGAAAACAGGACTGAGCTCCTTAAACGGCGCACACTCTACTGATACCCAAGGGTATCATAATGCATATAAGGCATATATAATGCTATTTACTACGATTTTTGGTACTAATTTTGTAATCATGATATGCACTAGGCCGGGTCAATTTGTGGAGAGGCAAAAAAATCGCCCATTGCTCAGTGAAAATCGTATTCTAGGGATCAAAATAAGAAACTTTGCCCGAGTAACTATACCTCTAAAACGAATTCTAATGCCCCAACTTTTCCGTAGGATCAAATTTTGAGAAATCCCTCTTTGACCCATTTAGAGTGCCCCAATCGAGTCCAAATGTATGACCGACCCCTTCTAACTTTAGAGCGCCGATCCACCCATGCTAGTGGCACACCCCCTGGAACCCCCTGGGGTGTTCCCTACACAAACAAAATGTTCCCAAACAAAATCCCCCAGGGGGGTTCCATGGGCTGTGCCACTGGCATAGGTGGATCGGCCCTCCAAAGTTAAAAGGGTTGGTCATACATTTGGACTCGATTGGGGCACTCAAAATGGGTCAAAGAGGGATTTTTCAAAATTTGACCCTACGGAAAAGTTGGGGCATTAGTTTCTCGGGCAAAGTTTGTTATTTTGATCCCCAGAATACAATTTTCACTGAGCAATGGGCGATTTTTTTGCCTCCCCACAAATCGACCCGGCCTAAGCTATACATATATATAAAACGAAGTCGTGAAATGTGTTTGAAATCCCATAACTCAATAACGAAGCGTCCGATTTGCTTCGGAATTTTTTTGTTGTGTTTGTAATTATAAGGAAAAGGTTTGTAAAAGAAAAATTTTTTGCCACAACCTCTTTCACCGCCCACATCAATAAAAACTATATATTTGAGACAGTTTTGGTCGTATAAAACTTAATCTTGGCAGTTTATTTTTTTTATTTTATTGCCGGAAACTGTTCTCAAAATGGGTTTCCACGCCCCCTTTTACCGCCCACAAATGAATTAACATGCTCTCTTTCAGACGGTTTTGGTCGCATAAGGTTAAAGTTTTGTAATTTAGTTTGAAGGCTTAATGTCGCTAATTTTACTTAAAATGGGTTTTCACGCCCCTTTTTACCACCCACAATTAAATAAAAATGCTATATTTCAGACGGGTTTGGTCGTTTAAGATTAAAATTACGTTAAATAGTTCGTATGGTTACTTTCAGCAACTGTACTAAAAATGGGCGTAGTCGCACTATGTTTACGCCCCTTCTTCATGGGATAAACATGAAGTGAAGCAAAGTTCGATGGGAATCTCAAATTTTGGCACTCGATTTGTTTTGAGTTCTAGATTGTTTAAGGGAAAAATATTTTGTCCCACCCTCTTTTACCACCTACAACTCAACAAATATGCTATATTTTGGACGGTTTTGGTTGTATTATACTAAAATTTGGTAATTTAGTTTATATAGTTACTTCCGGCAACTATGTATACTAAAAATGGTGAAAATATAAAATATTAGCTGAAACCTGGCGCGTTGCTGCCACATTCCTTTGTCAAACGCCCATAAAATGCTATCAGTGAAACTGCTGTGTAAATTAAATGTGTAAATTAAAGACAAATATATATATTTTTTTGGGGGCTGTGCGACCTATAACTCCAAAGCTATTCGATAGCACAAATTTGGGTTGAATGGGAGGCGCCACTGCCCCCTTGTTCTACGCCCATAAAATGTAATTAATGAAACTGGATTTATAAATTGAGGTCGAATACCGAATTCTGACGCTGTGCGACCTATAACTTCAAAGCTATTCGAACACACAAATTTAGGCTAAATGGGAGGCGCCACGCCCCTTGACAAATGCCCATAAAATGCAATCAATAAAACATAATGTGTACATTAAAGTCGAATACTGAATTCCGAGGCTGTTTGATTAATAATTCCAAAGCTATACCATAGCACAAATTTCGGTTGTATAGCTACGTCCATAAAATGTTATTAATAAGACTGAATGTGTACATTGAGGTCGAATACTGAATATCTAAACTGTGCTACCTATAACTCCAAAGCTATTCGAAATCGCTTATCAAAATTTAGGCTAGATGTTAGGTGTCACGCCCTCTTGATAAATGCCATAAAATGTTATCACTGAACATTTGGTCGAATACTGAATTCCGACGCAGTGCGACCTACAACTCCATAGCTATTCGATAGAACAAATTTGGGTTGAATGGGAGGCGCCACTGCCACCTTGTTCTACGCCTTTAAAACGGAATTAATGAAACTGGATTTATAAATTGAGGTCGAATAGTGAATTCTGACGGTGTGTGACCTAAAACTTCAAAGCTATTCGAAGTCGCAAATTTGGGTAAAATAGGAGGTGCCACGACCCCTTGACAAATGCCCATAAAATGCAATCAATGGAACTGAGTGTGTACATAGAGGTCAAATACTGAATTCCAACGCTGTACCACTTATATCTCCAAAGCTATTTGATAGCATAAATTTAAGTTGTATGGTATGTTCCGCTCCCCTTGTAAAAGGCCCATAAAATGTAATCAATGAAACTGCATGTACCAATTGAGATCGTCGATTTGCTATTCGATATACCAAATTCGGGTTGTATGAGAGGTGCCACGCCCCCTTTGGTATACACCCATAAAATGAAATCAATGATACTGGATGTGTTAATTGAGGTCGAATACTGAATTCCAAAGCTGTGAGGCCTATAACTCCAAAGCTATTATTCGATATCGCAAATTTTGGTTGTATGGGAGGTGCACTTCCTCTTGTCCAACTTCCATAAAATGTCCTCACTGAAACTGCAAGTGTAAAATGTGGTCGAATGACGAATTTCGAGGCTGTGCGACTCATAACTCTAAAGCTATTCCATATCAATAATTTTTCCTATATTTGTGTGCAGTTAAAAGGGGCTGTGGCAATTTTTTTCTTAAACCATGTCGAACTCGAAGCAAATCTACGGCCAAAATTTGAGCTCAATCGGACCATTAGTCTCGAAGCCTTATTATGAAAATTCATATATGGCAGTAAGACGGTGGCAGGACAACGTCTGCCGGGGAATGCCTTCATAAATAAAATCATTCTGTACATGGCTTTGTCACTGAACTCCTCTTTAACAGCTGGACCGATTTTGATGAAGTTTGGTGTGTAGATGATTTAAATCTAAAGTTTCACCAGGTAGGTTGCGCTGTTGTTGCTGTGGCAGTGTTTAAAGGGGTATTTGAGAGCTTAACTCGGACACGAGTTGAGAAATTGTCATGATTCTTTCACTACAACATTACTTTTTATGCAAACAAAATTGCAAAAATACAAAATGAATATATATATTAAAAAAATATCTAAAATTTTTATGATTGGCTTGGTTTTTCGATCGTATAAAAAGTTTTTAAATTTTTTCGATAGAATTTTTACATAAACCCTACATTTATGCACGCCATATGAAAGAACATTAAAAAAGCCATTTTTGTTTTTGAATATTTTTTCAACAACAAATATTTTTACCAAAGTTTTTTGCGAAATAAAAAAATTCGTTACGGTTGCTTTTGGAAAATTATAAAAATTATAAGGGAAACGAAAAGATTGAACGGACAATTAGTCAAAATTTCAAACAAAAAACAAAAATAAATGTAATACTTTGTAACATGACCGAGTTATTTACTTTCAAAGCCAGCACTTTCACTTTTGATTTATTTTTTTTCTATTTCACCAAAAAATAAAATTAGTATTAAAAACTTTTTGTGTGTTTCAGGTAGGAAAGATAAGAAACTTGGTGTATATGTGATATGAGACCAAGTGGTGGTCACTTTATACATAAATATTTCCACGCCTACTTTTACTGTCCCTTCTTTACACACAAAACCGTTTGTGCAGTGTCTTTTAAGATCTCAGAAACGATAATACCTTAGGTCACCAAAATTTTAACATCTGTTATCAAGGTTTACATCTCAAGTAATAAAAAAACAAAAGTTGCCACACCCCTTATAACCACCCACAAATTAATTGAAATGCTAGGTTTCAGACGATTTTTGCTGTATTGGAAAAATTTTTTTTAATTTAGTTCGTATGGTTACTCTCGAAAACTCAGCTAAAAATGGGCATGGTTGAACTAGCCACACCCCCTTTTATCACCCACAATTAAATGAAAATGCTTTATTTAAGACGGTTTTGATAGGCACGAATTGAAGCTTCAAAAAAAAAAAACGTGTAGCATGTGTTGCTCGAATGGCACGTTTTTTGGACCCTTTCACACTTTTCAAAAATTCACGAAATGAAAATGATAACAAATAAATTAGTTGAATTGGGGCAGTACAACGTCTGTTGGGTCCGCTAGTTTTCTATAACAACTAGACTCTCAAATTTTTTTTAAATTTTGCAAAAATACAAACGAACATACTATTTTAACAATGTGAAGTTATAGATATGGGCTTACTATATAATTCCTGCTCAATCGAATACTATAACATGATCAATTATTTTTTTAATAATTACTCAAATATGCATATAAACGCATATATTTTTTTTGTTCAACACTACATATCTTAAGATCGAATAATAATAAAAAAAATCTGTTGTCAGAATCGGAATTAGCGTTTATAAATATACTGAAATCGATTGCAGTATTGACAAAAAATTTAATTTTTTAACACCGTAATATTTAAGGACATTTTGAAATAGGAAGATGTCATATCGAAAACAAATTTTGTATAGAAAATTTTCTACCTCTAAGCCAGTTCGATACAAGGGTACTTATTTCATATATAATCGCTCCGCCCTAGTATATATCTTAAATACTTTTTAAGATGGGTTATTATGGAGAGAAAAGGTATTGGAACAAACTCCTTTAAAAACGTTTTTCGAAAAAATAGCTCTCTTTTAAGGTTAAAATATTTTAGTAAAATATTTGTCATAAAATTTAAAAAAAGTTTTGTGAACAAACCAACTATGTCGAAGGAATATATATTAATTTGTTTTTTACTCTTTGTGTTTGTATATTGCTAGATTTAAAGTATATTTTAATTTAAAACTTCTATTAAAAGTTGATTAGGCTGATTAGTTTAGTTATATTGCAAAATATAATGAGTTGTTGACTGTCGTTGACTTAAGTATAACTTAAGTCACGCATTTTCCATACTTAAGTTGAACTTAAGTTTGACTAAAGAAACGCAGAGCTTATACATAAGTACAACTTAAGTATTGATTGTGACACTTTTTCTTATTTGTCTCCTCTACAAGAAACTCTTTATCGATGTCTGTAATTTTGATATAGAACTATTTGGTGTTATTTTTGCCAAAATAATTTTCATTACCCTTTTATTTCTTTCCGAAAACAAAAGAACGTTCGGGACTGTTATTTTCGATAAAAACGACATATAATCTCTAAAGTAAAATACAAAACTTGCAAGAAATTTTATAAATACTAATTAGATAGGGGGTAGAAATTAACTATAAGTTAACTATAACACAATTCAGTCATCTGCATCAACAAATCACCAAAGTACCAAAAAAGACAAAAACATTTCAAACATCTCCAACAAGTGAAGAAATTTTAATTTCTGCTATTAACTTCCGGTGAATTTAATAGTTGGCATGCAGCTAGAAGCAACGACAACTTCGTCATCATCGTCAGCAGCAGCAGCAGCAGCAACAGTATCATCAGTAACGTCATCTTCAACATTCTCCTTGTTCGAAGTGGAAACTCTGCTATTGAGATGCTGAGATTGGGCTAGCAACAGTTGCTTCCTCCGCAGCATAAGAAAGATAAATACTTATGTAGTACGCAGTTCATGGTTGTTTTTTTTATATATATTTTCCTTTCTCTCTAAATTGCCACTGAACGAAGGGCAAGATACTATATTTCAGTATCTACATGTTTGTCAATTGCTACAAATGGTGCATTGAACGCTGGTGTGTCAGGCACAAGTGTTAATAATTTTTTATTTTTTTTATGTTTTTTACTTTTTTTGTTTCTTCATATATGTTTGCATGTGTACATGTTCTTAAATAGTTTAGGACACTCTAAACAGCTAATAAAATCAAAGACGTGTTGCTACGTTGTTACATAGTTTTGACTAGAATACTGCAGCAAAAATTATTTGCAAGCGAAGTAGTGATTTTTTTTTTTTTTGTTACAGATCCAAAAGTATTTTGTGTGTCAAGCTATGCTTTTTAATATTCTTTACTTAAAAACATAGATTTTTCAGATTTTCATTTAATATTCTTTATATTATTCTTAATTTTGTATTGATTATTCATTTTTTATTCTTCATTCATTTTTTATTCATTTGTTATTTATTATTCATTTTTTATTCGTTATTAATTTCTTATTCATTACTCATTTGTTATTCATTATTAATTTTTTATTCATTACTCATTATTAATTTTTTACTCATTATTCACTTTTTATTCATTATTCAGTTTTTAATCATTATTAAATTTTTATTCATTATTCATTTGTTATTAATTATTCATTTTTTATTCATTATTCATTTGTTATTAATTTTTTATTTATTATTCATTTTTTATTAATTTTTTATTTATTATTCATTTGTTATAATTTTTTTTATTTATGGCTTAGGACTAAAATGAATGAAAAATGAATAAAGAATAGCAAATGAATAAAGAATAACAAATATATAATGAATAAAAAAATTAATAATAAATAAAAAATGTATAAAAAAAGAATAATGAATAAAAAAAATAACAGGAAATTCTAAAATTCTTTGTAAATTGCATTCCTTGTAAATAGCATTCAAATGAATAAAAAAATTGATTCATTATTCTGAATAACGAAAATTAATATTTAATCATTATTATAAAAATGAATGTGAATTAAAAATTTTATTTATAAACCAATTTTGCATTCAATGAATGTATTCTTATGTAATTGTTCAGTTGTACTTAAAATTCTGAATATGAATGCCGATTTTACAGCTCTGCTATGGATAGACTCCGAATACCTTCTGCACTAAAAGAGAATAACCCCTCCCAACGTGCTACGCCTTCGTCTAATCAAAGATTTTGGGCTAATATTGAACGGAGAGTATACGCCAATAACTTTCGGCCCGAAAACTTCATTAAAAATTTAATTACCAAAATTAGAAATGACCACGACAAAATGCCAACATCGGTACTTTCAGGTCCAATAACAAAGGTGCCTCCAAACTGCCGTAAAGCCTCACACCAACTTTTTTCTGCATTAACTACAAGCTTATCTGTCTCATACTAAATAAAAATAAAAACAAATTATAAACTTTTGTAGTTTTAAAACAATTTTTAAATTTGTGCAAATTTCATTCTGCATACGTTATTACAACTTTGTTCAAATAAAGCATATCCATATGCAATAATAAAACCTTTCAATAATTTCGGAAAAAATTTTCGCTTTTGGGAGGCATTTTAGTCCGACGAATGAGTCTAAATATGTTCATTTATGAGTGCCGAAAATGAATTTTTCTACCAGAAAAGGTTCATAAATGAATTTAAAAAAGATAGTTTTGGTTCAGTAGGTAATTTATTAAATATCGTTATTTTTATTTTTTATTTGTTTTTGCTTATAGCTTAGTTATTTCAATACGTAGGGGAGAGTGGGGAGTTTTGAATCACGCTTTGTTTGAGGGTCAAAACTACCACAAAAATAATCTTTTTTCACATTTTTTGAATCGAATCTCTAGAGCATCTTAAAATGCACTTCCTGATTTGCATAAAATCCAAAATCTTCGACAATTTTTGACTGTTGGCTCAAAATACTGGTTTTTGGAGTTATCAAAAATCGTGGGAGGTTGTGAATCATGAGTAAGAATCGCAAAAAAAAAGAATTTTTTGGTGAACATTCTTTATTGGGATCGGAGAAAATGACAAATTATTATGATTATTACGTATCAGAGTTAAAAAAAATGAAAGAAAATATAAAAAAATAACAATTTTAAAGTTTTCTCATAGTTTTTGTAGTTTTCTAATAGCTTTTCAATAATTTTCATAGTTTTCATAGTTTTTCTTCTAGTTTTCAAAGTTTCTCAATAGATTTCCTAATTACATTATATTTTTATAATTGAAATATTTCGATTTGAAAACAATATTTTTCGTAAGGGATTACACAGAAAAAAAACAAAATTTATTGAAAAAAGTTCTTGGAATTGCAATAAGCATTCTAATTTTCAAATAATGCGTAATACGCATGTAAAATACGATTTCAGGTTGACATCTGTCATATTTAGCGTGCTTCACATCTTCCCGCTTGATGTGCTTCATTTCTCCCCATTCGCTACTATTTTACGATACTACCCATCGCGTTGGTAACACATCGAATGTTTTTGCACAAATCATTTTGAACGTTTTATTTGTGTGTACTCACCTTTTCGATTCCATGCAAATGTTTATGAAAATGCCACAAACACGAATGCTCAAAAAAACTTTCGAACAAAATGTTGAACACATTGTCGGAGAGGTACGAAAAAAGTGTGCTATCGGGATAGTGCTAGTGCTAGTACAAAATTTAGATATTAGGTGAACAAATGTGTACAGTAGGCAAGAATTATCAAAACCACTGCTATGCGACAACTATGGCCGTGCTTCGCAACTCCCCATGCTTCAAAACTCTCCACTCCCCCCTATACATATGATCAACGTCAAAATTTTGCCAATATCACATAAATTTTAAAACATCGTATAATTGCATTAAGAAGCAATTTTGAAAGATAACTTTTGGGTTATCAAAACAAAATGTAACTACTTAAAATCAATTAATTTTAACACGCACATTAGATAAATGTAATCTAATTATAAATACATAAAAATAAATTGTCCATTTCACATCTAGAAAGGACTTTGACCTAGCTTCTTTGTCTGCAGAGAGGTGAAGACCGAACAGAAAAATTAATTCAATTGAAATAAATCTTGTCTGAGCCCCTTAGCTTAGGAGCCACGCACTCTACTCACTAGGCTATGGCCGCCATGTAATCTAATTATATAATAATTAAGTGTAATAAGTGACAATTTTTAATAGCTGACTTGACTGACACAAAGCTGTTTCCTTGTAGATAATTCGAAGAACGAATTTTTACTTACCAATATTCTCGTATGCATAAATATCCCAACCCGCCATCCAGAAAGCGAACGGCAATTGTACTTGAGAACAAGCTTAATATAAACAAAAAGTTTTAAGCTTTTCATAATAGTACTTTTAACAAGCTTGTTAAAATGAAAAATCACAATAAAATCTCAATCGTATTTGAGAAAAGCTTGATATTTATAACTGATTTTCAAGTATGCTTAATAAATACTTATATTTCACAATACATTATGAAATATTACTGAGAAAAATATTCTTTATGCAACAGAATCTTAAGCCATGATTTTTTCTGTCAAATTAAAGATATTAGTTTTATTTTGCGTGCAGTGAAAATGGTACATTTGTTAACAAATATATTATTTTAATAATTTTTGTTAGTATACCAAATTAGTTAAAAAATTTAAAAACTATCAAAGAATTTTAACATCCTCTATCACTAGCAATAGGCGAAGATCAGTTTATCAAAGATGCGAGGACTTTTGGCAAAACAGGATTTAACTGGGTGCAAATAAAAAAAAAAATGAAATAACTTTAAATAAAAAAAATGTTAAATAAAATTTCTTAAATTGAATTAATGAATAGTAATAAATTAATATAAACATAAAAAATTATTTAAGAAAGTTAATTAGTTTTATGATCTATGAAATTATTACATGAATTAAATTGTGAGCTTTAGGATCAAGTAAGTTTTTAAAGAAGGCAACAACAACAACTCTGTATAGAGTCAATCACTTAGCTGACTAGACAGTCTGTTTGGGAAATCGTTACATTTTCCTCTTCAGTAGTCTTTCAGTGATTAAGCTGTGATCAACTCACTGTTTAAACTAGTATATGAGTGCGCAGATTTTGGAATTTATTCTTTTGAATTGTATGGCTGCTAATCATACAAAAATATTGAAATAAATAAAGAAGCAACTAGAACAGATGGCAACCTTGATAGAGTTGATGGCGGTGATCTAACAATAGCCTACTGCTTTGAAATCTCATATGATTAGCAGCCATACAATTCAAAAGAATGAATTCCAAAATCTGCGCACTCATATACTAGTTTTAACAGTAACTAGTTTAATTGATCACAGCTTAATCACTGAAAGACTACTGAAGAGGAAAATGTAGCGATTTCCGAAACAGACTGTCTAGTCTAGGGATATTCGAAATACATCGATGCATCGGATTTACTCGATGTTTACAATTCGATACATTGACTTGATCCGATGTTTTGAAAAGTTTTTATATACTCGATGGATCGATGTAACTACATAATGAAATTATTATATAAAAAAAATAAATAATGAAAAATAGTTAAAAAGGAAAACACTGAAAATAAGACAGTAATACTGGAATTTCTATGATTTTGGAGGCTTTTTTTCATTTTTAATTTTTGTAATAATTATGACCGACATTCTTATATATTGACTTTTTTTTTAGAATAACCAATATTCTTATGTTTATTGCGTTTATTTTTTTTTAATAAACAAAAACTGAATCAGAGAATGATTGTAAAAAATTTTGTTTTTCTTTTCCTTAGTTAAGGTGCCCCCAGACTATATGTTTCATACAGATGACATGTCAAAAAAATTACATACCGAATTTCATCTGTGTGTCAAAATGTAGTTTTTGTCATTCAGTTTTTTATTTTGTCTCCACACTATCTGACACGTCATTTGAAAATAAAATACAGCTTTTGAAATTTTTGTAAGCCGTAAGGCTCTAAAGAGTCCACCTTTAGTCGTTCAAACTAAGAATAAATTCATTAAAAATCAATTTATTGAATAAATATCTTAAAATTTGCCTATTCTTCTATTTTCACATAAAAAATTTATGAAACTGACATTTTGTACAGATGGAAAAACATACGAAATTAGAGACTGTTCTAAGTCCAAAATTTACAGACGCAAATACAAACGACATTTCAAAACGACATTTTCATATGTTCCACACTATCTGTAGCTAAAAACTATTTGTAATTTTTGACGTGTCATATGACATATTATTACATGGTATGAAACATATAGTGTAGAGGCACTTTTACTGATAAAAGGCGTGCGAACAGGGACAGTGGTTTTGTAGAAGCTTTAAATAAATTAAAATAGTCATAGTTATATTAAAAATAGTAAAGGAAGGGGCTGACTTTAGTATTGTGATGCAATGCTAGAACAAGTACTCGATTTTTAGAAAACATCGATGTTTCTCAACGATGTATCGGAAAGTATCGATGCACTGTCTCGATGCATTACATCGAAAAAAACATCGATGTATTTTCTAAGTGGACACCCCTAGTCTAGTCAGCTAAGTGATTGACTCTATACAGAGTTGTTGTTGTTGTTGCCTTCTTTAAAAACTTACTGGATCTAAAGCTCACAATTTAATTCATTTGTTGAGGAAAGACCTATACAGCTAAGGACAGAGCTTTAAGAACGCTGGGCTCTTCATGTTATTGATATTTCTCTCACCGAATGTAAGGTAACTGATATTTTTCATCATCTATATACTCTTTGCTAAACACACTTAATAAATATTATAAATTTTTATGTTTCATTAACAATGTTCAAAAGTGTAGCGTTCTTAAATCTCAGTCCACAGTTACACAATAGAATACTTTTCAAACTTCTTCTACAATTGCCAGAGAAAGCGTATAAAACTATTGAGAATAATAAGCTTTTCTTAAAATGTGTTAATATATTTAAGGGTGTTTTTTATAGAGTAATACAACTTTGAGTTGGCATCACTGCTTTATTTGACCACCCATTTAGCAGTTGATAGTTGCTTTTTGTTTAGTTTACTTTGACTTTTCATTATGGTTCGACTTACAGCAGAGCAACGCGTGCAAATTGTGGAAATTTTTAATCAAAATAACGGTTCTGTTCGTCAAACTTATCGTGCACTTCATCCATTTTATGGCGTACATAATCGTCCTTCAGAGCTGCTTATTCGAAGAACAATATATCGTTTTCGGACCACATTTACTGTTACTGATAATGTGCATCCCGTGAGACGCCGAACAGTGCGCACTGAAGAATCTGTAGCCGCTGTACAGGAAAGCATTGAATATGATCCTAATCAATCAATTCGTCGCCGTCACTTTATGGAAGATTTTATGAAAAGATCTTGGCTTAAAACCTTTCAAGATTCAACTTGTGCAGGAATTAAAGCCAAACGACGATCGTATGCGCCGCCAATTCGGCGAATGGGCTGAAGCACAAATTGATATTGATTTTGAATTTCCATGAAAAAATTTATTTTCCGATGAAGCCCATTTTTGGTTGAATGGGTACGTAAATAAACAGAATTGTCGTATTAGGATAGAGGAGCATCCACAAGCTTTTGTCGAAACACCATTACATCCACAGAAAATGACTGTTTGGTGCGCTTTATGGGCTGGCGGAGTCATTGGCCCATATGTCTTCAAAAACGATGATGGTCAGAATGTTACTGTCAATGGTGAACGCTATAGGAACATGATTCGAAGTTTTTTCGTATCTCAATTAACTGGCATTAGTTTTGCTGGTATGTGGTTCCAAGAGGACGGAGCCACATGTCACACAGCGGGCGCTGCAATTGATTGACTCAAGGAAACTTTTGACGAAAAAATAATTTCACGAAATGGCCCAATTAATTGGCCACCAAGATCGTGTGCTTTAACCCCATTGGATTATCTTCTTTGGGGTTATGTAAAGTCACTTGTCTACGTCGATAAACCACAAACAATTGAACACCTGGAAATCAACATTCGAAGAGTTATCGGCGAGATACGGCCGCAAATGCTGCGAAAAGTTTGTGAAAATTTGTGTACCAGATTGTGCCTTGTATGCATTGGCGTCGGAAGCGGGGGGAAAGGTGGGCAGTTGCCCCCCATTTTTTTAGCTAGATAAACAATTTAAAAGGAAAAGTTATTCAAAATATCAGTTTTTTTTACAAGGATAATATTTTTGTATTATATATTTTCCTCTTCTTTCTCTCTTCTTCATGTTTCATGTGAAGAAATTTTGGTGAACTGTCATAAAATTTTTTTCATTGATATTAAAAATATATTACTATGTTTTATTATGATGTAAACTTGTATCACTTTATAAAAAACACCCTTTATTATTTTTGTAAGCTTATTCTACAATTGTAAGAAAAAGCTTATAAAAATCTTGCCTAAGTAATATTATCACGAGGGTTCCGTTTTAATTTTTCTACAATTGCTGCGATAGCCTTTTTAATGGTTTCTCAAGCTTTCTTCAAGCTTAAGGCTTAAGTATGTTGTTAAGCTTGTTACAATATTATTCTAAAGCAATTTAGCCTGTTGGGATTTTATTAGTTTTGCATTAGTTTTTTATTAGTTCTGCATCAAAAAATTTAAAATGTTTGCAATCGGAGTTAAAATAATACTGTTTTTCATGCATATTATTATTTTTATTACAATATTTTTTCAGTAGGTGTTTAATTTATAATTAATATTTTAGTTTTAATATGAATCAATTTAAAAAATTCTGTCCAGAAATCAAAGCAAGCACTCGAAACCTTTCCAACTGAAAAAAAATACTAAAAAAACATAACAAAAATGCATGAAAAATAGCAATATCTTTAATCCGAATGCATAATTTAAAATGTTTTGATACAGATTGGAAGAGATTTTTGCGGCCTATAATTTCTGACAGCTTTTTTTACAACTATTACACCAGCCAATATATTAAAAAAATACGATTATTTGAAAATCGTTATAAAATAGATCAAGGTTTATTTTGAGAGGGGTAAAGCTGTAATTTTTTTTCAACGCACCCTTATACACACATATTTTTTTAATTAATTTTGTTTTATTTTGATGGTTTGGTTTGTTTTCTTGGTAATTCCTTAGAAAACGATATCTTTTTTTTATTATTTTCAAATTCTTGTCTTTTTGGCCACGGAGTGTCATTTCTGTCAAAATATTTGAATGTACAATATCCTGTCCTGAGAATGTCTACCTATTTGAGCTTTTTATGAGGAAGTATTTTCCGGTATTCCTGGAATCTTCCAATTTAATAGTTTAGTTTTGATTTAGTCGACATTTTTATAGCTTTAATACACATAATATTTATTTGACAACGAAACCAAAATAAAACACGAACAGAACAAAATCATTTTTAGCATTTTTCGTGGCAAGTAAGTATGTTCCAAGAAACCACAATAAAAGTTTTAAGAATCAAAACAGCTAACTTGATAATTTCCACAAAATTGATTAAAAATAAATCAAAATAAAAAACAGAAAATGTCATGAAGCTATCTATATAACGTATTCACAAATCATCATCATCATCATCATCATCATCATCGTCATCGTGGTGGTGGTTCAAGTGGTGTAAAGTTTGCTGCTGTTGCGGCATTTCAAAATAATGTGCTCGATATGGTCTGCAGCGGGGCAAGTGGCAGCGAGGTTTGGGTTAAACTTAAATACTGCAAAAGAACCAGAGGCACGAAACGCCACACAATCGATGAATGCCGATGAATGAATGAATGAATGAAGTACCGAAGAGCTAGATCAACATGAAACGACAACAAACAAGCAAATAAACTGACAGACCAATATAGCGACAGATCGACCGACAGTCGGGCAGAACAGCCAGCGAACGGACAGACACCGGAAATATAAAATTACACACTCAACACAAACACATCAGCTGGTTGTTTTTGTTGATGTTCTTGCTGGTAGTTGTTGGAGGATCCTCTTTTGCCTCAGCAGGCTACACTTGTGTGAAACATGATTTTGTGCGCCGAGTGTTAAAATAGTGCAACTCAAGAGAAAAATTGAAAACCAATTTTTTATTTTAATTAATTGGAAATTAATTGTATGACCGACCAACAGGACAACATGATATTGTAAACACACGGATTATTGGGGTGCAATATGGGATAGTAGTTTCAAATTTGCCTATTAATTTGCATTTGAAATGATCGACAAATGCGTTCACCTGTTTCAATTTAGCAGCAATATTTTTAATCAAACGGTAGTTCATTTAATATTTATTGATAATTCTGTGCCGATAAACAATAACAGCTTAAGTCTGATTTCAAAGTTTCGAGAAATCTTGCTTCAAAGATTTCCATCACCACATAAGTTATATGAAAGGGTCTTTTGTTTTTAAGTCATAACTTTGGCTTAAGTCGCGATACAAGCTCTAGATTTTGTGTGTTTATATAGCAAAGCTATAAGCGTTGAACATAGCTACATCAATAACTAAGTTCTGTCTTAAGTCGACTTAAGCGATTGTTGCTTATTGACACAGATTTTTAGCAGTCTTGATAATTAAGTCGTTAATGAAGTTAAACCAACTTGACGGTAGCAAACAGATTACTCTAAGCTCCAGTTAAGTTCACGGAAGAAAAAAATGGTGCACATCAGTGCCGGATTATCGAACAATTATTAAGGCCTCAGGCCCCAGGTTCTCGTAATTTTGAAGTTTTCTTAATTTCGAAAGCAAAAGAGAAGTTTCAAACGCAGCAAGAATATAAAATTTGGATCTGTGATACAAGGCTTGTCATGCGTCAGGATTTAGTCGGCAAGCGGACTTTGTCGCACAAAGATTAAAAAAATTGAGAAATTACTAAAATGTCTTTTTAGAAGTTACTAAAATAGTTCGGGAAACTATTGACTATGTAAACGTATGTTGTTGTTGAGTTTATTTTGGGCTTTCCGGGGACTTAGTCGTAGTGGAAATAATGTTTTAGCTTATGAAACATTTATGGACGTCAGATCGCGGAAGTCTGAAGGTATCAGTAGTTGCAGCTAGGGATGCAACATCGCTTTTAAAAATATCGATGCTTGAAAACATCGATGTTCACTTGACAATTATCGATGTTTAAAAACATCGTCAATAAGACCGATATATCAATATTTTTACGATGTTTTCATTTTTGTATTAGGCCTAGTATTGAGGTCGAAAAATATAAGTATTATTTTTATAGATTACATCTTTTTTATTTGCACTCTATTATAAAATATGAAAGAAAGAATAATTTCTTACAATGTATGAACGTAGAAAAATTAACAAAAAAAAAATTTGAAAAAAAAGAATCGACAAAATTTCTGTATTTCGATTGAAAATTTTTTATTTGTCATTTTTCTTCCGTCCTCAAAAAACGGGGTTTTTTTTTCTTCATGCAAAACACAGTTATTTTTATTTATACAATTTATTATTATTGTTATTTTTTTTTAATTTTGTGAGAAAAAAATCTCATATGCGTTTTTGTTAACTTTTTTGTGTCCGTTTTTTGAATGAAGCATTTTTTTTCATATTTGCCGACCTCAAAGTTAGGCTTTATAGCAAAAATGAGCATCAATGGCGTCAAACGATGTTTTTCGGTGGTAAACTTTGATAGTTTTGTTTCAATACTTAGCCTTACTTTATAGCACGGGTAATCTGCTGGCATCATTTGATTGCAACAGCAGGTTGGTGTCTTTTACCTATAGACCACCTACCAAAATATAATCTATATCAAATAGAAAACATTTTTTCCTATTTCATAAATTTTAAATATTTATTTGTTCTAGTTTATCAATTTGGAAATTGAATTAAGGAAAAAAAGCTTAGATAACCTCGTTACTAGAAGCCTGTTTCTTTCTTGAGTGATGCTTGCTCTAGCTTCCGAGAACAAGTGTTCGCTGGGTACAGATATAGCATTCCAATCTTCGCAAGTTTTGAAAAATTTCGATCACATCTGTTTTATTGGTGTAATAGGAGAATACAGGTACATCTGCACTTCTGTTTCGCTTACATTTGCTATTGAAGATGCATCAGAATATTTATTTTTTGCTTTTTGTGGTATTTCCAGATGTCAAATTGTGCATCGGCTAAAAATCGAGCGAACGTTATCGATGTCTTTCCTTTTCAGACCGATGTATCGACAATGTATCGCTCATAAGAACATCGATGCTTATGAATGATATATCGTCGTTATGACGATACTATCGATGCATCGTTTGCATCCCTAGTTCTTATTATAAACATTAATAGTAGAACTAGAATAGAATATAAACATTAATAGTAACGATGACCGTTGACAGATGGGCAATTCATCTGAAAAATGCAAGTGGTTTTCTCAACAAAGCAAAGAAACTACTCCAGAATAAATGTCGGCAACTAAATAGACCCACATTTTATATATGGGCATTTCCGCCAAAAGGTCTACCGCTACTGAAAAATTAAGTGTTACTTAACATTCTATTAAACCTTCATAATAGTGAAAAAATGTTAAAATTTATACTGTGAGAGTACTGAGAGGTGACATACATTGGAATTTAAAAATATGGTAGCAAACATGATGATTGGCAAATGATAAGTGACAAAAGTCGAAAAAATTTTTTTTTTCGAAAAAATTTAACTAATATTTTTGCACTTTTTTGAAGGGACAAATCTGTCACATAACGTAACGTATCATACATAGTATGGTTCGTATAAAAATAATTAAAAAAATATTTTTCAACGAAGCAATTATGAATATGTAGCAACATTATTCAAGATTATATTAATAAAAATTTCATAAAAAAACTCGTACACACTTCGCATATTTTTTCGTTTATATTAATGCAAGTAAAAACCACTTCTATTTTGTGTCACGTAACGTATCATTTTTGGTGGCTTCTTTCTAAGAGCCGAACTTTTGACAACTCTTGGCATTTGCACCTTGTATAGTACGCTTAATAGACTAATGCAAAATCAAAATAAGAAAACTGTAAGTTTAATTTTTCTTTGTTTTTTTTTTTCACTCATTAAAGTCGTACGACTGTCACGTGCGTAGCTACGAAAAAGCCAATATACTAAGTGCAAAATTGGTTTGAATTTTATTTTATTTTTGTTTCATACATAAAATACTTAATTATTTTAAATATATCGGTAAATAAAAATCGAATACATGCTATCTAAATTATTGTTTTTTAATCCTACTGATTTGAAGGCAAATTAGGTCTCAAAGGGGATAAGAAGAAATAAATCATTAGCTTTTCACTCAATAAAGTTAAGAACTTTTGAAAAAAAAACTATGGCTAGCCCCAAACTATATAGGGCCCCAAAAATTATGCGAAAATGCTATAAAAATGGCAAATTGCTGCATAATGAAAAAAGACCTCACGAAATAAAGCTTCAAAGCGATGAAATAAGACCCCAAAAATAATAAAAATAATACCTTCAGATATGTAAAGAAGTCATTATCACAAAATAAATAATACCTTAAAATCTATGTAGGTTTTTACATGACTTTAACTGTATGTTTTTTGGAGTGTATCAAAAATCTGACCTCCAATTTCGGTACTAAAATTTAATAGCATATAAAAAGTACATTCAAATGGTATACTTTTTTTTGGTCTAACCAATATTGGCGTCCCCCGAATTGCCCTTTTCTGCGTTTTTGAGCAACTTTTGTACTGGAGACCGACTAATGGTTGATTTTAAAAGAAAATCAAGCTTATCGATAAATTTCTTGGATAGAAAAACATAGAGCTAGAATTTGCATCTTATTTGGCAAATGCTGTAACGAGATTTGGCGATTCTGTTCAAAGAGAATCTACTTGTTATTTAATTTCAACTATAATTTTTATGTTTTATAATAAGCACATTAGAACAATAATTTTTTTTGAGCTCTTGTAAAGGAAACTTCGAGTGACATGATGGTCGATGTCGAAATTCGACAGATACCTTGCCACTTTCAGGACTCTGAGAGAAATGTTAAGGTAGTAGCCCAGTAAAGACACAACCGAACTTTTTACGTTTTGTTAAAAAATTTTTATATATAAGAAAACGAAATGCGATCAGATTGTAATTTTAACATGGTTTCCTTTTAAATTTTTTTTTGTTTGTTAAATTCAGATTCATTCGAATGGGAGGAACTACTTTTTTTCAAAACATTTGTTTCGTTAATTTTAGTCAATTGCAAGAACCTTTGCGTACTCTGGCGTAAATTGAAAGAGGCAATCTCGAAGAGCTAAATTTTTTTTCATAAAGATATTTATATATATCGTCAATATTATGAAGTATTTTAACAAGCTAAATAAATGCTCTCATTTCATTGCACAAGAAGTTTTTACATGAACCCCCAGGTTTGCAAAAAAATTTATTTGCAGAATCCTTATCAATTTTTATTGAAAAATATATATAAAAAATGAGTTTGCTTAAAATAATAAGCACTCATAGCTTACATAGAGGGCCTCGAAGTATTTTTCGCCTCGCAAAGTGCTAATCCTGCACTGGTGCACATATTCTTTGAGTTACGCCTGCGCGTATTACTCGACATTCGCTCACACTCACAACAACAACAACAACAACAACAACAGCAAGATCTAAATTTAAACTGTGTGAGAAAACCGGGGCAAACAGAAGGCTTTTCTACACACTGCCTGGACTTTATGGCGGAACGCTGAACACTCTGTCGCCGCCAAGATCGGCGATCGCTGTCGAAAGACGACAAAATGCTGCTGATTATGAGCCAAAGTGTTCTTCAGAGCTACTTTCACAGCAACCAGAACAGAAGAGGTACCGGCCAAACTCAACTCAGCTGCTTATGTTAGGGCATGCATTAAAGGATGATGATAAAGTGTAGCAGCAAAAAGAAATAAAAAATAAAATTTTAAAAAAAATTATAAAGGCCAAGAGCTGGCGCAAATTTATTCCCACGGACGTTGCCGCCTTCGGATACCGTGTTGCTCCATCCACTCCACACATTCTGTGGCTGCTGTGAATATTTTTGTCGAACTGGACATCGATCTTGAAAACTACTCATTTATGTACCTTCTTGCAATTGTTCTTTTTGTTGTTGTTGTTGTTGTTTTATTTAACTACTGATGGATACTTGCGATTCGTTTGCTGCAGTTCACACAGATTTTATTTAAAGATAGATTTTTCTTTTTTTTTTCAATTCATTTAGTTAAATTTTTTTGGCAGTTTTTATTGTTCAGCTTGCTCGTTTGCTTGTTTGAAGACTAGTTTGCAATAGCTTTTGATTCTGCTTTGTAATTTGAGTAGCTTAGCATTTAGGCAACATTCAAAGCAAAGGATCAAAAGTTTAGAGTTATATTGAAGCATATCTATTCATAGCTTTGGTCTTTTTTTTTTGTGTAGTCTGTGAATCCTTTGAGAATACCTTTGCTTTAAATTTTTTTAAAAATGCATTAATATTGACTTATTTTACACATTCTGAAATCTAACGTGTTGATGAGTGCAATGTCCAAAAAACTGCACGGCTCAAAAGCAAATTAGTCCCAAAATTGAATTTTTTCGTGACTTCAACAAGCTGTATTTTAAAACGTTAAAAGTTTGGCCTATTCGCCAGCTAATCTTAGCCAAATATTTTCCAGAAAAACTTAATTTTGAAACAGAATATACAATACTAAAAAAGCACGTTCAATAATATTATCAAGTAAGTATACGTGTGAATTTGTGAATTGTGATATTAATAGATAATAACAAAATTGAAAGCGCAGTTTTAACGTTTTGATGACATTTTTTTATACGTCTTACTTCAATATTATTTTTCCTGATGATTTTATTCTTTATGAATTGCAGACGAAAACAACATTGTTGTCTGGTCAGATCATTTTATTGCATAAATTCCGTAAAACTGCACAACTTTTGGAACTAGTGGTAGATTTCATTTGAAATGAGTACTTCAAAAAATTTTGATCAATACATCTAAGCAAATAGATATGAAGGTGGAGATGGAGGTGGAAAAATATACTTTACTGATAGTGATAGTTGTACACACTTAAAAAAAAAAATACACTTTTATGCAAAAAATTTTTACTGAACACTTCCCAGCAAACATTTTATGAGCCCTTAAAAAATATGACTCTAAAATGCGTCATTTATGTGAGTGTTTTATGAGTGTTCATAAAAATGAGTCATAAAATAATGCTTTTTAAGCGTTTTTTATGAGTGCTCATAGAAAGGACTCATTAAAGAATCCTTTTTATGCATGTTTTATGAGTGTTCATAAAAAGCAGTCATAAAAGAATACCTTTAATGCGTGTTTTTTGAGTGCTCATGAAACGGACCCATAAAAGAATCCTTTTTATGCATGCTTTATAAGAGTTCATGAAAAGCAGTCATAAAAAAATAATTTTTATGCATTTTTTATGAGTGTTCATAAATAGGAGTCATAAAAGGATACTTTTAATTCGTGTTTTATGAGTGCTCATGAAAAGGAATCATAAAATAATCCTTTTTATGCGTGTTTTATAAGTGTTCAGAAAAAGGAGTCATAAAATAATGCTTTTTATGCTTGTTTTATGAGTGCTCATAGAAAGGCCTCGTAAAAGAATACTTTTTATGCATTTTTTATGAGTGCTCATAAAAAGGAGTCATAAAAGAATACTTTTTATGCGTGTTTTCAAGGAGTCATAAAAGAATACTTTTTATGCGTGTTTTCAAGGAGTCATAAAAGAATACTTTTTATGCGTGTTTTATGAGTGCTCATAGAAAGGACTCATAAAAGCATAATTTTTATGCATGTTTTATGGGTGTTCATATAAGGGACTCATAAAAAAATCCTTATTATACATGTCTTATGAGTGTTCATGAAGCTCTTACTTTAAGAAAGAAATACTTTTAATGCGTTGCTATTAAAAGAAATAGAAAGGACTAATACAAGAATCCTTTTTATGCATGTTCATAAAAATGAGTGTTCATAAAAATCAGTCATAAAAGAATACTTTTAATGCATGTTTTATGAGTGCTCATAAAATAATCATTTTTATGCGTGTTTTATGAGTGTTCATTAGGCCGGGTCGATTTGTGGGGAGACAAAAAATCGCCCATTACTCAGTGAAAATCGTATTCTAGGGATCAAAATAAGAAACTTTGCCCAAGGAGCTATACCTCTAAAAGGAAATCTAATGCCCCAACTTTTGACTTTTGTCCCGTAGGGTCAAGTTTTGAAAAATCCCTCTTTGACCCATTTAGAGTGCCCCAATCGAGTCCAAATGTATGATCGACCCCCACTAACTTTGGAGGGCCGAACCACCCATGCCAGTGGCTCACCCCCTGGAACAACTCTGGGGGTTACCCATACAAACATTTCAAAAAATCACCATTTCAAATCAAAACCCCCAGGGGAGTTCCAGGGGGTGTGCTACTGGCATGGATGGATCTGCCCTCCAAAGTTGTCAGTCATACATTTGGACTCGATTGGGGCACTCTAAATGGGTTAAAGAGGGATTTTTCAATATTTGACCCTACGGGACAAAAGTCAAGAGTTGGGGCATTAGAATTCGTTTTAGAGGTATAGTTCCTCGGGAAAAGTTTCTTATTTTGATCCCTAGAAAACGATTTTCACTGAGGAATGGGCGATTTTTAAATCGACCCGCCCTAGTGTTCATAAAAAGAGTCATAAAGTCATACATTTTATGCATTTTTTAAAAGTGTTCATAAAAAGGAGTCATAAAAGGATACTTTTAATGCGTGTTTTATGAGTGCTCATGTAAATAAATCATAAAATAATCCTTTTTATACGTGATTTATAAGTGTTCAGAAAAAGGAGTCACAAAAGAATGCTTTTTATGCTTGTTTTATGAGTGCTCATAGAAAGGCCTCGTAAAAGAATACTATTTATGCATTTTTTATGAGTGTTCATAAGAAGGACTCATAAAAGAATACTTTTTATGCATGTTTTATGGGTGTTCATAAAAGGGACTAATAAAACAATCCTTATTATGCATGTTTTGTGAGTGTTCATGAAAGTCTTACTTTAAGAACGAAATACTTTTTATGCGTGTTTCATGAGTTCTTATAAAATGGAGTCACAAAAGAATACATTGAATGCATGTTTTATGAGTGCTTATAAAAAGTACTCATTAAAAATTAACTTTTATGCGTTCCTGTGATTCTTGTGAATGTTAAAAATCTGTAAAAAGCAGGCGTTTGCTATGCTGGCGCCAAAATTCGGGAAATTCCATTTTTGCTGCGATCACCTTGCTGCGTTTTTGGTGCGCAGCAAGCATTATAAACAGAATTGAAATATTCATTGTGAATTCAAACGTTTTGAGTTTTTAAGTAATTAAAAAATTCGTTAAGAGGTGGAGATAGGAGAAAAAAATTTAGAATATGAGGAAGCGAATGTGGAGGTTTTTAATAATCGAACTCCTTATAATAAAATTCCTGCAACCATTTAGTCTCTATTGAACAGTGGACCAACAAATATTAGCAAGCAATTAGAGACATATAAGTTTTTAAATATGACTCTTAAAAGAGTCTCTAATATGAGTCATTTATATGAGTCATAAAAGAGTATTTAATGTGAGGGTTTATTGAGGGTTTCTTATGCTCATAAAATAGTCTTATATATGAGTCTTAAAAGACTAATTAAAAAGAGTCATAAAATTATCTTCTTTTTGCGTCATAAAAGAATCACTAAAAAGAGTCATATCGGGGTGCCCTCAACCTAAGAAAAAAGACTCAAACAAGAGTCTTTTTTTAGCGCATAATGGTGAAAAAGCCTCATAAATAATGTTGGCTGGGTTCGATTCCAACAACGAAATCCATAAGCGTCAGCAGCGCAAGATTATTTGATTTATTAACAACTTTCGCTTTTGATTCAACATATAAACATTCTTACGCCAACAGTGATAAATGTTATGTCATACCCAAAGACAAAAGTTGATAGCGCAAGTATGTACTTCGTAGATGATCTCACGTATTTTAATTTGTATCATAAATCCACGTGTTTAATCTCTTTGAGGAGCCGCACAGTGTCGCCCTCTCAAAAATTGTTTGGTCAAAAATTGGTATGGATGCTTATTTTTATGAAATGAAAAAAAAATTTAAAAATTGTCAAAATCTAGTTGTTTGATAGTTTAAATCGTTTATTGAACTTTATGTCAAGGTTAGAACAATTAATTGTTCTAACGAGTGTTTTCCAAAGAAACAACAACAACGTTTTCAATATGAAAAGGAAAACATCAGGACTTAAACTATCAAACATTTAGAATTTGTATTTAAATCATATAAAATCAACATAATAAATAACAAGGTCATAAAGTAAAACTTTAATTGTCAAAATCCGTAAAGGTGGGCGTGGCACCACCTTTTCGCCATCAAGTCCATAATAGTCAAATAAGTTCTGGCAACTTCAGCTATTCATGAAGCTATTTCTACAACTTCTTTACCAGCAAATCCAGTTTTCATACGCGTATACCGTTAAAAATTTGTGTTTACATTTTTTCAAGGCCGAATTTTACAAAGTGGTTTTAGAATTTATGATGTATTTTTATGATGTTATAGAACATTCTAATCGAAAAAATCTATTTCTTTTGGATTTAACAAGTAAAGGTCACCTTAACGAAAACCCTGAATTGTTTTAAAAAATATTGTACTATACATTGGTCGTTGGTCTTCTTCTCATTTAAATTACTTAATTCAGGTTTAATTAAATAAAAATGTCAAAAAACATAAAATTGTATTTTAAAAATATGAACTAAACAACCGGAGATCGTTAATTATGTATCTTACATTGATCAGAATGCACGAAGGGCTTGCATGATTAGTGTCCTAACTTTAAGCAGATTTATGCGTAAGCCGTCGAATTCACTTCAGTTTCCGTTAGCCAGGCAACACATTAAATTAAATTAACTTTAATTATAACACTGTTTTGAAATACAACGACTTCAACTGCCGCCCACAAACAATTAAGGCAATAACGTGCGTTCCAACTGCATTGTCAATTAAAAAGTGCTTTTTTGCCTACAATTAACAACAACAAAAGCAACTGCAAAAACTAACCATTACATTTGTCAATTGAATCAACATATTTTTTTGACAGTCTTTACCAAAGAGGCAACAGACAGGCGAGGACGGTATTGCTCTTGCTGTCGTCCAGTCTGATGACTGTTTCATGGATAAAGAGCGACGACGACAACTTTAGCAAGTGATCAAGACGATCATAAGAACCTTTGAGGACAAAATCTCAACAGTCGTTAACGTTGCTTCTATCTATTGTTTGGGTTTTTTTTATATTTTTGTTCGTAACTAAGTATTTGCAAATATTTGTTAAAAACAAAAACAAATACAAATACAAAACAGTGCAGCAGCAACAACACTGGTGACGATGTGCATCTTGCAGGCTAATGTCTTCAAGGGATTTTTTTATTCTGTATTCGCTTTCTTTATTCATTCATTAGCAAATACCCAGTGTGCCATACGGATCCGTTTCGAATTCGAGATGAACTTACTTTTTCCAAAACGAGTTGCTTTTGAACTGATCCTTTTTTATATGAAATTTCTATCAAAAATGCAAATTTCTTTTTCTACATTTTCGGATTCGTCTCGCACTCGGAATGGACTTCATATACGAATCTCTTTTTGCTTCTTTTTTTCGATTCGAGACGAACTTTGTTTTTTTAATAATGTGAATTTGCGACGGACTCGTTTTTTTATAAATAATTTGGAATCAAAACAAACAATAAGGAAAATTTAAGAACTACAATGACAAAGCGTACTAAATTAAAGCTATGTATGTATTAGAAAAGTTCCCGGAAAATATCTTGTGTGCGTCTATCCAATAGTCACACGTAACGTGTAAAGTATTTTTTTTTAATTTTTTTCATAAAAGACGTATTTTCAAGCGGAAAAAAGAGAGGCAGAAAAGCGCGAGCAGGAGAAGATTGAGATGTATGGTGACAGGTATGAGGCCCGAAAATTTTTCGAAAATATAAGACGCCTTGCCGATGGTTTTAAAATCGGGGCATCATGCTGCAAGGATGAAAACGGAAATCTAGTTACAGATGTCCAGAGTACACTGACGTTGTGGAGGGAACACTTCTCTAAGCTTCTCAATGGCTACGCCGACAACAATCCCACCAATAGAGATGATATTTCGGAAACCCCAATTACGGATGACAGCGTCGAGGTTCCGCTGCCCGACTATGATGAAGACAGCTGACAGCTATAGCTCGGTTTAAAAATAACAAAGCCGCGGGACCTGATGGCTTACCTTCTGAGCTGTGAAGAACGGAGGCGAAGCTCTATTTAAATGCATTCACGAGCTTCTATGCAGAATATGGTCGGAAGAATGCATTCCGAACGATTGGAATCTCAGTGTGCTCTGCCCAATCCACAAGAAAGGCGATCCCACTATCTGTGCCAATTGCAGTGGGATAAGCCTTCTTAATATCGCATATAAGGTCATGTCGAGCATTTTATGTGAAAGATTGAAGCTTATTGTAAACGAACTGATCGGACCTTATCAGTGTGGCTTCAGACCTGGAAAGTCCACCATCGACCAAATTTTCACGCTACGGCATATCTTGGAAAAGACTCAAGAAAAGCAAGTCAACACCCACCATATTTTTGTCAACTACAAAGCCGCCTTCGACAGCCCAATAAGGAAGCACCTGTACTCCACCATGTCTGAATTTGGTATTCCTGCAAAACTAATACGACTTTGCAGGATGACACTGAGCAACACCAGCAGCGCAGATAAGATCGGGAAGGACCTCTTCCCACCATTTGTTACCAAACAAGGTTTCAGACAAGGTGATTCCATATCGTGTGACTTTTGCAACCTAATGATAAAGAAGATCATCCCAGCTGCTGATCTGAGACGTAATGGCACAATATTCTACAAGAATGTCCAAATAGTTTTTTATGTCCAAACTAAGTTCATCACAACCATCTAAAAAGCTTTGGAGCAATTGAAAACAAGCTGATGTATGCAGTGTAAAATCCGACGTTTGCCAAATTTATTCTTATACCCTAAACGAATACTTTATCGCCAGCTCTTTGTCTCCAAATAATGGCCTTGCCTTTAATCCAATGCCTTTAAATTCTGAATCTCTAAGTAATTTGGAGTTTGTTGCTATTGATGAAAATGATGTAGGCCGGTGTGTTAATAAAATAAAAAGTTTATTAAAATTATTTTACCGTACATCATCAGCCCGCTCACCCACATATTCAATCATTGTTTTACAAGTGCATGTTTCCCTGATGTTTGAAAAGTAGCGACGATCATTCCCATAGCGAAAAAAAAACTAATGCTTGCGATCTGTCTGATTATCGTCCTGTTAGTCTATTGTCATCCTTGTCAAAAGTTTTTGAGTCTCTCATGGCAATGCAAATCTCGGAACACATAAAAAGATTTGACCTTTTTTCCCCATTTCAGTTTGGTTTTCGACCAGGACATAGCTGCTCTACAGCAATAGTAAAGATCTTAGATGACATCAGAGTGTCTTATGATTTGGGGCGCATAAACTTGCTCTGTCTCTTAGATTTCTCCAAGGCATTTGATTCTGTTGACCACTCAATTCTGTGTCAAAAACTTGAGGTTAACTTTGGTTTCTCTAGCATGGCGGTCCGTCTGTTAAATAGTTACTTGGTTGGAAGGTCTCAACGAGTTAGGGTGGGAAATAGTCTGTCCGCTTTCTGTTGTTTATCCTGTGGAGTGCCTCAAGGCTCAGTACTTGGTCCCTTGCTATTTTCAATGTTTATAAACGATATTTTCATCATATGTCGTCATATTACCATGCATGCATATGCTGATGACCTGCAACTGTATTTGGATAGTCCTATTGACCTTGTTGATAATTTATGTGTTAGGATGAATGAGGTTTTTAAAGAAATAATGAAATGGGCTGATACAAATAAGCTCAGACTAAATCCACTTAAATCATATGTTTTGCCTATTTTCAAAGCAAATTATTCTGCTTCCAATATAGCTACCAACTATTTATTTAAACGGTGTTCAGCTAAGCTTTGTTGGCAAAGTTAAAAATCTAGGATATATTATTAACTCGTCTCTTTCTTGTGAGGATCACATTAATTCTGTTGTTTCTAAGGTCTACTATGCTCTTCGGAGCCTAAGATGGACCGCGTAATTTGTACCTGTTGATACTAGAAAAAAATTAGTGCTCCAGCTTATAGTGCCAATCATTTCATATTCTGATATTGTCTATAGCAAGCTTGATTTCAGGTCCAAACTTAAGTTACAACAAGCTTTTAATAACGCCGTAAGATATGTATGTGGCCTTCGTAAATTTGACCGCATCAGTCACTTGAGCAGCAAAATACTTGGTTACAATATTTTCAACTATCTTGATGCGAAGAACTGCATATTTTTGCATAAATTGTTATACACAAAGACACCTACATACCTCTTTGAGAAGCTACAATTTTGTAGATCAACCAGAAATATGAACTTGATAATTCCATTATTTCATTTTCAACACCAACAGACTTTTTTTTGTAAACGCGGTCAGAATTTGAAACTCGCTGCCTTTAAGAATAAAATTTATTCAAAATTATCGCAACTTTAGGTATGAAATTTTACTACACTTTTCTCAATAACTACTATTATTTTCTTCATCTTTTAGTATAAGAATAATTTTAAACTAATAACATTTTGATCAATTTGATAATTTTAATTAAATACTTAAATAATTGTATTAATCTTAATAAATTTATTCAGTTGCTTATCTTCTTGTTGATAATAATATATTAAATTATTAATTAATTTTAAAATTAATTTATTAATTTTAATTAAATCCTTAAGTATTTGTTTTAAACAATATGTATTTATCAGTTGTTTATAAATTGTTGTTATTATGTTATTCTTACTGCATTTAAAAGACTCTGTCTTATATGTGAACATTATTTCTTAATAAATTACAAATTACAAAGAGTGTTATGCTGCTTGCGTATGCTGATGACATCGATATCATTGGCCATAATAAGAGCGAAGCCAGTGCAGCATTTCCAGATTAGAAAGAGAGTCAAGTCGAATGGGTCTGGCAGTGAATGCAGAAAAGACGAAATACTTGGTGTCAACAAACAAACAATCCCAGCGTCTTGGAGCCCACGTTACAGTTGACAATCAATACCTCCTTCGAGGTTGTGAAGGAGGTATTGTCTATCTGGGATCCAGCATAAACTCAACCAACGACATCAGCATTGATATCAAACGAAGAATAACTCTTGCCAACAGGTGTTACTTTGGTCTCAGTAGGCTATTGGGAAGCTGAGCCCTCTCTCGACGAACGAAAATCACGCTCTATAAATCGCTCATTATGCCCATCCTACTTTCTTCATCACAAACCTGGACGCTGAGCAGTTCAGATGAAAAGACTTTAGGAGCATTCGAGAGAAAGATTCTTCGCAAGATCTGCGGAACAATCCGTGTCAATGGCGAGTACCGATTACGGTGGAATGCTGAACTGTATGCTGTTGAGCTGTTGAGCTGTATGAACTGTATGAATTTCTAACTGGCGCCAGCAAGCGGGAGACAGAAATGGCTGGCGCAAATATTAAGATGAGGCCAATACTGACATACGGTTGTAGCGCAAACTAAATAAGTAAGTAAGATAGAGCGTTTTGAGTCTCTGTCCCTCCCATATGGGTAAAGGAATTAAAACCTTACCTCGATTTTCCCACAACTTTTGTTTTCAAAGTCGATGGACACTTTTACTCGAAAACTAATCCAAAACATAAAAAAAAATAAAAACTTAACAGCGTTACCTTCAAAAACTTATCAACTAATAAAATTTTGTTGATTATTCTAAGATTAATATCGAAAAAGTGTACGACTATTAATATATAAGATATGCTGACGTTAACACGGTAAAATGGTACTAAAATTGTTTGCGTAAAAATATACAGATATTTAGAAATGCAAGTTTATAAAACATTTAAATATGTTTCCTTAAATTAACTAATTAAAAGCTTAAAGTCACTAGAAGAAATACTTGAAATGATAAGCTTTTGTTAACTAATTGAAAAGTGTTTTTATTTTTTCCATTTCTTTGTTTTTGGAAAACTGTAGATCGTTCCTGTAACTCGTAGCGATCGTAGGTACCGACTCATATTACCGATTTAACGTCACTCTGATGTCACTCTCACCTGCAATGTTTCTATACGTATCTGAATCGATTTCTGTTCGATTCGTTCGTTCCAAATCGATAAACAATCACATGTTCCGATTTCATTTCAATGGAACCTTTTATAAAAAGTGTTTCTGTACGTAAAGTGAATCGATAATAATGTGTCACTTTTCTCACTGGCTTTGCGGCAAGTACTCTACCGATTTATCTAATGTCAGTAATGTTGTGTATTATTAAGTTATAAGTACTCGAAATATACCTTTAAAAATGGTTACTTTCATATAGGTCGAATTTTTTACGGATTTAAATATTTCATTGTTCTTAAAAAACGTTTTAATTTTAAAGCTAATGCAATTTATAAATAATGCCTATTTACATAAAAGTTAAAAATTTTAGCTCAACAGGATATGTTTGAGCTGTGAAAAAGTAGCCGATTGCATATATTTGCTGCACAGCAGAGAAATTGAAAATCAAGCTACTTGAAAAAATATCAAGCTTTGAGTTGAACATGCAAACATGCAATAACAATAGAGTTCAGCTACTACAGCTTTTTCGCACTTTCTCCGCATTGGATCATCTTAAGAACCAGCCCAAATAACATCAAAACATCTCAATAAGGCCATTCACAGTTCGAATACGCTGGTCTGCCATTTTTTCGATCCGCTATTTGTACGCCAATTTACGAAAGCGCATTTTGCTTTGCTGTTGTTTTGCATACAAATGCAAATACGCAGGCACTCGTAAATAAAAGCAGCCCTTGGAGGTGTTTTTTGTACCTCGTATTTTTATGCTCTGTCTACAGCCGCATAATCACATACATCATAGAGTTGCACAGTCTTTTTATACGACAGTCACATGGCGAGGTGCTCACAATTCGAACAATAACAAATGCTATAAATACGATTTGTTAAAAGTACGCTCAAACCGTGAATAGCCCCAATGATATCGATAAGAGCGGTCCAAAACAATCCAAAGTGAGAAAAATTTACCCACCATAATATGGGTTGGGCTCAGGGACAACACAAGACATAACAACTAACCATGCGTTTACATAGATCTAATCATACATTAGTTTTCAATCTACTTTTGAGTTGACCTTTCGATAAGTTAACATCAAAAAAGCTACAGTTGTTAACAAAGGTACTCATGCGATGTAAAGGAGCAGTAGCCATATAATTTGTTCTACTAAAAGGTAAGTAAATTAAATTGTTAGCATTTCTACTGCTTCTACGGTTAGTGTTAAAATTTATAAGAGTTAGAAGTTCTGGTGAATCGAATACACCAGTTATGAGTTGGTGTAAATAGACGATATCTGCAGACTTCCTTCTCTCATTCAAAGATTGCATTTTTAATAGTTTTAAACGATCCTCATAAGGAGGAAGGTTTAAAGTGTCAGTTGCACTTAAGCCCCTTAGAGCAAACCGAACAAAACGTTTTTGGATTCTCTCTATACGTTCAACATGTACATTGTAACTTGGGGACCAAACTTGACTTGCATACTCTAAGTGAGGTCGCACAATTGCATAATACAGCGTTGTAGTTGTGATCATACTATTAAATTCTTTGGCCCAGCGTTTCATAAACCCGAGCATAAAAGATGCTTTTTTACAAATGTAATCAATATGAACGTTAAACGATAGCTTAGAATCCATGCATATACCAAGATCTTTGACAGAATCTACACGATTTAAAGCCGTATCTTTTATCGTATAATCAAAAATTAAATTATTCCTTTTTCGCGAAAAGGTCATAGTTTGGCATTTATCTGGATTTAGAAACATATTGTTTTTAGAACACCAAATTTCAAAGGATTTCAAATCAGACTGGAGCAGATCTGAATTGTCTTTAGCATCTATTGTTCTGTATATTTTCATGTCATCTGCATAGATAAGTAGATGAGAGTGTTTGATGATGTGGGTTACATCATTAATGGCTAAAATAAACAGAAGTGGACCAAGGTGGCTACCTTGAGGAACACCTGATTCAGCAATAAATTCAGCTGACAATACGCCTCGAAATCGTATTTGATAAGATCGCTCCGTCAGATACGATTGAATCCAGCTTACAAAAAATTGTGGAAAACCCATTAACTTTAGTTTAAATAGAATTAAGTTATGTGGCAGTTTATCAAATGCTTTACTAAAATCAGTGTAAATACAGTCGACCTGGTTACCTGAATAAAATGAATTTAAGCAAAACGTTGTAAAATCGAGGAGATTAGACACAGTGGATCTGCCAGTAACAAATCCATGCTGACGAGTTGTCATGACCTTCCCACAGTGAATCTTCACACGATCATACACGAGGCGCTCAAAAAGTTTTGGAATTGACGAGAGTTTCGCGATAGGCCTGTAGTTGTTTATATCGTTCTTACAACCTTTTTTATAGATAGGACCTATAAAAGATTTTTTCCAAAAAAGTGGAAAAATACTTTCGCTAATTGATTTATTGAATAACATGGACAGTGGTTGACTTAGAACGGAACCACATCGTGTTAACACTGCGGCAGGAATTCCGTCAGGTCCAGCATTAAAATCCTCATCGATCAACCCAATATACTTTAAAATATCCTCTGAAGTAAAGGATATAGAATCCAACGAAACCCTGGGTGTAGAGTTCATATATTCAAAGTACTCTTCATCAGGATTAAAAGAGTCTGAACAAAATGACTCTTTAAAGAGATTGGCAAATAGACCACAAATTACGACAGGATCGTCAGTAAATCCGTCAGAGGTCTTAAATGATGAAGGGAATCCATCAGATTTTTTTTTGGTGTTTATGAAACCCCAGAATTTCTTCGGATCAGACAATATTCTCAGCTTAGTACTGTCTAAATAATTTTGATATAAGGTAGCTGAGCAATTTTCAAAATCCAGAAACAAACGCTTGTAGATTTCTAGGTCATTCAAGTCTAAGCTACAGACATATTTTTTCCATGCCCTATTCCTGCTGTTGCGAAGAATCTTTAACTCCTTTGTGTACCAGGGGTAAGCACAATTTTTCGTAAATTTGAGGCTATATGGCACGGACAGAGAAAACATAGCAAAGATTTCCATATAAAAAAAATTAATTGAATTATCAAGAGTGTTATTATTAACATATTCTAAAATAACATGAAGTTTACTTTGAAGTAAATGATTCAACTTCAAAAAGTCAGCTTTTTTAAAATTGAATTCATAAACTTTATCTATTGAGTTAGACTTTACTATATTATCCCTGTCTGATTTGTACCATATGCTCAATGGTGGATGGTATTCATCAACAGCAGTCAAAACATGAGGGGCCCTCTCAACAATCACATTGTTACTATCTGTAGTTAAGACCAGGTCAAGAAGTCTTTCACGACTATTATAAATACAACTCACTTGTTGTAAGTCAGAACATATATTATCAACAAATATATGCTCTTGGCGAGTCTTCGAATTAGATGCACAAAAATATGTATCATCGTCAGAAGATTCCCATTTCAAGTCAGGCAGATTAAAATCACCTAACAATAAAATGTCGTCATTAACGTCAATTATGCTTATAACGTATTCTATGCAATCCGCAAGGCTTGCATAAACTTCTACACTGCTCTTAGGAGGAACGTATGCATTAATAAGATATACATTAGAATTGGAATGTATAACCTTGACGCATATAAGTTCGATGTTAGCAGAGCAGGGAATAACAATAATGGAACTAACGAAGGAGTTCCTTACAGCTAATAAGACACCTCCACCGACAGCAGAAGTATTGTCAGCATGTCTATCTCTTCTATAAACTTCAAAACTGTTATCAAACAATTCTAAGTCAGTAATGCTTCCGTTTAACCAAGTTTCAGTCAGTGCGATAATATCCTCAGAGAAATTCTGAGACATTAAAAATATGTCTCGCGTCTTAGAGCGTAATCCCCTTACATTTTGATAGTAAAGGGATAACCTATTCAGTTTTTTTGGGATTGACGAGCGGCTTGAGTCGTCCCTCTAGGCTTATTCTTAGGCTGAAACTCTGTAACGAGTATATTATCAGTCCACAAATTAGAGTTTAGAACAGTTGCAAACTCTTCAGCTGGAACTGTGAGAATAAAGGAAGCATGGGAAGGTTTATTACCTATTTTTTTGCATGAACAAAATGCATTTTGACTCAACAATTTATTATGTTTGATAAAAGTCAATACATTTTCAACAGTTGTGTCGGGCTGAAGACGTGAAATAAATACATTTTTTTTCCTCGACACTGCCCTTAAGCTTGATAGATTTCTAGGCTCAATAGGAGTCAAAACTGAACTATTAGTCAAAGAAGGAATGTTAGAAGGTGACGAGGAAGTAACTGGAGTGTTCCTGTTCAAAAGCGGTGCTGAGGGCTGCTTGGCCTGAGAAGTAGATCTAGATGATTTTTGCTTCTTATTTTTTTTTTTATTTTTTCTCTTTTTTTTTGCGATAATGTGGTCTTCTGATGATAGGATTGTTTGTGTCCCTGAAGAAACAGTCTGTGACAAAGAAAGCGGGATATTTTCCAAAATGGAATTTTCATCATAGACGCTGGTACTGGGTGCGGCCCTAACTTCACTAAAAAATGTTACAATTTCTCGAAAATTGTTGTTTAATGAGTTAAGACTTTCCCCAAAAAGCTTAATTTTTGAATAAAGTTCATCTGGGGAAAGTGCCCTACACGAAGCACAGTACCAGCGAAGGCCTGATCGCTGAGATTTTAAGTCGTCAAGGCATGACTTGGATATACCGGCACAAGAATTGCAGGAACTTGATTTATTTTTTTCCTTACAATTCGCGACTGTCTTCTGAAAAACGAATCATATGTCTGACGTGATTCTATATTGTTTCTACCCCACATGAGTTGGTGGAAAAAGTCAAGTTTTCTACTTTTCAAATCTGGTTTTGACTCTATGCGACTGCACTGCCGTCGGAAGCGACTGACGATCGTTTGTTTCGTTGTTCGTTTCATTTATTATGTGGAGTTCGTGTAACTTTTTTTCTGTTGTTATTGCCATAACATTAGGTGGCAACCCTATTATTTCAAAAGTCTGACAACGGATTCAGGTTCAGCGACCCATTTTTGGTGTACCATTTTTTTGCCAGCCTTGAATTCATAAAACTACAAAAAATTAATGTGGCAAGCCTATCCACCATCTTTAATTTTAAAATTCTGACTTTAGATTCGAAATCAGTGACCCCTTAACACTAATAAATGACGTTTAAGTCTTGAAAAGACATGTTATTAGGTGGCAACCCTATTATTTCAAAATTTTATAATTTGGAAATTCTGACAATGGATTCGGATTCAGCGACCCATTTTTGGTGTACCGTTTTTTTTTGCCAGCCCCGAATTCAACTACAAAAAATCAAGGTGGCAACCCTGTCCACCATCTTAAATTTTAAAATTCTGACTTTAGATTCGAAATCAGCGACCCCTTTACACTGATAAATGATGCTTAAAACTCTTAAACATACATATTATTAGGTGGCAATACTGTGGTAAAAATTTAGGTGACAGCCCTAACCTCCAACTTAAATTTTAAATCTGTGACATTATATTCGAAATCAAATCCGTTGTCAGAATTTCAAAATTACAAGAGTTCGCAAAAATAAAAAAAAATCTAGGTGGCAACTCTATCCGCCATCTTAAATTTTAAAGTTTGACATCATCTTCGAAATAAGTTACCCCTAAAACTTCCAACCATGGAGTCCACAGAATCCTTAAAAGTCCTATTACGCTTAAGCTTTCTCTAAACAAGCTCACTAAATTTTTTGGATACTTGCTTTAATTAGATACTTGCCTTCAATTTCAAGCTTTTCAAGCTTTTTGACGAAGGCATCAAGCTTTCCTTTACTTGAAACTTCGTGCCGTTCGCTTGTAAGCTAGCATACTTGCATGTCGCAAGCTGTCGTGGGCTTATTTATATTCAATTACAAGCTATACTTGATTCAAAATTATCAAGCTCAAGCTAGCTTGAACTTGTATTTTAAGCAAGTACTTGAAATAGAGTTTCAAGTAGGCTTGAGCGGTTCTTTTTTAGGAACGAGCTACTGGTTTGGTTTGATTGTTGATAAAAATTTCCAATTCTTTAACTTTTTTTTTAAACCGGTTACTAATAAATTACAGTCAAATCGTGCTAAATGTATTTTTCTTTCATTTTATTTGTCATCAAAAGGTTTATAAAATCATTCTCATTTGATTTGTTTAAAAATGATTTTATTTTATTTAAAAAAACTTTAAAAAGAAATCTTTATTATTCGATAAGATTTATTTTTTAAGCATACAGAAGACAATTTTTAAAATCATTAACTAAGTAAATCACCAGTATTTGATATAATTAAAAAGTTAACCTATAAAAAGCAATGAGATTTTTTTAAAAACTATGTGGTTTTCCAAAAAAAAATATTTAGTTTTTGAATAATATTTTTCAATGTCATTTTACATGATTTCATCTTTTCGAATGAAAATCATAAATTTTTTATTAAATTTTATTAAATTTTATAAGGCTATTTTGGTTTTTATGTTTATCGACGAGGCATTTTTGTGCGGAAAATTAAGTGCAACGTATACAAATACGTCCCATATACGTTCAAAGCGAAATATTTGGCAACACTACTTGTTGGGATGAATATTTTAAAATACAACTTTTTTACTTTGTCATAAATAGTTTATTTATGAATTTCTAAATAAAATCTCATCTCACTTACTTGCGACAGATTTCACACTCAATAAATGCACTTAATGCAGTTGCCAAAGTGTCTGTTTCATTTTGAATGTGCTGCATAATAAAGGCTAAACTTGGACAGACGCTCTTTGATGCAGACCAAATGGACAAGTACGAACTCCAAAAAACCATTACACAAGTGGTAATTGTTAGGCAAATGTTTTAATTGCGGGAAATCCCGCTATAGAAAATTTTTCCATCTCACAGATTTTGTTGTTGTTATTGCTCTTGATGTTGTTGTTGTTGTTGTTGATGGTGTTTGGGCTTTCAACAAAAAACAGTTTGACGTTTGATGTTTTCATATTGGGCCAAAAATCAAACATACTCGCACCATTCTGATATAATTTGTAACTAGAAATTTATTGCATCAAATTCGGCGGAATATTGACTCTTTTCTTTGAATTAATATAGCCTACAATTTTTTTTCTCTACTTTGTTGTTATACTCACTCATGTTTATAAACACAAGTAACTTTCAACTAATTTCATCAACAACTGAAATCGTGTGATGCGAACTGGCTGTGATGTCTTCTTCAGGCTTCTGTAAAATATCAGTTTATTTAGCTCATATGTTGCTATTGTACAGCGTTGGAAAAAAAAACAAACTTTTCAATAAAGAATATTTTCATTGCTCTGTAGAAATCGTTTAAAAATTAAAATATTGTTTCCCCAAATCAAATAAACAGTGCGAAACCACACCTGCCCCCGACCCAAAAAAAAACTCATCTAAACGTTCCTCAATGTTTTATTTGCTTGTAAATTTTCTTTTGATCCAACTTTTTATTGATTTGTAGTGATGATCTTTTTCAATTTGTTGTTTATATTGTTTTAACAGTTACTCAGCTGGTCGATCGATTGGTTGGCCCCGACCACAGATTCACACCAATTTGTAGCGTATTAACAGTGTTGAGCATACATCTCTTACATACATGTATAAATTTGATGTAGATGGCTTGTTAAATAAACACAATCCGGCGAAACAATTAAATGATCTGCTTTAAGATTTTAGTATCACCGCTTGACGGTCGAATGGTTTAATTTTCAAAGCGCCATGTTTTCGTAGAGTTCTTAAACCTGTTCAGTTCGGTTGCAGCTCATCCGCCTCTACGCAGAGGCCACTCATATCTATGGAATAATTTATGACACTAACGGTCTTAAAGTGGATTACTTTGCTTGATCGTCTGCGATCATCACAGTTGCAGTGGCGGCATCTGATGGCCGTTGCTGAGCTTGTTGATCTTCTAAATCAACTCACACACACACACAGTAGGAGTTCAGTGATCGCTCACATAAAATTTCGTTGATACGTATATCTAGTGAATATTTGTTTGCATCTGTGGCAGAGTCATTGAAGTTCGCGTGCAAAACTGGTGAAGTTGAAGTTGAAATCAAGTTGAAGCGAAAATCACAAGTATTTTAAACCAAATTTCTAACGATAACTTTTATTGTTTTTATTGATCAACGAGTTTAATGCCCACTCCCAGGAGCGGTCTTCTCTTAGGTGGGGCCCTGGAGTCATCAATATTTTGGGTGTCTCTTTCACAAATGGGCAAAAAACTCTGATTTTTAAAAAATATTTTTTTATTGACAAAAGATGGTACGGTAAGGTTGCGGTAGGTCTTTACACCGACCCACTTAGACCAAATTATTGGTTTGTTGTGATTCCATAGAATGAAAGAAGGGAGTAATTAAGTAAAAAATATTTTTTAGGGTGTTTTTAATTCGGCACAAAGCTGTAGAAACATGTTGTATTGAAACTGAAACAAGTGTTGACTTCAGTCATGTTACTAAGCGTTCCTCTCTACAAACTTTTCTACCACAACCAACTACAACTTTTTCGTCGTAAATTGATATGTTTTAAAGTTATTTTGATTAGAAATAAGAAAAGAAAGGTTCAAGTGTAGAAGCATTGCCCGGCCAGAAATCGAGCGCGGGATTCCTGGGTGACAGTTAAGCGCGCTACCAATAGACTATCGAGACCACTAGCCTATCGAGGCAAGCTCTACATTTCGGTGTCCATCAAATTTAAAGATAAAATCTATATATATAAAAATGGATGACAAACATCAAAACCGCTGAACCAATTGGCATGAAATTAGAAAAACAAGTAACATCTTCAGAGTGTTCCTGTGATGTGACCTTCCATACAACCAAAATTTGCGCTATCGCCTAAAAAGAAATGCCATACATCAGACGGTTTCTATCCGAAAAACTAAAACTTAGTAATTTTATTCAGATGAATAATGTTGGCAACTGTACAAAATATGGGCGTAGACGCACTATATCTATGTCCACTTTTTCAAAATTATGCTTATTCCTCATTTGTATGTGCCCACTTTTACTGCCCACAAATCAATAGAACATCTATATATCAGACGTTTTGATCGTAGATATAATACTAAAAATCGGTAATTTAATTCATATGTTTACTCTCGACAACTTTACAAAAATGGGCATGGTAGCAATATATCTGCGCCCACTTTTCAGAAATCATTTTAATTCGTGAGCTGTTTCGTTTTGATAGTGAAACTTGGTATGTAGATGCCATGGGTCCAAGTGGCAATCACTGTATATACATACATATAAGTATTGCCACTCCCACTTTTGCTACTCACAAATCAGTAAAAATGCTATATATCAAACAGTTTTACCGTAAAATTTTATAAATAATTGGAAAATCGTACATATCACTCCTGTTTTTAAATGTGGCGCTAAGACTGAAATCAAAAATTATAGACCCATCTATAAATTGATAACTATCTCTAAACTTTTTGAAAGAATTGTTAAAGAAAGGTTGTATTTTCTCTTAAAAAGTTTTTTATTCCAAATCAACATGGCTTTGTTACTGGTCGATCCACGGTAACAAATCTTGCCCTTTTTTCTGAGTATTGTATATCCTCCTTTGAATCTAAGCGTTGTTTTCTAAGGCGTTTGCTTAAGTCTCACATAAAATTTTAATAAATATACTCTCAAATATAGGTTTTCATTCAAATTTCTTTAAATGAATTCAATCATACTTAAGCAATAGACTTTGTTATGTATCAATAATATAAACTCATACTCTTTTATCGTATGTTAATTATATAATTCCGAAAGCATATTCGCTACTTGCTTTTTTTCGGCGTAATAGTTCAGAGTTCTTAGATCCGTATACACATAAATTACTTTACACTACATTTGTACGTTCGAAGCTAGAATATGCGTCGTTTATCTGGAACCCCCATTCTGCTAGACTTGAGCGGGTACAAAACAAATTTCTATAAATCTTGCTTAGATCTTTAAATGTCGTTGAGCCATTTCCCTCATATAACGTACGATGTTAGCTTATACGAATTCAATCTCTCGAAAGCAGGAGAAGAATCCGGTCGTTAATGATACTTTTTTATATAAGCTCAGGTCAAATTGATGGTCCTGCATTGTTAAATCTTATTAAATTCTTTTTTCCTTCTCGACATTAACGTCAACATAACATTTTCGCCATTCCATTTCATAGAAGTAGTTATGCGATCAATGAGCCAATTTTTAGAACTATGAATGATTTCAATGTGCTCTCCAGAACACATAGCATTGACGTTTCATTTTCAAGGGATAACTTTAATACTATCTTAAATGAATTATTTGTTTCTTAGTATCTATTCTTCTTAAAGCATAATATTGAAATTAAATTTGTTTTTCTATTATAAATGAAATAATTGTTAGTTTCATATATTTATTCTAGTCTGTAAGGATTGTATCCATAGACATAAACAAATAAATAAATAAAAAACAAAGACTTAAATTTGGCAATTTAGTTTATATGGTAACTGTCGCAAGCTGTACAAAAATGGGTGTGTCGCACTTTATTTACTCCCTCTTTTCAGAAATCATTTAGGGTATTCATGCAAAGTGGCAATCTTAGAATTTGAGCAATTAGTTATTTTTATCAGGCAGGTTGTATGAACAGCCCTTAAAGTCGATATTTCATTTTTTGCATATAATTTCAACTTCAATATATTGTCCTATGTTGCATATGTTGTCAGTAAGTTGTTAAGTTGTAATTTTCAATTAAATATTTGTTACTTTTGCTCTAATTCACAAATTTCTACCTACTTCTTGCCTTTTTGCCGGCTTCTAATAGGAAATGAATTAACTTTCGAAAAACGAAAACAGCTGATTGATTATAAAATTTTGCCACCTCGATTGCTCAACTAAATCGAAGGGCAAATATATCTGCTTTGTGCAAAGGGTTATCCATACAAATTTGACAGTTCATTTATAAGGCTGATAAACTTATACAGTTTATACCATTTATAAGGGTATTGCCCATGTGCAAGACTACCCTTATTATAATTCCTGGGTAAACATATGCCACGCTTACTTTTATGGCTAACTATCATACATAAAAAATTCATGTATGTGGGTCATTTTTTTACAAACCGTACAGATTTGAAAAAAAAAATGACCGACCCATTTTTGATGCTATACGTGAACTGATATTGATGGATAGAGTCATTTTTAGAGATTAGAATATTAGAAAATTAAATATTGTATAAATATAAGACCGTCAAAAAGAATTGATCGCGTTGGATTTCACATAATTTGACAATCGCTCAAAAAAGAATCACCAATTCGATTGGTGGAAGGAAATGATAAAGAAAATAAAATCGCGGTGCTTCAAAACATGTCCATGATATCGTAACAGGCGACGAATCAAGGATTTATGCATATGAACCCGAAACTAAACAACAATTGACTGTATGGGTCTTTTAAGACGAACCAAATGCAACAAAAGTTGTTCGCGGACGAAGCACTTCGAAGCAAATGGTAGCCTGTTTTTTTCGGAATAAATGGACATGTGGCCACTGTTTCATTAGAGCAACGTAGAACGGTCAATTCTGAATGGTACACCACCATTTGTTTGCCAGAAGAAGACGCCTGAAGAAACCTGAACATAAGTTCAAATCACATGGTTTGCATCTACCTCTGTTGGAGTGGAAAGGTGCCAAAAATGTTTAGAACTATAAAAATGTACTAAAAAAAACCAACGTTTGTATTTGAAACTAGCTGGTCCTGCAGACGTTGTTCTCCTCTTTCCGGTAGTTGCCTTTATGACTGCAAGCCTCATTTCATTACTCAGTTTCGGCTTTTCTATATTTCAAAGGAGTATTAATTATGAACCAACTTCCACGGTCAATATGTCATATGACATTCCAAACTGTTTCATAAGTTCTTACAGCTCTTTCTAATGTTCAAGATATAGTAAAATAGATAAAGCCACAGCAATTCCCGAACCTGTAAAAACTTTCCGTATTCGAAAACACCTCTTTGATGATTGTAGCTCTTAATAAGCAATTATGGCGGTTTACACGTAAAGTATCTCAAATCTTAACCATACCTTGATATTTTTACAATATTGAAATCTTAAAACTGTGGCCTTGAGTCTTGTTTAACCGCGTTGCTGCCGCGGCCCCGTTGGCAAACACCAACAAAATGTTATCAGTGAAGCTGTATGTGTAAATTGTGGTCGAATACCGAATTCCAAGGCTGTGCGGCCTATAACTCAATAGCTATTCAATTTCTCAAATTTTGGTTATATGGGAGGTGCCACGCCCCCTTTTATAACTCCATACAATTTTATCAGTAAAACGGAACGTGTAAATTGTGGTCGAATACCGAAATCCGACGCTGTGCACTTATAACTCCGAAGCTATTCGAATATTTCCCATAAAAAATTCAAACTTCTCATACAAAAAGCTCATTGATTTGTAGGCGGTAATGGGGGTGTGGCAAATTTTTCTAAACTTTCCCTGATATAAGGGGTCGTCCATAAACTACGTTACTAATTTAGGGGGGGAGGGATTTTGAAATGCACTACGATAAGTAACGGTAGGGGGGGAGGTGTTTAGATATTGTAACGTTACCAAAAATTAAAAAAATCGACGAAAAACCTCTAATTAATAACACAATCATTTCAAAAATTTTAAACCTTACATGTTTATGTTTGATCGTCTAAATTGATGGTTAACTTTAGTTTCAACGATTTCTTCCACCACCTTTTCCCTCGACACAGGAACCTTTTGGTATTCCTTCACCATCTCAGCACACGTCTGAAAAATTTGGGTCTTTGCTTTTGCGACAGGCTTTGATGTTAAGGCCTGAATGTTCTTGATCAAAGGAGATATCGTATGACATGTACTGTCCTTCTCAGAAAGAAGAAATCGGTTCAAGGTCGTGTCCTACCTGCGGCTTGTATTACGTTTTTAAAACTTCTATGAATTGCCATAAGTTTGTATTAAATCGTTTACAATAAATTGAAATAAAAAATACTATTTAAATAAATCAATTTTCAGAAAGCATTTACACAAAAACACATAACTTGGTGCAGCTCGGGTGCAGCCTTTAAGGGTACTCTGTCAAAGACCAGGTGAGTTTCTTTGCGTTAGAAATGAGGATTCACCTGAATGGGTCGACATAGAATCCGATGAAAAATTCTATTTTGAAGAATCCTCAACAAAGCTACCAGCTTTTCTTCTATCCCAGTGATTGAGAGCATCGAATCTTGGATCGCAGATGGAATAGCTTTTACAGATGATATTAATTATTGATTTTTTTCCAATTGTTCCTTTAGTGTATCAAGTCATACTAGTCACTAATACTAGTGAAAATTGTCAGAGCTAGTCAAAATACATAATCATTCGAATGAATTAATTTCATATGTCACGTTACTTTATGGGGGGGGGAGATGGGTTTTGAAAAGCACTACGAAAAGTAATGCAGGGGGAGGGGGGTAAAAAACCGGAAAATCAGTAACGTAGTTTATGGACGACCCCTAAGGCGAACAAAACACAAACAAAATTATTTACATCGGTTGAGCCATTTTCGAGCCTTAGCAACACTAACGCACTGCAATTGATTTATATATACATATAAGAATAAGATAGATATATAGATATAGAAGACTAAAGATAGATAGAAATGTATCTCAATATTCAAAAGTTTTTTTAATATTTGCTTAAAAAAAAGAAACACATTTTGCATCAGTTTTCTCAAAAATGTCATAATCTGAAGTCTTCTTTTTCTATGTCAATGTGTAAGTACCGAACCAATTCGTATTTAGCAACTTAATTGCTGAATGTATTATGAAAGTAGTGTAACAATTTCTTAGGTCTGATCAAAACTAAAAAGGCTTTTCCTGAAAAATCGACGTTTTTAGTTGTGACATTAAAACATGTAGATTTTTTCAGAGTAGTTCATCTCTTTGAAACTGACAGATTCACAAAAACAGTAAGCATGGGATAGTTAAAGTATCAAATTTCGAACATTGTTTTATATAGTCGCTTTGCAGGTTTCTTAAAAAATTTTACAAAATAAAGCAACAGAGTGACTATATACATATATTTAAAAAAAAACTTCATTTCTGACCCCATCCCCATTTGAGTCTTTCTTTTACACTTACGTGAAATTTTTAAGGTATTCAACAAACCATTCAAATATATTCGTATAACAGTTAAAATATTTTAACCTTTTCTTAGAGTCATCATAATTTTCTAGTTTTTAAATACGCCACATAAATTTTAGTATAATTCATACTACATATTTAATAAAAAAAAACAAAACAAAATTCTAATCCACAATAATTTATGATGATTAAATCAATAACTTGCTTCTTATAAAATATCACCAAATCTTAATTCTTATCAGAACTTTTTATGTAGTCGTTTTTAACTTATCAAAAGACTGAATCGCATAAAACTGTCTTAATGAATGCTACCGCTAAAGACTTGACTCGACTGTTATTTGTTTCCATATACATCAATGTTTCGAAAATAATACTTAATAAAATAGATAAAATATAGAGATGCGTTTCCTTGGCGCTTGTCTGATTTGTACGTTAACTGCTTGTTTTAAATATTCATGAGCTGATAGTTTCATTCATAAAACGTACACATACATAGATCTTGTTTTAACATCATCTATACCAGCCTGAATACACACGGCCCACTAGTTAACCGATACTGGTGGGGACTGCTCCAGCAGCAGCTGCTGTTGTGCCGGTTTTTTGTCGTTTGTGTTGCTGCTGCTGCTGCTGCTGCTGCTGCTGCTGCTGCTGTAGCTGTTGTGTGAAACTTTTCTATTTTGCCATTTTAATTCATAGATTTCAGTAGCTATTTCTCAATGAAACCGGTTTCGTCTTTCGACGCTTTTATCATACTACATCCTCACCTGAACCGACGTAAAAGCGTCAGCAGCTGCGTAAAGCAGCTCATCCGGTCAATACGGCTAGAAATAAAAAAGGCTTAGCAAAGTAAAGAAGAAAATTACAAACAAAAATAAGTAAAAAACAACATAAAGCCGTCAATGAGATAGTCGCATTTGATTTGGTACATAAAGTATATTGGCCACAACACAACAACAAAATCCTGAGAGTAAAACAAACTGACTTATTTACGCAAGCGCTATTTAGCCAAGTTAGAAGACAAAATTCAATTAACTAACTACAACCAAAACAATAAATGAGTAAGTAAGCATCTGCTCACCTCACAATTTGCCAGATGCACAAATTTATATCTTTTGCGTTAGTCAGTTGTGATTATTTGGCTTACATATGTAACAAGTACTGACCGTTAGCTGCTCGAAACTGCAAGATCATGACCATCAATAAATAAATACACACGCATTCACACTTTGCATTGTTTACAGGCAAAAGACGACAACAGAGATCAACCTATTTAAACATCCGGTGAATCCGTTCTATATACAATATCTTTCTAGCTTGCTCATTGCTGAGGATTTTGTGCGCGATGTGATGAAGGCGACGAACGTCACTTGCGGAAGTTCCCAAGATGCAAAACAGTTAATCTGACTATGAGTTGGTAAGAAGTGCAATAAAAGTGTACAACATAACTAGAAATGAGCAGCAGAACGTACGCAGGATATGAACAACACTTCCTGAAGTTGAGAGTTGAACCTGTAGGCCAACATTTATGTTGGAATTGAAATTGAAGCTACAAGTAATGTGCTTTGGAACTGGGTCGAACGGAAGTGACTGGGCTTTTGATATTGACTGTTATCTTTTATTGAAATAAAATGTCATTTCATTGCAATTAGTGTAACTTCAAATTTTCAATAAAATTTACCAGAGCTGGGCATTATGCGAATACAATTATTTTTCAATGACAATTACAATGACAATTAATGTGCGGAGATTTTAATATAAATCTTTTAACGAATGATTCCTATCGACAATTGTTGACGGATAAGATATCATTGGCCGGGTTATCTATAGTAAACACAACTGAACCAACTCGTTTCTGTCCTAATGCTACTCCAAGTCTTTTAGATTATTTTATTGTATCTGACCTATCGCTCGTTTCACTATTTGATCAACTGTTGTTTGTTTCCGATCACGATTTAATTTTCTGCTCGTTAAATATAAATATGTCTCGTCATGTCTCTTCTACTTCTTTCTCGTACCGTGATTATAAAAATATCAATTATCCTAATATGTTTCATGATTTGTCTTTAATATCATTTAATGACTGCTGGCATTATAGCTCAGTTGATGATAAGCTTTGTTCTCTTACAACCCCTGTTAAATATCTATTTGAGAAACATGTTCCTTTGAGAACAATTGCCTTAAAAAATTCATCTTGCCCTTGGTTATCTCAGAATATTCTCAATGCTATAAAAAAGAGGAATAGATTACACAAGCTTTGGAGAAGAGCACCCTCATCTGCAAACTGGGAAAGTTATAGGTTGGCCAGGAACGAATCTGTTCAACTAACAAGGCAGTCTAAGACCCGTTATTTCACTGCCAAACTTAATCTGTCCCTTTCTACTAAAACTTTATGGAGCAATATACGGAATCTTGGAGTGAGAAAAAATAATTCCCCTCCTTGCAATATTCACCCAGACTTATTGAATGATTTTTTTGTTGATAATACTGCACCTTTAAGTAATAATATTACTTCTTTTGGTAGTTTGCGTGCTCCGTTCTTGTTTGAGTTCACACCTGTTAGTGAACTTGATGTTGGGAATTGTGTGATGCAGATTAAGTCAAATGCTTTGGGTGAAGATGGTATTCCCATAAAATTTATAAAGCTCATTCTTCCGCATATTATACGTCCACTAACGCACATTATTAACCACTGCTTTATATCTTCTTCATTCCCGAGTGTATGGAAAATTGCAACTGTCTTGCCCGTGGCTAAAAAATCTAACCCTTCTGGACCTAATGATTTTAGGCCAATAAGTATATTGTCCTCTTTATCTAAGGTATTTGAAAAACTTATTAGTCTCCAAATTAATTATTTTTTGGTCAGGAATAATCTCTTGTCTCCTTATCAATCTGGTTTTCGGCGGGGGCATGGGTGTGCTTCGGCCGTTGTTAAGGTCTTTGATGATATAAGACCTCAATTTGATGCAGGGTTATTGTCCTTACTTTGCCTACTTGATTTTTCTAAGGCTTTTGACAAAGTTAATCACTCATTTCTATGCCAAAAACTTAGGTATATGTTTGGGTTTTCTTTTAGTGCAGTTAACTTAATCTCCAGTTATTTGTCAAATAGATCTCAAAGAGTGAAAGTTGGCCACAACTTTTCCCACCATAAGCTCGTCTTAAGCGGTGTTCCACAAGGCTCGATTCTAGGTCCGCTTCTTTTCTCAATTTTTATTAATGACATCTTTTCTGTCTGCAAACATGCTTCTCTTCATGCCTATGCAGACGATATCCAACTTTATCTCTCTGGTAGAATTGAATGCTTGAATGAATTCTCTGGTAGATTGAATGAAGATCTTAGTAACATACATCAATGGGCTTGTTGTAATGGTCTTCAATTAAATGCTGCTAAATCGTATGTTCTACCAATATGTAAAAATAAAACTATGTTAAATGCTGTTCCTGAATTATATATTGGTACAAACAAGCTTAATATTGTTACGAAAATTGTAAACCTTGGTTTTTGTATGAATTCGTTCCTTTCTTGTACTGATCATGTTAATAATGTTGTCCAAAAAGTTTATTATATCCTACGTAACTTGAGAATGTCCGCCAACTTATGCACTATTGAATTAAAAAAATTACTAGTCCAGCAACTTATCATGCCCGTCATAACATACTCTGATATAGTTTACAGTAAACTTGATTCATCGTCTCTGCTGAAACTTAATGTTGCTTTTAATTATGCCACACGTTTTGTGTATGGGTTAAACAAGTTTGACCATCTTTCTAGCTTTAGAAATGCAATACTTGGTTGTAGTTTGAATGATTATTTCCACGCTAGAAATTGTATTTACATCCATAAAATCATTCACACTAAAACACCTCATTATCTCTACGAAAAACTGCAATTTAGCTTATCTAGGAGATGTAACTTACTAATTATCCCCAGACATAGCTCTCTAATCAGTTCAAATCTCTTTATTATTAATGCTGTAAGACTGTGGAATGCATTGCCTCGTAGAATAAGAGAAATCTCGAGGAGGGAAACTTTTAGGCAATCAATTTTTTCTCACTTTTCTACTACTTAATCTTATCTTATTTTTATTCTCTAAAATTTATTATTTCTTACTTAGTATTTTTAAGCTAATTAAATGGATTTTACTATTTTTTTCATGTTTTATTATTGATGTTCACTATTTATGTTTTACTAAGCTTAAGAAAAAAATAATTTGTTGTTATCTCTAATTAATTCAATATTGTTAGAATTTATTTTTCATTGTACTGTAAAAGAACTTAGTTTCTTATTTGTACTCAATTTTTCGATTTTCTAAATAAATAAATAAATAAATAAATTACATTAATCATAATCTATAAAAAATTAACGATTACTGTACTTGTAATGCAAAAAGAGTATTGTGTACTGTTTACGCCAAACGTAAACGAGTGTGTATTAAACACGTCCGCTCGCCCTACTCGCTGCTTGGGGCACTACCGCTGACAGTTACCGTTCGGCAACAGCAACGTTGCGCCAGCGTCTTAGGCTGCCCGCATTGTAAGCGCCGAAGCAGACAGGCAGGCAGGCAGGCCCTGCGAAGAAATGAGATAAAAATAACTTTTGCTCTGCGGGTTGCTCTGCGGGCAACCTTATGTTCATTCGTTTGAGAACACTTGAAGCAACATCCAAGACGCTTCCCTGCTTCTATCCTTTCGTCTATTTTCATGGACATGAAAATTGGGTACTCATGAACAGGGTGATTGCTATTGCAAATTCTGCATACAGCACCATCCGATTCCCATTGGGTGTTGAAAATCGATGGTTTAGGGTCGTTTGTAATTTGTTTGACTACAAATTGTCAACAAATTGTTGGGTTGTTTTCGGGGCAGGCTATGGAGCAACATTCATATGGTATGAATTTACTCTTTTTTCTACTCACCTGTTGGGTCCATTATGACTGGAGTGAGAAAACCTTTTCTAACCCACAGATTTAAAACGCTAGAATTTGTTGGCGATATAAAGTTTGGTCTCCCAACCCGAACAGTAGGTGCGTAGGTAACTGGTCTAAACCAGTTTCTGCCAGCCCAACAAAGTGCTGTGAGCTGGCAACGCAATCCACAATCAATCCAACCCTTTGAATTGGAGGCCCAGGACCTGGTGATAAAGACTCTCACGTGTAACTAATTTTTACTTATTTACGAACAAGCTTACAAATGCGATAAATTTATATATTCCCAAGTTTTTTGCTAAAATATCTAAAAAGCCTAAATGGTTCAATAGAGAACTTCTAAATATTAACAACATGAAAAATAAAGCTTTTAAACTACATAAAATGTCTCCAAATAATGTTCAACTTCATAAAAAATACCGTTGCCTACAAAAAAAATTGGACTACTTAAATAAATCTCTATATAAAAACTATATATTTCAGGAAGAATCAAATCTAAAAACAAATAATAGCAAGAGCTTTTGGCATTTTATTAATAGTAAGAAAAAATCGGCTGGTATTCCAAATGCAATTCACTATCTTAACACTACTTCATCTGATCTTTCCTCGATTTGCAACCTTTTCGCCAATTTCTTTGAATCGGTTTATGCCTCTCCAGCAACCAATCCATCAAGATTTCATATAGAATCAATAGATTTAATTAATAGCGGATGCATTAAACTATCCGTGTTTGAAGTTGCGAATGGTCTAAGGCAATTATACACAGATAAAAATCCTGGGATGTATGGTTTTCCACCTATTGTATTAAAAAACCTCTTGTGACTATTTTTAATCAATCCCTTGCCACTGGCAATTTTCTTCCGGAATGGAAAAATACTTTTATAACACCAATTCACAAATCTGACTCCAAGAATGACGTTTCAAATTAGAGACCAATTTGCAAAATATCGTCGATTCCTAAGTTGTTCGAAAAATTGGTTTACAGCAGACTGACTTTTCTTCTAAAAGAAATTATATCTTCTTTTCAACATGGGTTTGTTACTGGGAAATCAACAGTTACTAATCTAAGCATATTTTTCAATTACGTTTTAAATAGTCTTGAAAATGGTTATCAGTGTGATGTCATTTTCACTGATTTCTCTAAAGCGTTTAATAGAGTTCACCATAGTTTACTTATCGACAAACTTAAAAGAATTGGTTTTCATTCAAATATTTTAAAATGGCTCAAGTCATATCTAATTGGACGCACACAATATGTACGTATCAATAATAAACTTTACTTCTGAAAGTGCGACTACCTGGCGTTCCCCAAGGTAGTCACTTAGGGCCTCTTCTATTCTTATTATTTGTTAATGACATTCCAAAAATTTTGAATTTGTCACAATTTTTAATATATGCCGACGTTATTAAAATTTTTTCTCGTTTGAAGCTCAAAAATAAATGCTCCGATCTAGAGTTGGCTCTGAATAGATTATCAACTTGGTGCAAGGAGAACTTGTTGGCACTTAATATTGCGAAATGTCAATGTTTAACTTTTTACAGGAAGTTTAATCCATTAATCTACCCTTAAAGACTGGATGGAGTAGTTTTATCAAGAATAACCGAAATGAAAGATTTTGGTGTAATTCTTGATCATAAACTTAATTTCCATAGGCACATGGATTATTTGATAGCTAAAGCTAATTCCATGCTAGGTTTCATGTCAAGGAATTTAAAGGAATTTAATGATCCTTTTTCACTTATTTCCTTATATAACGCCTTCGTAAGGTCAATTCTAGAATACTGCTGTATAACATGGGACTCAAACTACTTATTTCTCTTCTGATAGAATAGAAAGGATTCAGAGGCGTTTTACCAGACTAGCAATCAGCCGTTTAAGATGCAACATAGATATGCCTACATATAAAGTAAGATGTCTTCTCCTCGGTATGCTTTCTCTAAAAATATTTTGCCATAATGTTTATTAGTGATGTTATTTATTATAGAATTAATTGTCCAGTTTATTACTTAAAATTGGTTTTCATATACCACCGCGTGACCTCCGATCACAGAACTTATTTCATGTACCTTACCAAAGAGTAAATTATACCTGAAATGAACCGATAGCGCGTTGTTCAAAACTGGTTAACTCTGTATGCTTGCACGTAGACTTTAAAAATTGGTAAAAAATTATAATCTTGGCTGGAGCATAAATGCTTTTAAAAATTGCTTGTATTCATATTTTCATGGTATTAGTAATATATCTAGTATTTAAATCTTTTATAACTATATATAATATATATAGTCAAGTATTCAGTAAGGAAAATTACACGGTGTTACAAAAATAAATTTTTTTCTGTCCTATGAACCAAATGCACATATTCGGAAAGAGGGGTAAAAATAAAAATACACGTGTATCGTCGATTTTCATGTACACGTCAGAATTTTTTTTTTTAAGTTTGAAGTATAAAGCTCGTAGTGGCCTGTGTGGAAGCCTTTGGACCGATTTTTAACCCTTTTTCAGTGATCTAATCGAGCTGATTTTTTGCAGGCAGACTCGTGGAAATGTCTGTAGCACGTCAAATTTTTTAAAAACAATTTTTATCAATTCTCAGATTTTCCCCAATTTTTAATATTTTTGAAAAAAAAATATTTTTTTCACTTTTCTTAGCATAACTTGAAGGGACTCCAAATTTTTAAACTACTAAAGCGTTAGAAAAAAAAAATGTTTTTTGACCCATCCTACTCGATATAGTTGTAGTTAATCAATAGTTCTTCTAACCTTCTAACACTAAACAGTTTTTGACTTTTACAACACTTACAACTGGTCTAGGGACCCTCAAACGATACTACATGTCCATCCAACTTCCATCGGACATGTCCATCCGCCTTGATTTCTTGCACACGAACGATACTACATGTGTGATGACTTGACAGGTCGGATGGACATGTAGTATCGTTTGAGGGCCCCTTCTGACAGATGAAATAAGGAATTGCAATATTGTTTTAAGTTATGTTGTGCGAAAACGTATTTCTATATATTTCATCTGAAAAAAATGCAGTGTCCGACGCGAAGTAACTTTTGTAACGTTTGTGACTTATTCGCACCAAGTAAAAATTTCAAAAATATTACTAAAACAGTGGTGAATTCGTTTCAGAAAATATTTAAGACTGCTTATGTTCCTTACTTGTGGTATACTCCGGAAGTCGTGTGCGACTATTGCTGCAGAAATTTGTGCAAGTTTACTGATGGAAGAAGGTCAACAATAAAGTACGCTGTACCAACAATTTGGCTACCACGCACGGAGCACTGCAATGAATTGTGCTACTTTTGTGTAACTTTTGCTCGCTAAAGATCTATTTTCTTCACAATCATTTAGATTTCTTCCCTGATGATTTAGGAGCTTGTAGCGATGAGCATGGCGAAAGGTTCCATCAGGACATTGCGGCTATTGAAAAGCGCTTTAAAGGAAAAGACATTACGCATATGCTTGGCGAATACTGTTGGTCTATTTGTCGCGATACTGAAGCAAATGCTTACAACCGCAAAAATAAAAGGCCTAAATTTCTTTAAAAACATTAAAATTTTTAATGTAACAATTCTTTATTTTTATAAAACAAAAGTAATAAAAAAAATTGTTTTTTTAACGAACTGAAACCTTAAAAAAACGATAACCATTAAAAAAATATATATACAGTCAGCAAAAAAAAAAGTTGTACACTAACCGAAATCAAATAAATTGAGATAAACTGTAAAAAGTATAGAGTAAATATATACTTATTATATATCAAAGTAAAGCTTGAAACGCATACTGTAACATTAAATAAAAATTATCTTCCAATTGTCTCTATTCCAAGAGAGAAAATAATAAAAACAAAAATATGCCAATTTCACTCAGCAAAAAAAAACTTGTACACTTGTCTCTTTCGTTATGAAAAGAGTCCCGTTATAAAATGTAAAAGCGAATATTGATAACTTTGTATGTAAAGTTATTGGAGTTTTGTTTTTCAAACTGATCGCAGCATTCTATATTCGTTAAGTGTTAAAAGATGGCTAGAAAACAGATTTCAAAAGATTTAAAAGAACTTATCATAAAACTACGGAATGAAAAAAACTCAGTGCGAGATATTGGGAAAATAGTTAAAAAACCCCACACTACGGTTCAGTATGTAATAAAAACATTTGAAAAAAATAAGACTTTTGAAAGACCCTGTGGAAGTGGACGCCCTAAGAAGATTAATACTCCCCAAATTAAACGGAAAATAGTCAAATTTGTTAAAAAAGATTCAAAAGTTTCCGCCGTTCAGATCGCAAAAGAGCTTAAAAGTAGCAATATTGTTGATGTCACTCCACAAACCATGAGAAATTTCCTGCATTCGGAAGGACTACATGCACACGCACCTAGATAAAAACCACTTCTCTCTAAAGCAAATGTTAAAAAGCGCTTGGACTATGCTAATCAGTTTTTAGACAAAGACAATATATTCTGGGATAAAGTTATGTTTACCGATGAGTCCAAATTTAATTTATTTACCTCTGACGGACGATGTTACGTATGGAGAAATAAAGGAGAAGCTTTAAATCAGCGTAATGTTACGAATACGGTTAAACACGGAGGTGGTAATGTGATGGTCTGGGGTGCAATGGGTGCAAATGGCGTTGGAAATCTCGTATTTGTTGAAGGAAGCATGAACAAAACAGACTATTTAAATATTTTAAAGAATAATTTGGCACAATCCGCCCAAAAAATGGGGTTGGAGAATGGATTTGTGTTTGTCCAAGACAATGACCCAAAGCACTCGGCCCATATTGTTAAAGAATGGTTGCTTTACAACACTAAAAAAGTGCTTCCCCACCCTCCACAGAGCCCGGACTTAAATCCAATTGAGCATCTCTGGGCATTTATGAAAACAAAATTAAAGGACTATCATATTTCTAGCAAAGAAACCCTTAAAAAGGCCTTGATGGAAATATGGGATTCAATTCCTGAAGAAGTGACGAAAAATCCGGTCCACTCGATGCCAAATAGGCTCCTAGCTGTAAAAAACGCCAAAGGCCACCATAAAAAAATATTAATAAATCATAAAATTTCGTATTTACTTGAATATTTTTAAGATTTTTCTTAGTGTACAAGTTTTTTTTTGCTTAGTGAAATTTTAATATTTTTGCTTTTGTTATGTTTTTCGAGACGTATAAATAATACGGAAATAATTTTTAATACATGTTATAGAATGGATCTCAAGCTTTTATATGATATATAATAAATGTACATTCACTTCATACTTTTCACATTGTTTTTCAATTTGTCTGAATTCAGTTAGTGTACAACTTTTTTTTTTGCTGACTGTACTTCAAACTTAAAAAAAAAAAATTCTGACGTGTACATGAAAATCGCCGATACACGTGTATTTGTATTTTTTTATCCCCTTTCCGAAAAAGTAAATTTGGTTCATAGGACAGAATGTGTGTAACACGGTGTTATAATCCGTTGATGAAATGAACTAAATAAATAATTTACCCACACCTTCGATTGACCCGAACATATGTGAGACCCTGTCTGGCCACCAATTGGCAGACACTCAATTTTATATGTCTCGACCCGTAGATATGATCATTGGCTGTGTTTATATCCTCTTATTATTCGAAGTGGTGTTCAGCGCAATATAGGCGGATGCCTACTAGCGCAAGAATCTGAATTTGGATGGCCCGATTCCTGAGTCAAGAGCCTGTAAGATCGTGTCGTTACACAACACCTTAAGAAGTAATGACTTCTTGGCTCAGTTGAATAAAACGAAGATAGAACCCAACACAAAACACAACAGATTCACATGCAAATGTCAATGAACACTGTTGAATGTCCAATAACCCATTTGGTACCACCCAAGACGTTCAACCTACAAAGTTAACTGCCAAAGCACCCGAAGAAATTAGAAATAAATTTGCTTCAATGCCACGATCTCCTCGAGTCATCGCCAACAACTCACCCACCCGTTGTTCTCAAGCGATATATGAGAACTTCGATGAAACAACGAAGAAAAAAAAGGTGAAACGAGATAGGCTTAACCCAATAAGCCATAAAAAATTATCCTCCGATAAATATACACCGCTATTTACTCGGAATCTCTAGTCTCGTCAAAAAATGCGATCCTAACCTAAGATCACTTTTTTGACTCGAGTAAAATAATTCAACCCGAACCCGATATGAGAAATTCCACCCATGATAAAAGAAAAGTTTACTTATTAAAAACGTAGTGGTGCTACACTCTTCTCTCTCTTCTCTACTCTACTCTGCTCTAATCTACTCTACTCTAACCTACCCTAGTCGAAATAACATATTACACTCGTATGTTATAAGCTACGCACTGAATTTGAATAAAATTAACTATTTGTAAACACTTAACTCGCTTAGAATATCTGCGTTCAAAATGGAGAAAAATAGACTCAGCCAAAACAATCACCGTACCCAAAAAGTCTATATACAAATTACGAAGCTGGGCATTTTGCGATTACACTTACCTTCCGATTACAATTACAGTAGTCGTTATCTATAAAAATTAACGATTACTACGATTAATAGAAATGTAAAAAATATATTTTACGATTAATGTAAATAATAATAAATATAGTGGCCATTTCAGCCCTTAATTTATGAACTGGGAACTGAACCCGGGCTACCGCGCTTCTTTAGCTTAAGGGCCAAGCACTCTACCCAGTCGGCTACAGCCACCACGTACTACTTCAATACGTTTACCGCAATTTATTTGCTGCATAAATAATTATATCTTAAAATGGCGTTCACAAAAAAAAAAATGTATGTGAAAGTCTAATCTAAGTGTTCAGTCCAATTATGTATGATTTTCAAGGGGAATCGTAAAATAAAGTTTTCATTTTTAAGATAAACCTCTGTTCAGTTTCATGTGAAATTCCACTCAAATCTCCATACAAAAAGTGACATCTGCGAAACGAGCGTGGAAATTTTCACAACATGTTTGTCAGAGCAGTACTCTGTTCCGCTGCCTAAAATTATCGCAACATGTTTCTGAGCAACATTTTTTCACAACAATTTAATTTTACTGCCTATTTATTTTGAAGTGAAAAGAGAGATATCAAATGAAATCTCCCAACTTATTCTCCGAGTCTCTCTGAGAAACGTTGCCACAGAAATTCCTCACAACAAACTTTAAGTCAGAAATTTCACGCAACAAATAAATAGATGTTGCTAGCGAAATTTCACGCAAACGAACAGAGTACTAGTCTTAAAGCTCAAAAACATTTTGGAAATTTTTAAAGCCAATTTGCTCATCAACCTTCAATATTCATGAGTGTAAATAAAAAAATGTGATATCTTTATCTGCTATTTTAAAAATGAAAACTCCCTTTCCCGATTCCCCGGTAAAAATCATTCATAATTGGGCTGATTGTCCAACTTTTCCCCTTACTAAAAACAAATAAATTACAGAAAAAAAATATTCCAAAATTATTTAATTTTCGTACAATGTGGTTTGTCAATGTGTATATCAACAAATTCAATAATACATAATATATATAAATTGATACGAGCGGTCAACAAATTATAAATTATTATCTGAAATATTAAAAATCGATATTTGCCTAAAACAATACTAATTTTGCAAATGAGAAATCGGAAAGAGCGTGCCGCCGTGAACTATTCCAGCAAAATATTAAAGTATTTCTACTGGCGCCAATGAAGAGGATCTTTTAAAAGAGGATATCTGTCAAATATATAAGCATCTGTTCTTCAATCATTTAAGTATCGGAAAAACCACTCTACAATTTTGTGTGATACATTTTCGTTGCTATGTTGATCCGAATTATCTATCTTATTATGTTGATTTTCTATGACTTAAAAACAAATTCTAGATGTTTGATAGTTTAAATCATTCTTGATTTTAAATACAAATTCTAGTTGTTTGATAGTTTAAAATCGCTTATTGAGCTTTAGGTCAGGTTAGAACAATTAATTGCTCTAACGAATTTTTCCAAAGAAACAACAACATTTTCACTATGAAAAAAAAAACACAACTAGCTGATTTTATTGCAATTTCGGCACTGCTACAGGCTTCATCAGATACAACAATAACAACGGGAAAATTGAAAGGGAGAAAAAGTGAGAAATTGACACTGAAATCTCATCGCCTCTGTGGTGCAGTGCACTTATGCGCTTGCACGGCGTGTCACAAAGATTTCTGATGAAGCCTGTAGCAGGGCCAAAATTGCAATAAAATTAGCTAGTGATGTTGTCTCTTTCATATTGAAAATGTTGTTGTTGTTTCTTTAGAAAAATTCGTTACAGCAATTAATTATTCTAATCTGACCTAGAGCTCAATCAACGATTTTAAACTATCAAACAACTAGAATTTGTATTTAAAATCAAGAATGATTTAAACTATCTACAATTTGTATTTAAATCATAGAAAATCAACATATTAAAATTTGATTTTATAACAATTTCTGTAATCGTAATAAAAAAATGTTGGTTATGACTTCAGTAATCGTAATTGAAATTTTTTTATTGATAACGAATACTATAATCGTAATGAAAAAAATATCTTGATTACAATTAAGCTATCAAATATTGACTATTTCTCTTATCCTAAATTTTTCCCCATTTCTCTTCTACAATGCTTTATCTACTTCCTTTCATTCTTTTTTTGCCTAGTTATGATAAGTAAAATTTGTTAATTTGAATGAGCTTTTTCTTTTTATTGCTAAATATTTTTTTGTTTTTTGATGAGTTAAATTTTAATTGTTAGCTTTATGCTCTATTTTATGTTTTTTATTGATTATAATGTTTTTATATTTTTAAATTTAAAATTTAAAGTTTGTATTTGTATTTGCATTGTGTTTATTATGTATGGGCATTTTCAGAAAAAAAGTCTACCGTGACCAAAAAATTAAAAACTTATTATTTTATTATATCATTTAAGAGAAAATTTTTAAATTTACTAGTTTCAGCAATTTCTACATAAATTCATTAACCATCATGATCAAATCGTCTGCACTGTTTCACAAATGTAGTTTTTCTTTTTCGTAAATCTTTCGTAAATCTTTCGTAAATGATTCGTAAGCTTTGGTATTTTAGTAAAAATGGAAGGCATTGGCTAGAGATAAAGAAAAAATGGTTGCGGCAAGGAAAGGGCAGTATAATAAATTTGTTTTATAATTACTTTATTACATAATTACTTAACTATCTAATTACTTAAAAACCCAATTAAACTGAAATGGATATTTTAGATCCATGGATATTTGGATATTCGGATCAAAAATCCTAATAAAAAAATTACCGGAAAAGATTTTTAAATTTGATCACTTGCAAAATAAACTTATGTTATTTTAAAATCTTTTAAAAAAAGTTTTATTAAAAAAGTCTTGCCCAATTCAAAGAGTTTTGGAAATTTTGTAATCCAAGTCAGAAATAACTTCCGTTTTTTGAAACGTAACGCCAGCACATATTTTTGCTTATATCTTTAGATCCTTAGGGTTAATTGTTGTCATTGTTTTTTTAATATAGTGCTACTTAATTACTATGCAAAAATCAAAAAAACTTTTTAAAAATTAGACTTTTTAATTCTTTTTTAGTATTTATTCGTAGAAATCGTTCGTAACGCCAGTTTGAAAATGCCCATATACTTAAAAATTAGTACAGTAAAATCGATGAAAGTCTTTTAGCGTAAACACTTAAAAAACATTTTAAAAACAAAAAACAAAAAATAAAGCTTAAAGCTAATAATAAAAATTTAACAACGCAAAAACAATTTAACATTAAAAAATTTATGTATATAAATTAAATTTAAATTTGATTTTAATTAAATTTTAAATTTCATCATTCGAAATATATTGCACCATAGATGTGCCGAAACATGTTCGATTTTAAATTGATGACATATGACCCGAAATATTAGCTTTAAGCTTTATTTTTTGTTTTCTGTATAATTTAATGTTTTTAAAGTGTTGTACGCTAAAAGACTTTAAAATTAAAATTTAAAATTTAAAATTTAAAATTTAAAATTTAAAATTTAAAATTTAAAATTTAAAATTTAAAATTTAAAATTTAAAATTTAAAATTTAAAATTTAAAATTGTTTTGTAAAATTTAAATTGTTTTTGTATGTTTAATTTTCATAGATCTTACTGTACTAATTTTTCAGTTTGTATTATAAATGCAATGCAAATACAAATACAAATACAAATTTCTGTTCAAAAAGTTATATAAAAAAAAATTAAATAAATAGAAAGTAAGACATAATTTTTTAGGATAAGAGATTATTTTGGTCTTTCGAAATATTAAATAAAAAAAAATTAAATCAATTGAAATTAAGTGATTATTTTGTTAGGATAAGAGAAAATGAGATAAATATAAACATTGTATATAATATAGAAACATAAGCTTGAGTTTCATTGCGAAACAAATGGTTTTATTTTGAGAGTCACGAACCCTGGACCACGACCAGTGATACCTCGGCCGAAAAAGGTTCGTCACAATGTCTAAAATTCTTTCTTTTATCGTTTTCTTCCATATCTTATAGTTTAGCTTTTGTTTAAGAAATGCTCTATTTACGCTCATATCCCAGATCAAAGGTCAACAATCTAAAATCCAATCACATTGTGCGAACCTCTTCATCCAGACCTTTCATCTGATACCTCATTCACGATTCTTCCTCTTTCTGACTCTGAGAATTCTTACTAAATTTAATATAAACTTTCAACGCTCATATTTCGGGTCATAGGTCATAATTTTAAAATTGAGCATGTTTCGGCAAATCTATCGTGCACTATATTTCGAATGATATAATTTTCATTACCGTTATTTTAAAATAAATATTAAATAAATATTAAAAAATTGTACGACAACATTCGATGTTTGCGTATCTTTTTATATAAAATTCTTCTGTGCATGGCTTTGTCACTGTACTCCTCCTTAACGGCTGGACTGATTTTGATGAAATTTTGTGTTTGTCTGCGGCTGGGTCTGTAGATGGTTTTGTTTTAAAGTTTGACCGATACGTGGCGCTGTTAGTGCTGTGCAAACAAAATTACTAAAATACACAATGAATAAAAATAAATAAAAAAAAATCTTAAATTTTTATGATAGGCTTGATTTTTCGATCGTATAAAACGTTTTTAAATTTTTACTTTAAAAAATTTAAATCAACCCTACATTTATGCATACCATATGAAAGAACATTAAAAAGTCAATTTTGGTTTTAAATATTATTTCAACAACAAATATTTTTACCAAATTTTTTTGCGAAATAATGAAATTCGTTAATGTTTTTTTTTTTGGAAAATTATAAAAATTAGAACGAAAACGGAAATGAAAAAGATTGAAAAACGATTGGACTGACAATTAATCAAAATTTCAAACAAAAAAAATTAATTCTATCCTTTGTAGCATTAATGAGTTATTAACTTTCAAAGCCAGCACTTTCATTTTTGATTGATTTTTTTTCTATTTCACCAAAAAATAAGAGTAGTACCAAAAACTTTTTGCGTGTACGAATGTTTTTGTGGTGTCAATTTCTTGGAACTTTTAAGCAACTTGCAATTGCTATAAAAAACGAAATTTTTCTAAACTTTGAAAAAAGCTATCAAAGAAAATGTCGAACTGAATGAAGAAATATCATATAAGCTAAACATGTGCCAACGTCAGTCAAATCATCACCCTCAAAGCAGCGCACAGCATTACATTGCGTTGCGGTGTGCTGCGTCGCAGTACGACTTGCAGTAATATTCAGTCTGCGATTTCTATTCATTCATTTTAAGTCAAACACGGTAACTATTTTCGTGATTATAACTATGAGTGGAAAACTAAAGCAGATATCTGAATGAAATTCAGCTGTTCTGAAAGTGTTAAATTGGTTGTACCCAATGGGAATAACTAATGATCTGCTACTGGTTTTGCTACGAGGCTACAGAGATGATTTGGAAAAATTACGGGTCTGAAAACTAGCTCACAAAAAAAAAAGCAAAGAAAAAAACACAATAAATACACATAATTACAGCATGCTTTACGCTAGTTCCAAGTCCAAGTGATCTTTTTATTATAATAGGACTCAGAGTAGCAAAAGCTACAGCAACCCGGGGGCACACACTCGCGTGTTTACAGACCCAATGAATGTGTAAGGAGTGATGAAGGGAGAAGAGAGCAAGGCAAAACGTTGTATTGTGATCAAAAGACACACAATGAGAAATACAGTAGCCACAAACCACAAGCATCCACTGACCGCAGCATCCATTCATTAATACAACCAGCAAGTCAGCCAGTCATTCATACATTCATCCATCTATCCATCCATCCATCTATCTATCTATCTATCCAGACTTAGCATACGAGTAGCTTACACATACAAAGCACAGTTTTTTTTCGGTTAGTAAACCGGATGTTCCTAATCATAGTTAGTTGTTTCAAATTAAATACGTTGTGTTTCGTTTTCTCTCAATCAGCGGCTGTCTCTTTCTGCCACTTTTGCAGTGAGCACCGCGCTGTTTCTGTCTTTCTTTCTGGCTGCAGTAAGGCTGGAGAAGAAGGCTTTGAGGGCCAAAGCATACCGCCTGAGCTACAGGCCCTCGAACGGCGGGTTTTATCGCTAAATTTGCATACAATTTTTTTCAAAATTATATAATTTTTTCTATTCTTTTTTTTCAAGTAATTCTCGCTCACATTATTAATCGTTCTTTATTGTTTTCATTAGTGCTTTTTAGCTTGCTTTTTAGATAAGCGCTAGCCAAACAAGCCAGGGTTGACTTCATGACGCTTAACAGTAGCCTATCGCTTCGCCAGCAAATTCAATTAGATATCCACAGAGGAAAAAACATTGAGAAAAAATCATTTCATTATTTTTCATCATCATTGAATGAAATACGCTGGCCAATGAAATGAATGGCAAACATTTAAATGCTTCGATGCATTTCCATGCATTGATCGCGCCGTTATGATAACAAAATACATGAGAACAACATTCAGTCCGTCCGTCCGTGTGTTTGTCAGTTAGTCAGTCTATCGATCAATCAATTATTTTGCATTGCAATAAAGCAACTCATACGCATGCGACCTGCTGCTGCTACTGCTGCTGTTGCGAATAATAATTAGCAATAATTGCTCGTTTGCAAACATACTTAATTGCAATGTTTAAGAGTTCAATTAAAATTTAATATTGTATAAATTGCCAGGCCTGAGTTTTATTGACTTCTATTTTACATGCGGCAAAAGAAAAAAAAAGTAATCACAAGCATAGAGTTTTCGATAAGCAGCTTTTTTTATTACATATCTTTGCATTATTATAATGAGTGTAAAAAGAAAAACCGCTAATTTCCATTAAAGATATACTTATAGTAAAAGAGAAAAAATGGTTAAGAGTTGGACGTACATATTTCTGTAATATTTCTTTTTCGCACAGAACCATTTTCTGCTCTTAAAATTTTATCACAAATAAATGAAATCTAAAAAATCTTTGATCGAAACTTGAGAAATTTTGCATTGTTTTTTTAATCATAAATTTCCATATTTTAAAAATCTGATATTTTTTGCTCATTTTTTATAACTTTAAAAAATATGCTCAAAAATATTATCTTTTTTAACAAAAACTTATAATTCGATTGATATGTCGATTGATATGGTTGTGACATCAAATTTAAATACCTTTTATTTTATGTATCGCTTGTTCTATCAAAAAAGAAGTTCATAAGTTACTTGCAATTTATTAGAACGTCCTTATTTGCAAATGTGCAACAGAACTTAGAATGGTGTTGTTTTTCGAAATCAACATTTTGAGGAAATAGCATTTCTGATTTTTTTAAAAAACTTAAGAGCCTCATTGGCACGGTTTGTAAACATCGCATACTCGTATGTATGTTTTCTAGCATGTGTGTAAGCCAAGCCCAGTTGGAAAAGCAGCCCTTCTGTACATCTGTCCGCAACATGCCTCGGGAGGACATCAAACATGCTCGCCTCCATACCCGCTTATATCTTTTTTTGAATAGGCATTTACTAGGCCGGCATGTCTGCCAAATGAACTACCGTAGCAGCAATGCAGCATGCATCTTATGGTATGTATGCAGAAGGTAAACATGTCTGCCAAATTAACTGCCCTAGCAGCAATGCTGCATGCATCTCTCAGCATTAATGCTGCATTCATACCATGAGATGCATGCTGCATTGCAGACATACTATGTCCTTGGACATTCTATAGAAAAAATATATAAGCGGGCATGGAGGCGAGCATGTCTGCTGAATTTCCATTTAAAGTTGCCGGCAATTAAAAAATTACCATTTTTCTGAGACTTAAACCTTGGCGGCGTGAGTGTAAGTGCATCTGCTTATCGATTCGACCATCGCAGCTCTTAACTAATCGCCGCTTAATTTGCTTCATTAAAAATAAACGTACGAGCACAGTTCGCTTAGTTATTATAAGCAATTAATACAAAAAACAGAACGAAACTGTTTCTAACTTTTGTGTTTTTGTAAAAAAAAAATATACATAACAACGTTGCTATCAAAAGTGCTTTGACGATAAAGTGTCAGTGAATTGCAACAATCACAACAACATTGAAGTTGTTGTCCCTTAAAATAAAACGGAATTTTGCATTAGCAAACATGATATTTTTGCAAACATGATTAGTGTAATGAAACGAAGTTATTCCTACGAGAAATTGACGAATGATATCCCTTATTAGTCGAAGATCATTCTTCGTAGCAACAGAAAGCAAGGTGCATTTAATTCAATAAAGGATATAAACTTTGACGATAAGCAAATTTATGTTTTAAAGTCATTGTAAGCAAGTAAAAGACAAAGTAAATAAATTTAATAAAAAAAAAAATGTTTTCTAAAAAATCGGCTTATTTTTCTATCATAAGGATGATCCAATTTGGATTTTTTTAATTTTTCCTATACTTAATAAAATGACAAACAATTCTACAGCATTTAAATTTAAGAAATTTGCAGCGATTTAGGCGAGAACAAAGCTTCTAATTCAAAAGCTTAAGAAAAAAATTAGGAAATTTAATAAAGTAGGCCAATTTTGGATCACGGTTTAATTTTTTAAAAAACCTTATATCATAATTAACAAGCGATTTTACATTAGAATATGTTATAATCAAACATTTTTTTATGACATAAACATAAACAGGAGACTCGATTTCAAACAATCATTTTGTACTTCTTAAAATTCACGTTATTTTCTGTACTTTTTTCGCGT
>OY986435.1:313623907-313674407 GCA_963920525.1 Dichetophora obliterata
TCGTACGAGTTCTTTCTATTCTCATTTTTATATGAAAATATGAAGTATTCAATTACACTGTGCGGCACGAAAATCTGTAATTAATAATTTCAACGTTTTCCACTTAATTTTAATAAAAGGAAATCGTGGTAACATCCGTTTTGTCACTTTGCCGAAGACTTTAGTGCAAATTTTTTTTTTTTTAATTACTCCAGATATGCACTCATTTGCATGTTGAGAACTCTTGAACCATTATAATTTTCATTAGTTCTTTGCCAACAACTTTGTTGAACAACAATATATAACGAAAAATCATTTAAATCAAATTGTCTTTAAACCGTTAATAAGCCACATACATCTTGCTCGCTTTCAGCGCTTCAAAGCAAAAAATGTTACTCATACGCAATGTTGTTCGAATTTTTTCGTTTGACTTTTTGTCAGAATCACTCCATAAGATCCACTGGAAGCGATTTTTACATATTTATTTGTTCAGCAAAGTTGTCCTAATGGTTCAAGAGTTATCAACATGAAAATGAGTGCATATCTTAAGTAATTTTTGATATATCTAAAAAAAAATTTGTTCTAAAATGTTCGGTAAAGTGGTAAACAAATGTCTCCACGAGATTCCTTATATCAAAATTTAGTTAAAAAGTTTAAATTATCAAATACAGAGAAAAAAGGTACAAAAAAGCGCACAGTGTTATTGGCACTAGATATAAGTATAATGACTGACATTGCCAGTTATTGTAGTAACATCAAATTTAGATATTTAGGCGAAAACAAACTATTAAATGTTTAATTAATCAAAAAGTCAAAAGTGTGTATACAAAAATCCATAAATACATAAGGAACATTACTCACCAAATTTCAGTTCGCTATTGATATCAACATTGCAAAACCTTATTTTAATTGACGATGAAAACACCCTTTCAGATCCGCAATTTACAAACAACTGAGCTACTTAATGTTTTTATACAATAAAGAACAAAGAGAGGAAATAAACCACAGACTTTGAAATGTAGAGTTCATAACCAACGGGAATTTAACGATATTTCATAAATGCTATTCAAGACAAGGGTGCCAATAGTTGGCGCCAAGTTTTTGGGTGCCAATAATTGTTGTCGGTACGCTAAGTTCTTAAAAACTTTTAAAATGTTTTGCATACACAATTCCTTAATATAATTTTCATTAAACCAGTGATAATTTCTTGGAGCGTATTTCAAAAGTCAAAGACAAATTGGAATGTAATAAAAAGATGTGAAATTAAATTGAAAATATGAAGAATCATACAATAAAATTTTACAACTGTGGACAATTTTGTCGATGAATGTTTGTGTTTTTTGCCACTAGAAAACTGACGCGTCACCCAAAAATTAAAATTTTTAAAATAAGTTGGAAATAAGAAATATTTCGAGTTTTTAATTTCCGCGAAATAATGTTTAATATATAGCTAAAAACATTTTTTTAAATTCCTAGTGTTATATTGCTTTGAAAATTCTAAAGAGAGTAAAAAATACTAAAGAAAATCGTATCTAAATTTAATCCAATTCAAATTCATAGTGTAGAAAAGAAATCAAATATGGCGAGTATGAAGTTTTTAGACACATTTTTCCAAAGTTCTTGCAACAGAATAATAACCTCAATACATAGTTTTTGCAACTAAATAAATATCAAAAGATACAAATATTTTTTCAAAGTTGTTCCAACTGAATAATAACCTTAATGCAGCATTTACGTACAGCAATTTTATTCAAAACTTCTTGCAACTGAATTATAACTCTAATAAAACGTACATGTAACTAATAACATTATATAAGTTGCAATAGTTTTTTCAAAAGTTCTTGCAACAGAATAATAACCTCGATACATCATTCTTATATCAATCAAAATTTGATAAGTACAATTATGTTTTTAAACTTGCATCAACTGAATAATAACCTTAATACAGCACAAGCTTGCAACGATTATTTGCATTGTTCTTGCAACTTAATAAAAATCTCAATTCAACGTTATTTTTCCTAACTAAATTTTTTGAGTTATAATAGTGTTTCCTAAAGTTGTAGCAACTGAATAATAACCTCAATACAGCATAAGGTTGCAATGACTATTTCCAATGTTGTTGTTACTGAATAAAAAGCTCATTTCAACCTTCTTGCAACAAAACAAATTCTTATAATTACGCAATGATGCATTACCATGTTCATTCATTTATTCATATAGTCTGGTTGAACGCTAAAATAAAACAAAAATGGATTACATTATAGCCTATACAAAGAAATTGACAAGCAACCCAGAATTTTTTGTGAACAATAAAATTTATATTTTGCTTATGGCATTTTAGTGTCAAAATTACAGCAAAATTGGAAACATGTAGGCCTTTTTCACACTTGTTCAACGCAATTCTAATGAAACATCAACGCAACAGCGAAAAAGTTGAAAAAATGCAACTATAAACCGAATGCTTTCAGACTCGCTTCAAAAGTCATGCAACATAGAATAATTGTAATTATATAACAACTCATGTTATTCGACTTCTTGAACTAAATTAATATTTAACACTTGCTCATTTATCCTGCAAACTATTTCTTCTTCTTTAAGATTCTAATAATGAAAAAAGGAACTAATTAATTAACTTATTCACCTTGATTAATATATATCGTACTGCACTACAAGCAATGCACTAAACAAACAAACTGATGCAATAAGTCGCCGATGAAAATTGCGGAAAGCCGCGCTGCGTTGAACAGGTTGAGAACGTGTCGAGAACTTGTTGCGTGCAAGTTGCTTAATCTGAAGGTTCCAAGTGTGGAAAAGGCCTTAGTTGTAGTGACTTCCCTATAACTTAATAAAAGCATCTTCAAACCGAAGTTTCAAACATTTAGTTGTTGTGACATTGATATATTTTAATATAAACATAAGGCAACTAAGTCGCATCTAGGTTGCTAACTCGTTACTGCATTTGTTGCAATTACAATACACAAACAATTTTTATAGGTGCTACGAAAAGGTTAGGTTAGGCTAATCCGGATGCCTTCGTGAAGGCTCACATAGACCAATTCAGGTCCGTAGTGGCACCGGTAGGGAATAAAAGGAACCTTTGTGTTTATTTAAAGTCTTTAAAGATTTGCGTTGAATTCGCAAACCTTAGGAGGGATTCCAGAGATACTTTGGTTACATCTTTAAGCGACGGGAACGTCAATGAGCCTATGTATTTTAGTCTCGATCTAAGTAGGGCGGGGCCTGTGCATAGTAGGTGCTCCAGGGTCTCCACTGTGCCCGGTTCCTTGCACTTCCTGCAGTTGTCATCCGTGGTGATGCCAAGCTTCCTCGCGTGGGCTGACGTCATGCAGTGACCAGTGAGCATGCCCACTAGTGTCCTGCAATCTTTGCGAGGGCGTACCAAGATGAACAGAGTTCGTTTTTCGTATTGTGCATTGCACATGATTTTCGAGATTTTGCACGATGTCGTATCTCTCCATCTACGATTCACTGCTAGTGTGGCTCTTCTTTCGAGGTTACTGTACAACTCTTGTAGCGGAGTAAGTACATGTTCTGCGCGTTCTGAGTCCAGCCCGGCGCCTTCCTTTACTAAACCATCTGCCATCTCGTTTCCCTCAACGCCCTGGTGGCTAGGGACCCAGTAGATGCGCACTTTTTTCGAAGCGCATAGTGCATCTAGTGCATCTCTGCCAGCCAAGATAATTTTGGATTTGATGCTAGCGGAGCGCATAGAATTGATTGCCGCTTGACTGTCAACGAAAATGTTGATGTAAGAGTGTTGTGTGTCCATGCTGAGGGCTATCTCAGCAGCCCTACTTATGGCAAATATTTCTGCCTGGTAGATACTGCAGTGGTTCGGCAGTTTATATGGCTGCCTTATATTAGGCTTTGCGCAATACACAGCCGCACCTACCCCCGTAGGCATTTTTGAGCCGTCTGTAAATATATTGACCGCCTGCTGTGCTTGTTCTATACCTTTGCACCAGTCATTTGGTCTCAGAAGAGTTCGTGCATTGGAATTGACTATCGTGCGAGGCACCATGTGGTCCGTGCTACTAAGTAGATCCTTTCCGATTGTACAATGTCCAAAATTTTCAATGTGCATGTTGCCTGCCGCCGTAAGGCGTTGTGCCGTTTTTCTGGCTTCAGTGCCCCCGTGATGCATAGCGCTGCCTGCCGCTGAGTTGTCTCAAAGTGCCTGAGGAATGTTGATTTGTTCCCAGCCGGCCACCACACAATAATCCCATAGAGTAGAATAGGACGCACTACCGTTACATAGAACCAGTGCATCAGAAAGAGCGAGAGACCCCAGGTACTGCCTAGCATCTTTTTGGATGTGTATAGCGCAATGGTGGATTTCTTCACCCTTTCTTCTACGTTGGTTTTCCATAACGGCTTGCTGTCCAGGACGACTCCTAGATATTTTGTGTGAGTTTTCGGTATGAGACGTATATCGTTCAATTTCGGTATCTTGTATCTTTTCGTGAACAGAACCAGATCCGTTTTCTCTGCATTAATACTAAGACCGACTGAATTTGACCATCTAAGTACATCTTTGAGTGTGCTCTCCATTATGGAGCTTACTGTTGATAGACATTTACTATTAACTACTATAATTACTACTATAATTACCTACTATAATTATGCTTATGTCGTCTGCATAGGCAGTTATCCTCGGGGCTCTACCTGCGAACTAAAGCTACCTAAGCTACAAAAAGAATTATGTTGTAATATTGTTAATTTAACGTAAAAATTATTTATTTTTTTCAAAACTTTTTGAAACATTTTTACAACAAGTGCATTTGTTAGTAACATAATTAACATCATAGTTTAACTTATTTGCAATAAAACGAATGATTTGTTACAAATTACTTATTTGAAACTTTAATACAACACATTTGTGACTAAATTTGTTTAAAAAAACTGGAATACCACCAAATTATATCATAATTTGGGTGTTATCAGAATTGGTCGAATTATCATAAGTTTCAAATACTATCTGAAAAAATTCAAATAAATTCTGAAAAGATTTTATCCCATCCAGTTCAATGCTCGAAGACAAGTCATTAGTTTTGAGTTTCAAGTTAAAAAACTATGAATTTTTTTCTTAAATTTGATTTCATTTTTAATATTTATGTGTTGTATAAAGTTTTGTGCAAATTGTCGAATAATTTTTGAGCTTGTATAAATGAAGAGTAATCGGATTGTAAATTGGTTTTTTTTTAAACTTTTTTAACGCCTTCTTTTTGAGGTTTTTACAATGTGCAAAACGAGAGTTAAACCATTGTGACTTGTCACTCAAATAAATATTGTTTAATTAATTTAATGAATAAAACTGACTTAGAGCAATTGAAAACTTCGCGCAGATGCAATCGTAGACAAGGGTCCAATAAAGAATTTAGTACAGATAGATTCAACATCAGTTGTGATGTTAAAAGTTGAAAAACTATTCGCACCTAATGTCCATGTAACATTTCCTAGATTAAACTTACTTATTACAAAGCATTGGCTATTTTCATCTTGACAATTTGTTAGAGAACTAATATTTTTTAAATACTTAAATAGATCTATAGTACTATTTAGTGAAATATAGGATACAAAAACATGTATTGAATAGTTATTATAAAAGCTTATTTGTACACAAAGTTGTTCGACACAGCCATCGTTTCGTCAGTGCTGTAAAACTATGCAATAATCTACCGATAGAAATTAAAACCGAAAGTCGTAGATTGTACTTCAATTGGCAGTAGTTAGTGCGGTTTTTAAAAAATTAATCATATTAAATCTTGAATCATTGAAAGTCTTACGGAATTTTCTAAATTTTATAAATAAATTCAATTAAATTAAAAATCATATTGTGCTAAAATTATTTGCCTAAAATTAACTAACATATAAATTTAAAAACTAAGACTCGCGCTTATTTTACTTACATTAACAACACACTTTTCCAACTTTTCTCAGCGTAACAACAATTCGAACGAGTTTTCAATTCGATGGTGATGAAGAGCTGGTGTCAGAATAGTCGGTGACACAAATGAGAACCTCGTGTCCAATGTTTTTAACCCATTTTTTGTCCCTCTGCGCATTTGATGCTGTTGATTGATTATCTGCTGAGCGAAATCTGTTTAGAGCCATTGCCGGAAAGCCTTCATCTTGCAAACACTTTGCTAGTTAGAATTTGTTTCCGTTTTCTATTTGGACAATTTAAACCGGAATTTGTTAGCTTGTCATTTATTTCCAATTAATTTACGAAATACAAAAATAAATAGGATAAAAGGTTTTTTTATTTGATTATATAATTTAAATGCCATAAACGTGTGAAGGTACCGTTAATAGCGATAGGATTGTCACAAATTTGACACTTTATTCATTACAATGTCGTTTGTCAAGGCAGTGTCGAGGCAATGCCATTAAATACATAGCTATGATTTTGATTTCGTTTCTTGTCTGCCTTCATCTTATTTCGAAGATGTTGGCGGTGGTGACAAGAGCATTAGCATTTTGGCATGCCGACGACGTGTAAATATTTGCACGCACGCGACGTTGCTAGCAAAGTGCCAAATAAACTCCATACCTGATGTCATGTTTAATGCTTATGCAGTGAAGTCCCACGTCTCCACCTGATGTCAGCCTCTGTTAGATGTGATATATGTTTGCTGTTGTTGTTGTTTTGTGTTCTTTCTGTACACATCGGGTCGAGTGACAAGGAATTTCCTTTGATTTTATTCCTACCTTTGTCCGGAAGGGCAAACATTTTCCCAACCGGAATTTGTCGGCAAAAAGGACACCCACAAATCAATTGCTTACATTTCTAATGGAAAAAAAATCTGCTAGGTGGTGGCTTTGTCAGCAGCTTTGATTGTAAAAGTGGGGTTTGTTGATAAAATTTAATGCTTCAAATTTATCGCATTGTTAATTCTGATGAGTTTTAGATTATTATCTTGTAGCATGCAATGGTTTTTGCAACCCTCGGGCGAAACTAGTTTCTTTTTTAACTTGACAGATTTATTAGCCCATGAAAGGAAAGGGATAGATTATTTAGAGGAATTGATAGAAACCATGCGTGAATTATTGATTAGGCGAAACAACCGTTAAGGACGATTTGTATTGAAGGGCTTATTTTATTGCAAGAACATGATAAACCACATAAAGAATATTTTGAAATAATCTGCTGTAAAGTTTTAAAAAAATTTATTTTTGTATGTAAAAATGGAATTGAACACGGAAATTTTTACAAACAGGTTCGACGTTTTATAAGAAATAGCCAAAATCTCTTCAGTGGTTGTTGGCAATGCATTGAGTAATATAGCGAGCGTAAAATATTGATTTTTTCGATCATGTGACTTATCACGTTAATGCAATAAGCTCTTCAATTGCGTTTAACCGAGCCTAGTGTTATGCCTTAACCTTGGCAAGCATTTCCAGCCCTTAGTTGTGTTCCTGTGCTTTAATTCCACATTTTCCACAATTTTTTTATGGATTTTTAGTTTTCCATAATTCTTAAATGTAGGAAAGAACAAAGAAAATGGAAAGAAGCATGCCCGAGCCCGGATTCAAACCAGGGACCTCTGGACTGATAGTCTAGCGCACTCTCCACTAGACTACAAAGGCCGACAATGGAACGCATAGTAAATTTGGATTCACTCGACGTCATCAAGACGTCCAAGTTAGCAGTTGAATCAAACATAAAAACTTTATTTTAAATGCAAATATAAGAATATAAAAAGTACCAAGACGCATGTGGACAAAATTTGCTGTTGTGGCTACTACAACAAACTTCGGTTATATTATGGTAAAATCAAAAATATATTAGGGGTATTCTCTATGTCTAGGATATGCCCGTTGCACGGTAAAAGCAACAATAAAATATGAGGAAAAAAAATCTTACAATATTTCCTATGTATGCTACACTGAAACCCATGTATACGACTATGCTGTGAAGCATAGTTTATGAAATGCAACCCTGTGTTTGTAATGAGAGAGAAGAGAATGAGAGAGCAGCCACCCAGAAGGCGGAATGAAAGTGAAATGCAGCTTATTACAGAGTTCTTTGAGCTGTTGATTTTACTACGCTTGCACCAAGGCATATTTATAAGGTTGTGGCACTTAAAAGCGAGCTCGGTCGAACTGTCAGAATGGATGAAAAGAAATGAATGCTAAGAACCATGGTATAAGGATAGAGGTAGCTGCAGCGCTGACTGTGTTCTCTTTCCATACTGCCATGTCTTTCAAATTAAGCTGTGTGGCAAATGGAAACAAAAGAAAATAAATAAAAATGTTTGCTTCGTTTTGACATTTCCGGCAGTATGCTCTCATCTAGTGTACTACATGTATTCTTTTACCATGCTTACAACAAAGAAAAGCATAGTGGCAGTTCGAGAAAAGGCGGAAAAAGAGTGCATTTCTCTCAAGTGCCACAACCTTATGAATGAACCTTGAATTGTACAATAGTGCACTCTGTATCCATTATATATTTTAGTATGGGATTTTGACAATCCGTCCTCTCATGCAATTATGCTAGACACAGAGAATACCCCTATTGTTATCAGAAATTAAATATATATATAGAAAAATGAATGTATATATGTTTCCATGTGGATATGTGGATATATATGGATATATGTGGGTATATGTGGGTATATATGGGTATATGTGCATATCACGTATAGACTCCAAAACCGCTGCTCCGATCTTTATGAAATTTTCTATAAACTGAAGAAACTTTTTTTCTTTATTTATTTAGTTTCAAATCCAAACAGTTTCTTACTTTTAATGGTATTTATTATACAAATTAATACTAAGGCTCATAATCGAGCTCTCAATTATATTATGTTAAAAATAAATTCAGCCTTTTTTTAGAAGATGTAATTTTGAATTTGTTTTTTTCTTGTATATCATTTTATGAAAAGTAAAAATTAACAGAAAAACCTTACTTATATATATAAAATTATATATAAATAAGAGTATTATAAAATAATATTTATAAATAAGATAAAAACCTTAAAACTAAATGATAAAACTGAATTATAACTAACTAAGCCACTAGTATTTTTTTATTTATGCTTGACATTATTTTTACTCGTTATACTTGTTTCGAATCTAAGTTTATTATTTTCAATTAAGTTGCGTTGAGTGTTTTTATCGTTGGCACGTCTATAGAGATGATAAAATATTTGAATGCTATTGTTGGACTACATATAACTCTTACTATCGAGGTATAAAAAGGCCTCAGGGGAACAAATCCTTTTATAATTGCTGTCATTATATTATTTTCATTTGCATACTTAGGACCCAAAATAAGATTGTTAAGATAACAAGACAAGCATTTTGAAACATGATTTCTTATTAATTGGATAAAATAATTGTCCATTCTAACTATTTGTGCTGTATCATACAGCTTATAAAAAACTTTTTTCTTATAATATCTAATAGCGTTTTCGTTTTTTGAAAAATTGTTGCATTTTTTCTGCCCTCCTTCTGCCATCTTTGAGAAATCTGAATTTTTTCTTCTTTTGAGGTCAACATTTTCTACAAAAGAACACGATTCAATTTAAAAGGTCACTATTTTTATTCTCAAGTCGGCAGAATTTCCAAAAAGGGCAGAAAAAATCTTGCATTCTTTCGAGTTACGAAACGCCATAAGAGAAACATTTTAATTTTATTTATTTAAGAAATTTCTATATAAATTCATTAAACATGGTGATGAAATCGTCTGCACTGTTTCACAAATGTAGTTTCCTTTTTCGTAAATGTTTATTAAATTTTTCGTAAACTTTTTGTTTTAGTAAAAATGGAAGGCATTGGCTAAGGATAATAGAAAAATAGTTCATAATGGACAGTGGATTGAAAATGGGCAATATATTATATTTTTTTGTTAATTACTGCATTACATAATTACTTTACTACCTACTAACTTAATTACCAGATTAAAATTTAGGCCCCTATTATGTAAAATTACTCAACTTAAGTTGACTAGATTCAACAAAATTTTTTTCATATAACGTATTACATTTATTTTAGTTGAACCATGTAGTTTGCCTTAATCTTTTAAGAATTTTCAAACAACATAGTTCAACTGGAATGTATGTAATAAATTATGAGAAAAAAAATTAGTTGAATCTAGTCAACTTAAGTTGAGTTGTAATACATAATAGGGGCCTTAGAGAAATGTTGTCGCGTGGGTTATGTCACGTGAGTTACGGCAAATATTTTTTGGAGACTCAATATATTTTTAAATAAATAAAGTCCATAGGTAAAGTGGGTATAGTACAAAACTTCACTGTTTTTCCATTATTTAGAAATTGAAAACAAAAACAAATTATATGGGAAAATTCGCTGAGTTTTTACAATCTAAACTTGCTTGTAAAACACACTTCCTTTTTTTGTTGCGTGAGTTACGCCCATATTTACCACTGCCATTCATAATTAGTAACAGAAACAACAATTTTGTTACATCATACCATTACTATTTCTTATAAGACAATGAGACATTCTATGTACATTAAGATGCCTCAAAAAAAAGTTACCATTACCACCGACTAAAAGTTAACCTTGATCTATTTTATGACGACTCCCAAATTATTTTGGCTGGGACAGATCAAGGTACATTTTTAGTAGGTGGCATCGACACCATTTTTTTATGGAGGTCGAGGCACCTTAATGTACATAAGAAATTTTTTTACATTGATAACATAAACTTCCGAGAAACCGAAGCTTTAGGTCATATCGCGTGAGTTACGATGGAAATTCCCATATATTTTATGTAACCACTTTTGTTGGATCTATAAAGATTTGTGCAAGCTTTCAGACGTTTTCTCTCAAATATGCGTATTCTTTCTATGTAGAAGGGTGAAATATTTAACCAAACGGGGCTGCCATATATTAAGATTGGACGAATTAAGGACTGATACAAGATTAATTTTACTTCAGGCTTTAATAGCTATTTTTTCTATGACCGTGAACTGAAGCAACATCTTGAGAGTGTTCCTGTGAAGTTTAGTGGCGATTGGACAAGGGGGCGATACAAACCTAATTTGCGCTATCGCCCACAAACCAAAAAGAAAGGTATATGTTCTATATTTGACTGTTTTGATAGTAAAAAACTAAAATTTAGTATTTTTGATATGATGGTCAGTCGGCAAACGTACAACAAATGGGCATGGTCGCACTAAATATACTATTACGTCACTTTTCTCAAATGTATGCTTATTCTGGAGTTGTACACGTTTTTATAGTGAAACTTGGTTTGTAGGTGCTGGAAGTGGCGATCACTTTACATCTAAATGTTGCCACGCCCACTTTTACTTCCCACAAATAAATATAACTTCTATATATCAGACGTTTTTGATTGTATAATACTAAAATTTGGTAATTTAGTTCATTTGTTTACTCTCTATATCTTTGCAAAATATGGGCGTGACCACACTATAGCTGTACTCACCTTCAGAAATCATTTTATTTCCTGAGATCTTCACGTTTTGATACGGTCAGAATATATATAAGTGTTGCTACTCGCACTTTTATCACCCACAAATCACTAAAAATGCTATATATCCTACGGTTTTTACTGTAGAAGGCTAAAATTTGGTAATAAGGTTCATATGAATTCTAAACACATACCAAGAATTATTTTTTATTGGACAAAGGGGTGTGGCACCTCTCATACAACCCAAATCCTCACAGCCTCAGAATTCAGTATTCGACCTCAATTTACTCATGCAGTTTCCCTGATAACATGTTAAGGGCAGTGTACAAGAAGGCGTGGCACCTCCCATACAATCCGAATTTTCTATAACGTATAACTTTGGAGTTAGGTCCCATAGACTCGGAATTCAGTATTCGACCCCATGCAGTTTCACTGATCATATTTTATGGGTGTTTTAAAAGGAGGCGTGGCAGTTCCTATATAACCCAAGTTTAAGATATTGAATAGCTTTTGAGTTTTAGGTCTCACAGCCTCAGAATTCAGTATTCGACCTCAATTTACAAATGCAGTTTTACTGATAACATTTTATGGTCATTGTGCATGTGGGCGTAGTACCTCCCATAAAAACCAAGTTTGCGAATCGAGTAGCTTTGGAGGTATATGCCGCATAGCCACGGAATTCAGTATTCGACCTCAAATGCAGTTTTACTGATAATATTTTATTTGCGTTGGACTAGAAGGCGTGGCAGCAACACGTCGGGTTTTAGCTATGAAATTAATAAAATAAAAGGTACTCTATTAGACTGCGACGAAGTATAAATATACATAGAGCAACGTTGTTGAACATTCGATATTATTAATTTTAATAACGACGTCACATTGCTTGGTGTGGTTTTCATTCAATATTAAACCTAATGTCAAAAATATCAATTTTTGTGATTAAGGTGTAATAGTGAGACGTCATTCTGTGGAATTTATTATGGTTTTACTTTTTTGATGACGTTACTTCGTATGAAAGTAGATGGAGTTCTCATTCAAACTCAGAGCGCATATTTAAGGTCAAAGCTTATATCAAAAATTTCAAGGGAGTAAAGTAGTTTTATGAAATTTTTAGATATTAATGATTTTTATTAAGGATTTTTAATATCATTTTTAGATATTTTAAGAAGAGGCAATTCAGCCAAATTTCAAACTAAGAGTACATTTTGATATAAAAGCAAAATTTCAATTCAGTATCGTAGTTTTGAGGAATTTGAGGAGAATTTGTCGTTTTTATGCAGTCAGTCACTTTGTTTGGAAGGTTTTATCTTTGTATATAACTTTTTTATCTTTTTTTTTATTTTTATTTAATAATTATTTTCTATCTTTCTTCAACATAGCAAATACTTGTCATTCAATTGTTAAATATTTAAAAAGACATGACATAGATATTAAAAACAAACGCTGTTCAAACACTAGCCATTGAGATTAGTAGTTTGTATCACCAACCACAAGACTACGGACTTCGCAAATGGAGTTACACTTAATATTTAATTCTTGAGCAAAAACATAAATTCATGAAAGAAAATTGCACCAATCACTTTGATCTGAAAAACTTTCTATAAATAGAATTCCAAAAACTGCGCAGTTTTGACCAAATAAGAACTTTTGTGTGTATTTGTTTCAATCGAACTTAAAAAATAAAGCTGTTTAAGGGTGCACCACTAATTAGAATTTTGAAAAAAAAATATTTTTTTACGTTAGAAATGCAGAATATTTCAAGATTATTCTCTAAAAATTTCTATTAATCGACTAATCGGATTATTATTTATGGAGATGAATAGTTTTTAATAGGGGTTTTTTTCTGCCTGCACATCGTAGTCAAAACTTTTAACGCGTTTTTCTCAAAACCTTGTTTTCGAAGTCGGTGATTACTGTAACTTTAGAACGGATTTACCGTTCAGTTTGAAATTTTTCTCACTTATTTTATACATAACTGTTCTCCTGACGAACGAAGGATTTTTTTTTTTTTGATTATTTTATTTTTTACAGCCGAAATTTTGGTCGAATAAGCAACTTTGAATTTCAACATCCGGCATTTTTCGAATCCCTTCGTTCATCAGGAGTGTATTTTTTCATTAACTAATGATCCCTTTTTTATTTTAGATGACCTAGTGACGAGCAGCAATGATCTCGGCAAACCACTTTTTTTTATCCCTCACCAACTTGCTATATCCCTCTAAATAATCCAATATTTTGTCATAAAAAAATAAAATATCTTTCATGTAAACAAAAAATTTTTATTATTTAATGTGTGACCAAAAAAAAAAATCCTAAGCAAGACCAAGCACCTAATAAACAATTCAATCCAGTTATCAACCAACGAGCAAGCGTACACGAAAGGGAAATCGGTTGAACCGGCACTACATTCCCTAGTTGTAACCCAGAAAAAGTCCTCCACCACAAGGAATACGCACTCGGGGCGTTTGTAGACATCTCAGATGCATTCAACAATGTATCAACCACCGCAATCCTTAGTGGATTACGTGCAATAGAGGCACCACCGGCAATAAACCTATGGTTAGACAAGTTGCTAAGCTGCAGAAAAGTTCGGGCTGAGTGAGGCACTAAATCCATGGTATGGGAAGCTCGCAGTGGGACACCCCAGGGAGGGGTCCTCTCGCCATTACTATGGAATCTTGAAGTTAATGAACTACTCGAAAAGTTCGCAGGTAGAGCCCCGAGGATAACTGCCTATGCAGACGACATAAGCATTATTATAGCAGGGAAATGTCTATCAACAGTAAGCTCCATAATGGAGAGCACAATCAAAGATGTACTTAGATGGTCAAATTCAGTCGGTTTTAGTATTAACGCAGAGAAAACGGATCTGGTTCTGTTCACGAAAAGGTACAAGATACCACAGTGGATACCATCGAAATTGAACGATATACGTCTCATACCGAAAACTCACACAAAATATCTAGGAGTCGTCCTGGACAGCAAGCTGTCATGGAAAACCAACGTGGAAGAAAGGGTGAAGAAATCCACCATTGCGCTATACACATTCAAGAAGATGCTAGGCATTACCTGGGGTCTCTCACTCTTTCTGATGCACTGGATATATGTAACGGTAGTACGTCCTATTCTACTATATGGGATTATTGTGTGGTGGCTGGCTGTGAACAAATCAACATTCCTCAGGCACTTGGAGAAAACTCAGCGGCAGGCAGCGCTATGCATCACGGGGGCACTGAAGTCAACTCCAACTAAAGTGCTTGAAACCATTCTAAGTATGGACCCCCTGGACATACACGCAAAACTAATAGCCGGAAAAACGGCACAACGCCTTACGGCGGCAGGCAACATGCACATTCAAAATTTTGGACATTGTACAATCGGAAAGGATCTACTTAGTAGCACGGACTACATGGTGCCTCGCACGATAGTCAATTCCAAAGCACGAACTCTTCTGGGACCAAATGACTGGTGCAAAGGTATAGACAAGCACAGCAGGCGGTCAACATATTTACAGACGGCTCCAAAATGACTACGGGGGTATCTGTGTATTGCGCAGAGCCTAATATAAGGCAGCCATATAAACTGCCGAACCACTGCAGTATCTTCCAGGCGGAAATATTTGCCATAAGGAAGGCTGCTGAGATAGCCCTCAGCATGGACACACAACACTCTTACATCAACATTTTCGTTGACAGTCAAGCGTCGATCAAATCCATGCGCTCCGCTAGCATCAAGTTCAAAAGTGTCTTGGCTGGCAGAGATGCACTAGATGCACTATGCGCTTCGAAAAAAGTGCGCATCTACTGGGTCCCTAGCCACCAGGGCATTGACGGAAACGAGATGGCAGATGGTTTAGCAAAGGAAGGCGCCGGGCTGGCATCAGAACTCGGAGAACATGTACTTACTCCGCTACAAGAGTTGTACAGGAACCTCGAAAGAAGAGCCACACAAGCAGTGAATCGTAGATGGAGAGATATGACATCGTGCAAAATCTCGAAAATCATGTGCAATGCACAATTCGAAAAACGAACTCTGTTCATCTTGGCACGCCCGCGCAAAGATTGCAGGACACTAGTGGGCATGCTCACTGGTCACTGCATTACGGCAGCCCACACGAGGAAGCTTGGCATCACCACGGATGACAACTGCAGGAAGTGCAAGGAACCGGGCACAGTGGAGACCCTGGAGCACATAGTATGCACATGCTCCGCCCTACTAAGATCGAGACTAAAATACCTAGGCTCATCGACGTTCCCGTCGCTTAAAGATGTAGCCAGGGTGTCTCTGGAATCCCTCCTAAGGTTTGCGAATTCAACGCAAATCTTTAAAGACTTTTAAATAAACACAAAGGTTCCTTTTGTTCGCTACCGGTACCACTAAGGACCTGAATTGGTCTATGTGAGCCTTCACGAAGGCATCCGGTTTAACCTAACCTAACCTAAGACCATTTTCGTCCCAACTAGTTGTGTTCTCTTAAAAGCTTGTTGTCATTCGAAAATGATGTCAGGTGAGTGTGAGGAAGTGAATTCTATATACTTTTGGGCAAAATAATGAAACAGGTGGGTATCTTAACATTTTTGTTTTTTAGCGGGTGCCACTTTTGAACAAAAGATCACATTTAGTGGTTTTGTTAAATTGCTTATCTGTATTTTTTTTAATTTTTTAAGTAAAGCGCAATGTGAATATAAGTGAAATTATTCTAATTCGTGCTTGTATTCGAGTTATCGGAATTTGGAGTTTATGGATTTAATTTTAATAAAGCTGTCATGTCTATGAAGTTACGAAGAAGCTTCACTTTTGTAGATAGTCTTAATTGATGCACCTCCTTTTTAGTTTAAGCTTAAGCGCCCTATTGTAACTAAAAAGGACGAAAAAAATAAATGAAATCACTTTTGTTTTTTAAGCATAGGAAACTTTATGTATCCTGTAGCAAAAATAATTAAATTATTTTTTTAGGCAGTTCGTAAAGAGATCTTATATATACTATACCTATGCATTTTTTTTTTTTATAATGTTAACAAAAGTGTTTTTCAATTCTTAAAGAAGAAGCTACCATTAAATTGTTTTTTATAATATGTAATACTATCTAATATTAAAGAAATAAAATTATTACTTCTATGTATATATTTTTACTTTTATTTTTATTTTTAGAAAATTTTTATCTGCCGATGATATTTTCTTTACAATTCCATGATTGAAAACAGTTCAAAATAATATATCACTCGCTAATTAACATTCCAGTTAAACTAAAACTTGAAGCAGAATTTTCGCAATTAAAGGAAGGGTCTCATCAAAATAATCAAAGCTTAACAGAAATTTTTTGAGTCAATAAAAATATATATTATATATATGCAATCTTAAAACTTAATTTTTATTATACATTCACAGTGGCGTAAAAAGCGGGCCCGCAGAGCCCGCGTTGCGGGCGGGCGCAACTAAGCTACGGGCGCCCTCAAATACCTTGATGAAATTGATAACTATAGTGGAGAACGACGCACAGTGTAGCATAAGCGGCCAAAACCCTAATATATCGACGTTTGAAATTTTCCAAATTTTTATAGCTTTCAACAGAAAATATCTTGGGTGCAAAATTAAAATGAATTTTTTAATAGTTATGACAAGCCGTCAAAGTTGCATTTTTAAAAATGCAATTTTTCATGTTATTAAAATTATAATTATTATTTTTTTATATATCAAAATAAAGTTTAAAATGTCTTATGTCTGACAACATTACTGTTTTTGTTTACATTTTGAACATATGGTTTTAAGCTTATCATTAGAGTAAACACTAAAAGCGGGATACAAATTTCTAAATATTCAATTTTTAAAAGTGCTTAGGCAATAATTTTGAGAAAGATTGACTATAAGTTTTTCACGAAAACATCATTAGAACTGCGTTACACCAAATCCAAAAAAATTCTTGCTAACACTCGCTAGTGCGGAAGATTTACATTTTTTATGGTGACCTGTTTAGTTAAAATTTCAGATATATTTGATGTATGGCAGCTGATTATTTTTAAAAATTTTGACTTATTTACAAACAAAAAATAAAAACTCAATTTTTAAAATTTAATGGCTATAATCAAAAAAGCTTACAAATATAAACAAAAACGTAGTTAATTTGTGTAGGTGGTATTTTCCAAGGCTAAGTTAAGTTTTAATTTTAATTCTTAAGTGTTTTGTTGTTATATAGCTCATATATGTGTTAACTTATAATTGTGTTAGTACTTGTTGTTCTCTATTTCAATTTCAATTTTAATTCAATTTTAACGAAATTTTAATTACAATTTTAATTCTAATTTTTAATTTTAATTCTTAAGGGTTTTGTTGTTATACATATATTCTAATTTGCGGCATGCACAAGAAATCTTTTCTTATATGCTAACATACCTGCTCAATAAATACAAATACAAATACTAAAATATAATTAATCACAAAAGAAATTTATGTAGCAAACTTCGTTGTTTGGAGACAAGATTGAAGTTTCAGGCAAAAATGGGTTTCGTTTATATGGGAGGTGGGTGTGGCAAAGGTTGGATTTTTATAACTTTTTGAAGATTTCTTAATTTTGTCATGAAAGATATTCGTGCCAATTTTCATAGCTCTACGATCACTCCTTCTTTTTTTGGCCAAGAATGGGTATGTTACACTGTGCCACGTTTGTACTGAAATAAAATTTATGTAAAAAAAACCGACTATTTTGAGCAAAAGTCGTCTTTGTTTGGCAAAATTCGATTATAATCGAAGTCGATTAGCGCGTTAGCTTTCATATGTTCAGCAAGTTAGCAACTGATGTTATTTTAATCACTCAGTTGGTCATATTTTGTGACGTTAGCAAACTCTTTAGTTACCAGGTAACGTCAAATACGAAACATTTTAACTAAACATCTTAAACTTATCATTTCACCAATAAAAAAATTATTGATTCCATTAATTGAAACCTTAAGTTTGCTTACTTTTTTAAATAGTTAATATGTGATGTTTTCTTTTTTACCTACCTTGTGATAACATCTTACAAATTTTATAATATTTGATAATATAAAAAGTATTTCTTACGTTATTGCTTTTTTTAACAAATACTATTAAAATAAAATATAACTTTATTTATAAAATAAGATATTTTTAAAATATATTGTAACTGCTGTAATATATGATGATTATCTCTTTTTTGTTCTCTCTTTTTTTTGTCAAGAGCTCTCTTGTTTTCTCCTACGCTTCTAGTCTACCCAGTAAAAAAAATGTGATCGCTCAAATGAGGAGCAAAGAGGAGAGCTCTTTTGCTGTTTTATTGGATCAAAAAGTGATCACTTGTGCTCTTGTGCTCCTTTACTGTTTTATAAGATCAATAGGCGAGCAATTAATGAAAAAATAACATAAAGTGAAGCATGTGCTTTTTAGGAAACTCTATCAGCCTAACCAAAAAACATTTTAATGTCAACTCTAAATTTAGTGTGAGCTTTTCTGACATTATTTCTATAGAATTTGTTGTCAAAAAGCTGTATCACTATTTTCTGTAAAAAAAAATTTTTTAAATGTTCCTTTCATTCGATTTGCGTCGTTTTAACACCGAGGTCGTGAAGTGTAACCAGCCAACGGTAATTCCATTTTGTCCATCCGCTGATGTGACTGACGCAATTAATGTACAGTTTTAATCTTCTATCTTCTATCTATCTATATATATAAAATAGGATGTGTGTATGTATGTAACGTATGGACTCCAAAACGGCTGGGCCGATTTTGATGAAATTTTCAGGTAATGTTCATCTTGGTACGGTGGGTAACATAGGCTATATTTGGACCCGATAGGTGGCGCTGGGGTGGACTTATATCGAAAATTTGAATTTATGGACCAATTTAACTGAAATTCAGAATGTATGTTTGTTTGATCATAAGAAAATAATTTGTGTATAAATGGACACGGTAGGTGGCGCTGGGGTGGACTTATTTCGAAAATTCGATGGAGTGAAAAATATATAAATACTTTTAATTTTATTTTATAACAAGGGGAGTAGCGAAGTACACCGGGTTCAGCTAGTAGAATACAAAACGATTCGAAATTTGTGATGGCGTTATAAATCTCACGATTTGGCCAAATAATTTCCTCGCCACCTTAGGGTCTTGAGGAGTCTACTTGAGCTAAGGAAGCCCAGCTTTCGGAGTAAACCTTAATAAAAAATTAATGTTCCTTTGCTGATCCATTTGGATAATTTATTGATCGCTCTTTTTGAGCTCCGCTGGGATGTTAAAGGGAGCGTTACCCTTCCTAGGACATGCAATGTTAAAAGAGAACACAAAATACACCAATAAGGAGTACTCCACTGCTACTCAGGGAGCACTCCCAGATCGCTCATAGGAGGATCAACTTATTTACTGGGTAGTAATAACATAGTTTTACTCTAAAAGTAAATAGCAGGGCGCCTTTAGAAACCTGCGGGCGGGCGCACAAAATATAGTTACGCTACTGTACATTCACCTAAGCACAATGAAAAAGCTTTCCATTATAACAACTTTATTAACTTTACTAATGATAAAATAGAGTAAGCTCAAATTTTAAATACGTTATCTGGAGCAAATGTTTTCCTTTTTAATATAAATGTATTGGTACCAATCTGATATTTAAAGTAAGGATTTGGGGTCAAGCAGTATTAACATTTTTATTAATATTATCTATCTATTACGTGGTATTTTTTTAAATATCAGAGAAAAAGTCGTCGCTATGGCTACATTTATTTTTTCCATTAAATTAAAAAATAAATTTTAAGAAAATCTTATAATTTCCAGTTTTTGAAATTGAAGACTTTAAAATAAAAATATTTTATACGTTTCTTTTTATTTTTTTTTTTTAAGGTTTTATTGATTATTCATATGTTTTTATAAAAACTTGTACGAATTATTCTAAAAAACCCATACACGACAAAATGGGTTAAAACCCGGCTATAGCCATTTTATACGATATGAGAGAACAATATTTTTCCTGAGAGTACAACAATAGACCCTTCAATTTTTTTAGATTGAAAAATATTACATAACAAATAATAATTTTTTTGCAGTAATTTTCCACTTCGTTGTTGATAAAACATATCCATTCATGAACAAAACTCAAAACAAAGACAGGATTGTATCTCCTTGTACATTTATATTGTAGGGAAAAAATGACACAGGTTATTGGTTACTATGTTTTACTGTAAAATATTGTATTGATTTTAGTGGGTACATTTTCGTTGATGAATATATATTTTCAAAATTGATACTATTGAAGTTAATAAATATGTTTAGATACTTAACATTTCAGCATAATCCAATAACTTTTCTCCAAAAAGTAAATTAAGTCGAGCTTTCTAAATTTAGCTTAAATGCAATTAAAAAACTTTTCATTGCTCAAACGATATTTTAAACCTTTCATATAAAACGTAGATTTAAAAGATGTATTTTTAATTATCTTAAAATCCTTTACAAAAATATTAATAATTTGTTCAGATTTGTCTTAAAAATTAACATTTTTTGCTTTTAATAGTCTTATTTGAATTAATATTTTTAATACCTTCAGACCCAAAGGGAATTTTGAACCCCGAAAACCTCACCCTTGGCTACGGTCTTACTGTATAAAAATAATTAATAGTTACTAACATTTTATAAATATAAGTATAGCATCTTTTAGATTTCAAATATTATTTCCACTTTAAAAATAAAAAAGGTTAAAGAGAAAAGAAGAATCATTTTCATTATTTTTTGCTGCAGTTTTAAAAATTCGTGTTCTGAGAAATACGCGTTTTAAATTTTAAGTGTTAAAAAACACTTCAGCTTGCATGAATTTCACCATTTGTATTCAAAATCAGAGGACGTTGAAACATTCCATTCTTGGATCCAAAAATATTTTTTTTCACTAACGTTCGGGAGACTTTCACTTGAAAGAATTTGAAAAAAAAATGTTTACGATTTTTAAAGAGAACATCCCTTTAAGCAAATCGACTAAATCAACATCAAGGAAGTTCTTTACACGTTTTCCAAGCTGTTGGTGCTTCATGATATCGGCAACAGATTTTAAAATTTTCGTTTTCTATGCTTCTGAAAACTTATCAAGCGTTAACAAGATAAGATAGTGACATGCTATTGCTTCACATCACATCAGTTATGTTGACATTTGATGGATTTGAATCCGTTTCGAAAGTATACGCTTGCGAGTTGGTAGCCCAACGGAAATGCCAATAATTCAAATAATGTAAACAACAAATGTATTAAGAGTACACTGAATAAACGAACGTAAATAAGAACACTTTTGCGTTTTGATGAAATTTGTGTAGTTAATGCCAGATTTTGTAATATTTGCCATTTTCATGTTTACAAATCAGTTTTTGTATTAATTTAAGAAAATAAAAAACTTTTTAATTTCATAATTAATTGTGATTTACTCTTTGAATTTTTACATAAATTTAATTGTGAGCTTTTTGGGTCAAGTAAGTTTGAAGAAGGCAACAACAACAAAAAAAACTTTTTGCTAGTTTTAATACTAATGTTAAACAATAAAAAATTTACTCAGATTTACTTAGTCTCTAACCGTTTTTTCACAATCCTAATTAAAAAAACTCCTAAATTTTCGACAAAATTAGGTAAAATGGCCCATAAATGGCTTGGTATAGCATTTTAAATCGGGCCCGTAGACAAAGGGGGACTTAGCCCCCCTTATGGTCCAGAAAGTATAAAAATACAATATATTAGCAGTAACGCAACAGCGTAAAAAGATGCAAGCCTGAATTGCGACCTATGCCTTTTCGATTTTATGTTCGGGCATGGGATGGCGTGGCTGCCATGAATGGTACAATACACGGAGAACAAGCGTATGTAGTGGAAGAATATGATTTTGCCACGTACGTTCATTGCGCGTCTCGTTCACTGAAAATGTCTATATCAAACTCATGCGATATAAGCTGTTTTCGAAACGATTTTGGGACCTTAAAAATAATATTGATAAATTGTTATATACTCCCAAACGACAGCTTATACACTGACACAATTTGTTAAAAGATATACTTGCCCCATTGAAAAAAAAATGAATGAATTTCTTCCAACTAGATGGGTTGCAAGACATAAATCCATAAATATTTATCCAGAGCTACAGGATGCTGTTATTGAATCTTTAGACATCGCAACCGAATTTCGCAATACCGCAATATCGTCTCTCACATTTCAACTCTTAAAAACAATAAAAAAATTGTATTTTCAAATTGCTATTTATGTGGTCGCTGACATATTTTCGACCCCCCTGACATATTTTCGCTCGAGAATCTGTTAAAACTCTGTTCCAATCTTATAAATATTACGCAAACGCAAATTTTGTCTGGCGTAAAGCTTTTTAAGACCAAGTCCAGTCTTAATAAATTTAGTATGTTTTGGTAGGTTTAGACCTGTAGATGTGCAGACTTTACTTTTTGTTTCTTAAAAATGTATGTATTTTAAGCTATTGCGAGCTAAAGTTTGAATATAAATGTTGTTGTTATGTTGCTTTTTCTCTTCTTTATTTTAGCATATGCCTAAAAATATGTGAGGTATTTAGCGCCACCTATCAGCTAATAGCTATGAAACTGTTATACTGACGAATAATATTTTGAAATTTCACAGCTAAAACTATGAATTGATATATTCAATAACAAAGTGATACTGGAAAGATTTCTTACAGTTGAAAAAAGATTGCAAGAAAGCTTTTGGTCGAAAAATTTTTTTATTTTTAAAAATTTGCACCAAAATTTAATAAGAAACTGGAAACTGGTAATGAAACATTTTTGTTCAAGCATTTTTCAACTGGAAATCAAGAAATATTCTTACACCTGTAGATTTAAAACAAATTTGGGTATGAAATAAAATATGCTAATATATCGTCGTTGCGCGTGCAATACCGCGTATATTGCAAAAAGGCCAAAATTAATTTCATTTCTTAAACAATTCTTAAACAATTATTATTATTATTATTATTTATTAATTTAGTACAACTAGACTAAGATAGTACATCAATAAACATATTATAACAATATTAAAAAACTAAAGTTAAAAAAGAAAAAATTGCAATAAAAATTACATTACAATAATAATATATTTAAATAAATGAACATATAGTTAATTTAAATCAAATCAAATAAAATCAAAGCTGTATTAAATTATCAGTTAAAAATTGAAAAAATAAAATGTAAGAAAAGTTAGGGTAAGGGAAACAAATAGTTTAACGGAACATCAGAATAGAATATAAATTAGCAATAGAAAAGAAATGAAGAAGAAAGAAAAGTTAAGAGATTTAATTCAAGTAATGATATATATAAAAATTGCTCGTTTAAAGTCGTTGCCTGAAGTTATTTGCTTAATATTAATTGGCAAGTTGCTCCAAATTCTAATTTTGCTAATAAAATGTACCTACTTGTATTAAGATAATTATGCCTAGGGACAACAAAATTTATACATCTCACGGACTAAAAAAAATTAAGTTTATCATAATGATTTTTTGGACGTTTTATATATATTAGTCGATGCAAGAAAATGAGGTTACGAATTTTAAGATAGTCTAATAAATCACATCTCAATATATTTTTACTTTTCGCAGAAATGTGATCATACCGACGTACACCATAGACATATCTTGCTGCGTTTTTAAACGCTACTACAAGTTTGTGTAGAGACTGAGTCAAGTTGGCAATAAACAGTTACAGCCAAAGATATAAGTGGCATTATAAGTTGCACAACAAGTCTGCGGAAAATTTCAATTGGGGTATAGGCAAAGGAGAGTCGTAAATTTCTAAGAGTTCCATATATTTTTCCAATAGTATTATTGATATGGTCAGTACAGGTTAGATAAGAGTTCATTATAAAGCCCAGATTTTTAGTCTTTTCAACAAATTCTAATTAGTCAAAACCAATAAATAATGGCGGAATGTTTAAAATGTGTGAATGTTGAAAACAAAGCTAGAGCAATTTCTTGCAACTGCCATAACTTTGGATTTTAAAGGGTTTATTACCTGCGGGTTAGCAACAGCCCAACTATTATACAGGGCTGCCAATATTCGAAGCGCCCATCTGGCAACACTGTAACTTTCCGCAGTGATGCCAAATCGACTAATGACATACCGCGTTTGAAACGTCATTCCAAGCAAATGTTTACAATGGAACAGTACACGCCACGCGAACGCTCTACAATTGTTGAAATTTACATTCAACAAAACAAGTCAATAGTGAAAACTTAACGTGCTTTCAAAAAAATAAATAAAGTGAAAAGTGCGCCTTCCAAGAAAACGGTAAACAAACAAAATTGCCGTATTTATGCTACTAAAAATCCACAAGAGATTCAAGAGGTACTTCTTCACGATGCAAAAGTCACTGTTTGGTGCGGCGTTTGTGCTAAAATGCTCATTGGGCCGTTCTTTTTCGAAGATGATAATGGCCACAGAGTTACTGTCAATCAGGAGCGTTATCGCGATATGATAAACAATTTTTTCATGCCAATCGTTCGTCGAAAGCGTATCAGGCACTACTGGTTTCAACAAGACGGCGCGCCATCACACACAAGCCGCACTACAATCGATTTTTTGAAGCAATTGTTCCCTGGCCGTTTGATGTCAAAAAATGGTGATTTCGATTGGCCGCCAAGATCACCAGATTTAACGCCTCCAGACTTCTTTTTGTGGGGTTATTTGAAATCAAAGGTTTACGTCAACAAGCCAAAGACCCTAGAAGAGCTTAAAACCAACATCCGTCAAGAAATAACCGCCATTCCCATCGAAATGTTGAAGAAAACCATGGAAAATGCTGCAAAACGGACACAATATGTCGTAAAGGCCAATGGCGACCATTTACGAGATATCATAATCAAGAAATAATGTAAGCAAATCTACTTGAACCCAATTAAATGATATTCATGACGAACAGACAAAAAATTGTAGTTTCTTTGATTTATTTAAAAATAAAATAGGCGCTTCGAATATTGGCAACCCTGTAGATAATAAGTCTGAGTTAAGTCTGAAGCTTAAATCTTCTAACAGGATGAGACAGGTACAGCTGAAATTCATCAGCATATGCATGAATAGAAGAATATTTACTTACTTCAAAAATGTCATTAAAAAAGATTGAAAATAAAAGAGGACCTAAGATGGATCCCTGTGGAACACCAGTTTTAATGTTTTTGAAAGATGAAAAACTATTTCCTACTTTAGCTCTTTGTGTTCTTCCGTTTAAATAATGTTTTATTAGGCTAGTTGCATTATGACTAAAATTAAAGTATGTATATAATAGCTAGTTTCTGACAAAACAAAGTATGATTTACAGTATCAAAGGCCTTCAAAAAATCAGTAAGACACAGCAGTGTAATAAAATTTTGGTCATACGCTATCCTGATATCGTCAGTAATTTTTAATATCACTGTCGAACAGCTGTGTCCAGATGGAACTGTGTCCAGAACGCGATAGCAGTTTGTTTTCATTTAAAAATTGAGAAATTTGGTTCGCCATGATCTTTCCAAGCACCTTTCCTACTGCAGGCAGTATGCTTATTGGTCTGCAGTCTTTATAGTCAGATGCGTTAGCAGTTTTGGGTATCGGAGTCACTGTGGCAGTTTTCCACATGTTAGAGTACTGCGAACTAGAAAAACTACAATTAATAATGTGGGTCAAAGGTCCAATTATGAAAGGAAGAACAAATTTAATAAATTTCATTGGCATCCCATCAACTCCAACAGCGTTGGATTTTATCTGCATTGTACATTTCGTAACAAAGTTTACGTCGACAGGAGTGAATACAAACGAAGGAAAAATAAAATTCCTTTGTATCAAAGATGAGTTTTCGCAGCTGGTACTTGTACTTGGGGTGCTCAAGAAAAAGCACTGAGAAGATCAGGATCTAAATTACATTCATCTGATTGCTTTCCAAATACTCTCAGACTTTTAATATTCTTCCACAGCAGTTTCGAGTCCAAATTAGGATTTAGTTTTGAATTATAGAAATTAGTCTTTTCCTGTTTTATTATTGCTGATGCATTGTTACGAGATATTCTATAATTTTCCCAGTTTTGGCTAGAGCGATTAATTTTCCATTTAGAATGTAGTCTATTTCTTAACTTTATAGCACCTAAAACACGATTAGTGAACCAAGAACAGTTGTAACTAGAAACATTCACAGTACGTAAAGGAACATTTTGATCAAAAACAACATTCAATTCACCCATGAAAACACTTAGCTTCTCATCCACTGAGCCATGCATGAAACAATCATTAAAACTTACATAAGACAAATTATCACAAAGATTATTTATATTTAAAGATTTAAAGTCACGGAACGTAAAACAGGACTGAGCAGTGCGATTAAAGTTAACATTAATGGAACAGAAAATTAAGTCATGGTCAGAAAGAAATGTCACAGATATATCAGAAACTAAACAGACATCAAATAAGCTTGGTTCACAATCGTTCGAGTTGGAATGTAATGGTTAGCTAACCCCAAGCCACAAGTTGTGGAATGGTAATAAAAATTTTCTATCAAAGCATCATTGTTTAACAAATTAATATTGAAATCACCACACACAAATAAAAAATCATAATTGGTAACCCCATTAAGCAGGTCATTAAAAAAAGGCTCATAATTGTTACAACGATTGGGGTTATAAACACGAGATATTAATATTTTAGAATAATTATCAGTGATTTCAACATTTAAAAATGCACAGATATCATTACTTTTATTTACAAACTTAACATTCAAACAAGACCGACAATAAATTGCAACGCCACCTCCCCTTCTACCATACCTATCACTACGAAAAAGTTTAAATCCTTGAAAGCTTTAATAATAATCAGATACATCATTTTTAAACCATGTCTCTGACACACACATTACATCTACGTCCGAGTTTTCAAAAATGTATCTCGCATACTCTAGTTTGAGTCCATTCAAACTCCTAGCATTGAAATGAATAACATTAAGTCCCTTGTCTTGTTTACAAAACACTTGAATTAGTGCTTTTTATAACAATCTATATGTAACAATTTCAATTTTGATCAGTTGAAAATCGGAAAATCGAAAACGCCACACGGGTTTACTAGTTAAATATATTTGTGATCAAGATTGACTTTTCACATTGATTGCTGCTTTTCCCTATTTTTAGCCTATGGCGTCAACAATTTGAGCAAACATTTAATATACATGTCAAAAATACCTTTTTTAATTTATCGATATAAAAGCTATCGATATTTGTTTTGTATCAAATTTCCCTCTTAGGTTAATCCTGGCTACGGGCCTCTTTAAACGGGCTGTGATAAAAATTTATCGCAGCTGGGCCAGATTCCATCGCTATGAACCATGCTATCCAGTGTTGCCAATATATTTATGCATAATTTCTTAAAAGCACATGAAAAAATTCCCTATTTTACCTTTTAAAATTTAAAATTATCATGTTGATTTAATATGATTTAAATACAAATTCTAAATGTTTGATAGTTTAAATCATACTTGATTTTAAATACAAATTCTTCTAAATTGTTCTAACTTTGACCTAAAGCTCAATAAACGATTTGAAACTATCAAACAACTAGAATTTGTATTTACAATCAAATATGATTTAAACTATCAAACATTTAGAATTTGTATTTAAATCATATAAAATCAGCATAATAAATAACAAGATCATTTAGAAAAAACTTTATTTAAAATTATCTCTAACATATCTTTCCAACATAACTTTATTTAGGTATACAATTTAAGTTACAAAAGTGCATTAAAGTATTCAAAGCATAACACATGTTCGTAAACATAAACATGCAATATTTTTTATAACTAAAATACTTTAATCCTCTGTTGTAATAACTCTTTTCTCTGTTTAAAACATGTTTTAAATTGAAACTAACTGATTAAAATAAAAATATATGTAGTATTTTTTAATTTAATTAAAATACAAAAATTAGCAAAACAATAAAAAAAAAACAAAGCAATGTACATAACAATATACTACTTATATTGAACGACTTATTCTAGGGATTGACAATTGTAAATTCATTGACAATTATAAGGATTTCTCTGTCTAAAATGATTTCGAAATCTACTTGGCAAAACTATCAACACATGTTACAAAAAGTATTATAAAAACTACGTTGTAAATAAATTTGCAATCGTAAGTAACCAGAATAAGGTCATAAGTGCTCTATTTGGTGTTTAGTTTTTGGCTTTAAATTATCCATTTGAAAATCCAATTTTTTACTACCAAGCAAAATGTTTCCCTTTTTCCCTTGGGAAAAGAAAAGGGAAATTACTCTCGAACTGGCATCACCGATGCTATCTATGTATATTCCCAAATCTTTTTTGTACAAACATTAACAGTATTTTTCAATCATTTCTCCAAAAAATCTCATCCGCGGTTAATTAAGAACTTCTGTGATATATTTAAAATGTTGCCACAGGGCAATGAAGTAAAATAAAAACACTTTTAGCCATTAAGACCTCTCATTAAAAGTGCCAGCATGCAGATTAACACTTCTTAATGAAGTTCATTGTGACCAAAAAGCAATTAAAACTTCATCCATATTTTTTTTTCTTTCTTTTAAGCACGCATATCGTTTTTCGTAACTAATGCTCTAACTTTTTAATGTTTCATTGAAGAAAGCAATTTCTTTTATGGCGCAGAAAATAACAAGAAAATATGATGCTACTAACTTATGAGGGAGCATCAAAAGTTAAGGGTCAGTTCAGTGTGTCTTGGTAACGTTTTATAAGATGTTGAACGCTCATAAAAGTGCTTAAATTGTATCAAATTTCCAGCAATTAAATATAACGGCACAGTATGCTCACCCAAATTTTATGGGACAGAATAAAGCAAAGGATTAGGACATATATTGTGCACACGCTCACGGATAAACATAAATTACAAACGTTCTGACTGTCGTCGCCATTCATTAAATATGGCGTGGAAAATATGAAATTATTTCTATGTACATTTTTGCGTTCCTTCATGGAAAACCATTGTCAGCTAGATGAAATGAGTCCGATCGGAAGCTGTTAGTGAGAATCGCAAAAAAACGGAGTTTTGCGGGATTAAATTAAGTTTCAACATACACACGAATACACACCATACAACTACACATACAGCGTACACATTAATGCGTTTGACAGACATTGTTAATGCTGATATTTATGATAAGCATGGTAAAAGCTGAAAACTTGTGTGTCCTTTAAAACTTTGCAACAATAAAAGCGGTATGTTTTCAGCAATAGTAACGATTTCATTCTACAAAAACTAAAGATCCTTTTTAATCGTATTAAAATATTTACTCAACATTGAAGTGTAACTTCATTGTTCAAAGTTTAAATCTATAATAAGATGATTCCGTCTGTTTTGAATATTTGAATCGAATCTTCTGGCTTCTCGTTTTTGATTTAATAAATAAATATAAATTGGCCACTTCAGCCCTAGAAAGGAATTTGACTGAACTTCTTTTGATCAATTGTGATGTGCGTGTTATTAAATGTTTGAACACAAATGATAGAGAACTGGGGGTCAATTCCCGTTCTGCGTTATCGTCATATGAAAAGTGTTTTCAGCTTTACACGGAAAACGCGATTCCAGTTGTGTGTTAAAACTGCAACAGCTGTTTATTTTTAGCTGAAATGAAAACAAAGTTAACGCCGGTTGCAAACGCGCGTTATCCACTTGCTATATTAGTTTCGGCTATTTTATGCTACCGAAAAACTTATTTTGGTTATATTTATTTATGCAAAATTCATTATACTTTTCTTTTTTATTGCTTATTTTTAATATATAGTTTTACTTTCTTAATCAAGTTTATAGCTTTGGGAAAGCGATATAAGTCGAAGTGTTCCTCCGAAATTCTGCTAAATGAGTTTTCTTCATCGCGAAGTCTCCTCCTAAAAATCCTTAAGTTTTCTCTATATAAATCAATAAAAAGAATGTTAAAGTCATAATAAAGTCATCATCATGTTCAATAAAGTCATTTTTGAAAATATTTTCTACCATCTAATAAGTTGTTTACATTTATTTTTCATAAAAGCTTTGTTTCATAGACATTCAGCAACTCTCAAATGCTATTCAGCAGCTACTTTTCATAAGGCGAACAAGAATCGCGTTTTTGTGCGCAGTGAAGTGAAATCTTTAAATGAAAACTAATGTGAAAAGCTTCTTTTCACTTTACTTTAACGTAAAACGGGAATTGACCCCCTGGGCCTTTGAGTTTAATGCTGACTCCGAGAGGCTTATGTTCTCAAAAAGCTTTACATTGCAGTTTTTACTCTCTGAGGTTGACAATTGTCTGCAGAGAGGTGACGACCGAACAGAAAAAAGAAAAACAGCAACATGTGCACACTGAACTAATATGTTCCTTAACATGTTCTTTAAAAAAAAAGATTTTTGCAAATTTAATAAATTTGAGGAGCTGTAAAAATAAAAAACTGTATTTTTTAGGGCAAACTAAAAGTGTCATTAACCTGACTATGTACAAGATACTGACTAGCATTTTGTGGTAAAATACTCTTTAAACTAATGCCTACAATATAAATTCTTGAATTTTGTTTGTTTGATCGGTTAAGGTTTAAAAAAATATTTTAAAAAGAGAAGAATTTTACTTTCATTATATTATTTTAATATTGTTATACCCGCATTTCAGAAGCTAACATTTTTAATTTCAAAATGTTGACCTCGTATTTATGATCAGTGAACCTGAAAAGCCGCGGAATACCATTTTTGTGGCGATCCGTAATGGGTTGGGTACGAAATATCCAGTAAAAAAATCTCCAAATCAACATCTCCGAGTCAAAATATCCAAAGCCAAAATCTCCAAGGTTAAAATTTTCAAAATCCAAAATATCAAAAACTTAAACCTTTACAGGGTAACATATCTGACTGTCTCAACCTGGCGAGGCTGGAAAACTGACAACCGTTAGTTTGGCGGCTAATATGAGCGGCGGGCCCCCAGGCTTAAAATAGGTTGTGCGTCGGGTTTGAAGCCCACCCGTAAAAACCCATTTCAATAAAAACACAAAAGAATAGAAGAAAACTGATTCCCAACTCTGATGACGAATACCGCAAACGAAAAACTGATAATGATTTACGGATATGCACCTGGAACGTCTGAACCCTTAATTGGGAAGGTGCCTCTATCCAACTGACTGATGTCTTGGAAAGATACAAAGCTGATATCACTGCTTTCCAAGAAATCCGATGGAAGGGACAGGGTTGTATTCGGCATGCACCCTGTGAAATCTACTACAGCGGCCATGCGGAGAAGCACGAGTTTGGATGCGGATTTGTAGTTGGCAAGAGACTACGGCCCCACGTCCTGCGATTCACACCTGTGAACGAACGACTTGCCATAATCCGCATCAAGGTTAAATTTTTTAATATAAGCCTAATATGTGCGCACGCTCCGACAGAAGACAAGGACTTGATTGTTTGAGTGCGAAGCGTTTCGGTACTTTGTACTTAAAAACTTTTACTCTAATTTTTTTGTAAGTTAAGCCTACAAAATGTCAAAAAGACAGAAAAATATAAAAATTATCAATAAAAACTATTTACATAGTACCAAAGCGCTAAGCAGGGGGCTAGAGACAAGGTAAAAACATGTTAAAATTGGCCACTAAGTTTCGGTCATGTCCGTTGGTTTTGATTTTAATATTACCCAAAAATTGAAGAAATAAATTATCTTCAAATTTAGGTATTACAACAAATTATATAAAAATGTCCATCTACTTATAATTCCTATTATGATTTTAAGAAAACATTTTTTTCTTAAAATATCTACCTAAATATGACCATGCTATACAATGTCACGTCTATAGTTTGACAAAACATTATACAAAACATGCTATACAATGTCATGACCTTAATCCGACATAACACTATACATCATTAATCATGGTATAAAATTAAAAGCTAACTAAAACCGGAAAAATAATATAAACCTGAAAAAAATTAATGTACATAAAAAGATAAACATCCCATCTTTATTCAGTGAAACAACAAACCTAAACCCTAAAATTCTTGCCGTGTAGGCTTAAAGGCTACCTTTAAACGTTTTTCGACCACAGCCACGTGGTGTTATCAGAAGGCTTTAAAAATCTAAAAAACCTAACCAACCTCTTAGTCTGAATGCTACGCATTCCAAGTAAGCTTGGCTAATGACAACTAAAATAAGATTACTTTGTTTCTATCAATGCCAAAAATGGTTCACGCAGATATAATTGCTAAGAACCTACACACAAAATACTAGTTTTAAAATATAATGGCTTAAAACCTCTGTTTTTTTTAAATTTCTGCAGTGTACAAGTTTTTATTTTGGCTTCATGAAATGTGCCTGTTTTGTTTTTGTGAATTTGTTTTAATTTCACAATTTTTGTGAAAACTTTTTTAAAAGAGAATAAAATAGAGAGAGTTAGTTTCAAACAAAATATTTCAACATTTTATTTTATTTGGTTAGTGTATATAGTTTCAAAGATAATGCAACATAAACAGAAGTAAATATACTGTTCACTGTATATCCTGAAGATAAAGTTTTCTGTACATAAACCGAGATTGTTGTTTTTCTATTTACGTTTTCTTTGTGATGACAATAAATTCTATGCTATCTATCAACTTTATTTTCCATCTCTACAGCCAAAACGAATATATTAGCTACTATAAAAATAAATCTATTTTTGTTTAAACAACTGTTTTATATCTCTTAAAACTTTTCTTTTTAGATTTGTTCTAGGGGCAGAGAATATAAACATTAGCTTTGATTTGCAATCGAACTTATTCTTATAGGTAAAGATTGTTCGAGATAAATAAAAACTTTATTTCAAACATAAAACTTTGTGAGCGATTGCTTCCAAGTTTTCAAACAATAGATATAAAAAAATGAACAGAAAACATTTTAAAAAGTTAGAATTTCAATAAAAATAAAGAGGTTACAAAAAAGTTCAACGATTCAAGATTTTCACATGTGTACTCGAATCATCCAATGCTAGCACATTTTAAGTATCTTTAAAGCTGCTTCGCCAACCACCACAGCTATGACCATAATGAACAACAGCAACAACTACGACATATTTTCAAGCAAAACCAAAGAAAATATTATTCATAAATAAACAAAAATGGGGGCCTTTACTGCAAGCAAACCATTGTGTTGGCCTATTTTTAACCAAACAGTACCACAATATTTTGCCAAACATAAGTAAGCAAAATGTTGTAAATTTATTTTAACGATGCTTTTGACGAGCTCATTTAATTTTTATTATTTGGTGCAGTCTGGAAAGGTCATCAACATGAGCTTGTACCAAATAAAAGGACCCAACGGTACATGTGCAGCTATCAACGACGGCCAACACACAGTAGCTTTTGCATATAATAAAAAAGTAGAAACCATTTATAACAATAATAAAAGCATTTTTTTCATTGTTTTTTTATCAACGTTATAACACAACTAACAAGTAATGTCAACAAGTGTAACAAGAATACAATAACAAAGAGAAGAGCTATGGTTAAAAACACATATTGTTAGCTAGTCCTTAAGAAAAACTTATGAACATATAGGAATCATTTAAAGAGCAAAGTAGGAAAATGTTAGACACACGAAATAAGTGAGTAGGTAGGATTCCAGTAAAAACTGTGGCGGCAAATAATGAAATCTATCAATTAAAGCGATTAAGTTTTTCTTGAATCTGAACAAATTGTGAACAAATAAGAAAGTTCAACAGCTAAAAATGAGTCAAACAAATCTTTTCATTTCAAAAGCAAATCTTTTGCGCCAACAAATAATAATAAATTAATGATGGCATTTTTTTACTACTATTTTGTGTTTTCTCATTTTAAAACTAGTAACGAATTATCTTCGGCTGGATCGAAATTAAAATACCCCCACAGCCATATTTTAGTTTATTCGAAGTCAGTTTGAATGTTTTGTCAGTTTTGTGACGCCAATTTAATAGAGCGTGGTTTGTATCCAAATAGTTCACATTTGAAACTCAGTATCGTTTTTATTTATAAAAGCTTATGTGCACAATATCAAGTTTAATCATTAATTTTTTTGGAACTAATAAATGTTTTACTATTATCATGACGTCACAAGAAGTGAGTTTAGTTTTTTTTTAACAAAATTTCAAACATCGAGTGCATAGTTAAGACTAAAACAAATTTGCAAAATTTGTGGAATACAAAGAGATTTTACTGATTTCATTAAGTCACTTTGTTTCGGAGGTAGACGTTGTTTTCATTTGATTTGTATAATTTTCTTGCTCAAAGTGCATACTAAGAGTTAAAGCTTATGTGGGATCAGGCCAAAACGACAACACACCACATGCAACACGGAAGACGAGAAGCGGACAGAAATACTAGGGGCAACATTGACTGAACGAACGGACGTTAGGAATAGACAACAGAATTTGGACGGACGAAATTGACGAAGCTTGAAAGAAGATACAGAGGAAAGTGTGCGTTAAAGACGAACGGACGTGTTTTTTATTTTTTGCTTCGAAATAAAATTAACTGTACTATTATTTTGTTAAAATAATATTTTAAAATGATTCAACGTTTGAAACACCAAAACAACTATAAACTATTACTAAAATATATATTAAAAGCTATTGAGCAAAAAAGAAACAAACTTAACATTAAAAAACCGTATTAAAACGAATGCAAAAATCTTAAATAAATGTTAAACTATATTTTCAACAACAAGTTTTTCACTGGAGTTAGTTCTACACATATGTGAAATATTTAAAACAATTTTACCGTTTTGATAAAAAAACTTTGTACGGCAGATAGGCGTGGTTTTCATACAATTTGGATCATTATCAAACTTTAGCTGTATTTTTGAATATTAGAGTTATATATAGAATGTAGTTACGATACACAGTGCGTTCATGCCATACAAAATTGGAACAAAAATAGAAAGAGTGTTACATGATCATGAAATTTTGCATGCTTGAAAATTTTAAAAATGGTTGAAACCGGTCAGTCCTTAGCGGTACCGTACTTCGACCTTCATGAATTTATTAAATGATTTCGTGTTGGACATACATAGAAAATAATATCGATCTTAACGAAACTAGGTGAAAAGGCTTGACAAATAGAGTATAGATGTATGCTAGCAATAATCTAAGTCGGTTAGACCCGAGGGGTACCTCCCTTGAACCTCTGTTAAGATGCTACATGATTTTGTATGAGAGGTACATGCACAAGTTGACCGATCTTAGCAAACCTCGGTGAGAAGACTAAGTAAATAGAGAATACTATTTACTCTATATACGATGTAATAGATGTATACTAAAAATTATCGAAATCGGTTAGTCCATTGGGGTACCTCCTTTGGACTTCTATTAAGTTTTCACATGATTTTGTATGGAAAAAATGATTTTGTATTATGGAAACTTATATTTATAGAACAAACAATCAAAAAAGCGGCAACTACAGTTTTTGTTCCACAGTTATTGAATTTTTATTAAAATTTTTTTTTTCAGAAGAAGTTTCTGAATATTTCTGAAACTATTCAGCTAATTTAAAAACAGTGTAGATGTAACTTTTAGGCAATTTAGCTGCAGATTTTTGGATTTTTTATTTTACAAAATCAGACTATCTGTTCTGGAGTTATGTTAAAATCTGTGACAAAACCTCCTTCATTTTTAAAATAGCGGTTTATCGCGAGAACCAGAGTCAATTCAAATAATCTAAAGAATAGGCTAGGGTCTTCATCAATGTATATACTAAAATTGACTACCAAATCCCATGCCGCAGAATCAATGTTGCCCTATGTTATTTTTAAATTAAAAAAGATAATTTTTTTTAATAATTCATATAATAGGAATTCATCCAAACTCAATTTTAGTAGCTAGCATGCTGCTAAAACTGATGCATGTTGAAAAAAGAAATAAGACAATTGATGTCCAAGCGGGTAACATTTCAAGAGTAGCGATTTTGACGTTTTAAATCCAAATCTGATAAATTTCAGGCCGCTCGCAATGGGTTTATGAGTTACAGGCCTCCAAAACTGGTATTCATATTAAAAAAAGAAAATATTTGGAAATTTTTGTATTCTTATTTGAAAAGAGGAAAACTTGGGGGCTAAAAAGTATTAATGCAATTTTATTTAAGAATAAAGAAGACCTCATATTATTTAATTTACTAAATTACTAAGAATATTTGTTGAGAATAAACTGTTTAAAATTACATAAAAAAAAATTAAATTTGAAAATGTTTCGGGCATGATAGATACGAGAAAGATTTTTTCCCAAACTTTGAAATATAGATAATGTTCAACCGACGTATCATGATGACAAAATTAGTACCAAAAATCTCAGAAAATAGAATTATATAGGTTACATTTTCTTTATGTGCACTCTGGACTCAGTTATGCCTTTTCCCCCTAGAACAAATCCTGCGGACGCCCTTGCATGGGGTTATACAAAAATAACTTTTAAGTTCTATGCCAAATAAGTTTGTGAAGCAACAGGATGCAACAAAATACAGTTCTCGACAGAACAAGCCAGCAAGCAGACTAGACAGCTGTTTCATTGATTGCTATAAAGAATCTTCAGTAGATTTTTGTGGTTTCTGCAGTCCATCCACATTCACAAGCTAATAAGCACAACTTTTGGTTAATCAAAGCAGAATTATATGTGCTTTTTGCCTTTCAACATATGTTGCAGTGACTGAATTGATTTAATAAAGATAAACAATATATTGATTCAAAGCAGTTCTTTATTTGAATACCAGTCATGAATTCTTTACTTTTAGTAATAGGGAAAACGCTCTGTGTGCCAACTTAAAAAATTGTTTGGTCGTTTGTCACTAGAATGTTACCCAAAATACTGATAAGTAAGGGAGCGTCCATTAATTACGTGAGGGGTTTAGGGGGCGGGGGTTAAGCCGCATATCACTCACTCTCACGTGGGGGAGAGGGGTGTTCTCAAAAAGATGACGTAATTTTTTATCCGCAAGAAACAGTGTAGAATTATGAAACAAATGGTTAAATTGAGTAAAACGTGCTTATCTACTAAAATATGACTAAATTTTACACAATAATATTTATATTTATAAATAATATTTATTTTAATAAATCCAATACATAGATTAACATATTTACACTAAAAACACGCATTTTGAACAATCTCACGTTAAATTAGAGGGGGGGAGGGGTCGAGCCAAATCTCACGATATTTCACTAGGGTGGAGGGGGTAAAAAATCACCTCACGTAATTAATAGACGCCCCCTAAGCAAAAAAATTAACCAAATAGTCACACAGAAATCTGTATTCTGTATACATATATAAAAATGGATCGTGGTTTGTGCGGCTGCTTAAAACTTAAAAACGTCTGGACTAAATTGGATACTTCCTTCTGCGGGTTGGTTTGTTATTGCTACGCGAAGGCTTAGAAAAAAATTTAAATCAGAAAATTCTAAACAGGTGGCGCTGAAGGCGCACATTTCGTTTTTTAGTTCAATTCGAACGTTTTCGTAAATAGCCCTGGTATTCGTAAATTAAATTCAATTCGATAAAAACCAAATGTAAAGTTTGGTGTTGATTTGACAAAGGGGCGTGGTACCTACCATAAAAGTAAAAATTTCCCTTTAGCCCACAAACCCAAAAAAAGGTATACATCAGACAGTTTTGATCGTTAAAAACTAAAATTCAGTATTTTTTCCAGATGGTATCTGTTGCCAACTGTATAAAAATGGGCGTGGTCCCCTATATGTACGCCCACTTTTTCGAAATCATGCCGATTCTAATTTATGCTCCAGGTGGCAGCCACTATATATATATAAACATTGCCACGCCCACTTTTGCAACCCACACATCAATAGAACTTCTATATATCAGACAGTTTTGATCATGCTCGCATAATACTACAATTTAGTAATTTAGTTCTTATGTCTGAAGCGATTTTCATGAAACTTTAGGAAGTTATTTAACACATACCAAGAAGGGTTTTTGCAAGGGGGCGTGTCACCTCCCATACAGAATAAATTTTGTGATATCGACTAGCCTTGGAACTATAGGTCGCACAGCCTCGGAATTCAGTATGCGACCACAATTTAAACATGCCATTTAACTGATAAGATTTTATGGGCGTTGGAAAAGGGGGCGTAGCACATCCTGTACTACCCAAATTGGCGACATAGAATAGCTTTTGAGTTATAGACCGCACAGCCTCGGAATTCAGTATTCCACCACAGTTTACGCCACAGTAAAAGGGGGCGTGGCACCTCCCACATAACCCATATTTGCGATATAGAAAAACTTTTGAGTTATAGGTTGCACAGCCACGGAATTCACTATTCGACCACAATTTACTCATGCAGTTTCACTGATAACTTTTTATGGGCGTTTGGCAACGAGGGCGTGGCAGTAACACGCTGGGTTTCAGGTAGTACTTTATAGATATGAGTTGCCAAGGACTACTACTAAACAATTGTGACCACAATCAAATCCAAAGAGAATGACGACAATAACACTACAAAAATTTTTGTAACAGCAGAAATGTAGTCAAAAATTTCTACCAATTAGCTGCATAATTAAATTGCAATGTGTACGAGTGGCAGGGTTGCCAACAACCGAGACATAATATAAATTCTCATGCAACTGAATGGTGTATTTCTAAGGAATATAAAACTCTTAAATTTGCGTCGCGACTACGGGCGAAATGGTGCTAAAGTGTATAAGTGTTTGAATGAATGCACGTTCGTGTGTGTGTGTGTGTGTGGGTTTGTGTGCGAGCGAGTAATTGGTTTGTTTTAACAAAATGCTGCTTAAATGACGTTAAGTTTATTCAATGGAATCCCCCACATGAATTTTTGAAGCTAAGCCGTTGTTGTTGTTTCGTCTCTTAACCTCTTTTCACCGCCTTTTTCATAACATTTTTTCTCTAAACGTTTTCTTTTAGCACTTTTATTCTTACCGTACTAAAACCAATTTGAAAATTGTGAAAAAGAAATAGCACAGAACACCATAGTTGCCAACCGAAATTGCAACAGAAATAACATTTAAAAATTACCAAAAACATTCCCATGGTAAATATACCCCACGCGTACTGCATAAGGGGCATATTAACTTTGTCACTCCGTTTTTAACTGAATACGGAGGCGTAGTAGATATAGAAAATAATGTATGTATTGTTTTAATCTGCAAAAAAAAACATATATAGAAGGGTTTTATGTTATAACAGCTGAACTATTCATTTTGAGTTTACATCAAGATAAACAGTACATTTTTGGTTCAGTGAAATAACGCCTAATGAAGTAACGCCCAAAATAAAAAATGAAATAAAGCCCAAAATGAAATAAAGCTCAAAATAAATAAAATAACAGAACAGAACAGAAAATGAAATATGACCCAAAATATTTTGGGCTTACAAAAATGAAATAGCGCCCAAAATAAAAAATTAAATAAAACCTAAAAAATTAAATAATGCCCAAACCGAAAATAAAATAAAACTCAAATCTTTTATGGGTTATGGCCAGTTTCAAAAAGATCATAAGATGAAAAAACTTGCTGGTTGTAAGCCGTAATCGGCTTTGTAAAGAAAGCAGATCAAATAAGGTAGATATGCCCAGTGGCGTAACTATATTTTCTGCGCCCGACCGCAGATTTCTAAAAACGCCCTGCTTTTTACATTTTGAGTAAAACTGTCTTATAACTTAGGTTACCAGAAGCATAGGCAGGGGTGCTTTTATCATTAGGCTGAGTAGACTGCAGCCTAGTTCGGAACATTTTTTGGGGCGGCAATATTTTTTTTGCAATATTTTTTTTACAGATCGGGGTTTCACTCCTTTACTGAGGTAAAATGTGAAATTTTCAGATAAAAATGTTGATATTTAAACGTGCTGTAAGTGACTTTAAAGTTGAAAATCTGATTTTTATGGGAAATAGGTTTTCTTTTTTCACAAAAATCGCATTTACTAGTCATGCAATATGAATTTGAAAATAAGAGTTCTGCAAAAAGATATATTTAACGTAAAAAAATCTAATTTTTTCTTGTTCTTTAAAAAAATCGCTTAAATCTAAATATCACAGTGTTTCAATAAAGTGCAATGGAAATATTTTGTGAAACTATGGCTAATATTGAAACGAAAAATGGTGCAATTACGTTGAATAACCTGGTCGTTATGAAAGTTTTTCCTAGAAGTGTTTAGAAAATTTCGATTCTGAGTATTTTAATAAAAATATTTCCAAAAATGCAAATATTAAAAAAACAACATCACGGGTAGTTATGAGGTAATCTTGAAATGTTTTGTGCCAAAATTAAAAACCTTAAAGTGTCATTTTCTGGCATATTGAACACAAAAAGGAAATCATAATAAATCGGAAAAAAATTTAAAATATTTTATTAAGATTTATTGAAGTTATTAAAATGAGAACTCTAAATTTTTTCGAATTTTTATGATTTGTTTTCTATTTTGTGCCGCGGAAGTAGTCGAAAAATTTGTTTAGAGACTTTTCGTACGTCCTTGCGGTGACAAAGAGTTTCTTCTATAAATTGTTTTTAAAGCCCAACTTACAACTACTTTGAACAACTTACTGCTTACCCTACTTTGAAACCTAAATTACAACTTTTCAAAATATTTTGGTATTTAAAATAAAATAATAATATCAAAATTGAGTCATTGTCGAGATACCAACAAAGATCTGAAGGCTGCTATGCACATACGACACAATAAACAATATGTACGATAACACGATAAGGACGTCATATTTTTCAAGCCTAGGGCGCTCACTGTAGTAAATCTACCTCTGAGCGTAGGACAAAACAAGAGCACTCTTGGCAAAAAAGAGAACAAGAAGAGACTATTTTTTGTTCAAAAGTTATCATTTATTACAAAAGAAATATTTTTAAAATATCTTCTTGCATAAATATATTTTATAAATTAAATATTTTCGTATTTCTTGAATGTTTTGGAAACTTCCACTTAATTTATCATCAAGGTGCTTGAAGGCGCCCCTGACTTTGTTGCGCCCGCCCGCAACGCGGGCTCTGCGGGCCCGCTTTTTACGCCACTGGATATGCCTGAAATAATAACTTTCCGTACAACGGAAAATCATTTTATCGTAAAAAACACCATAAAAAACTTGATTTGATGGTGATAACAACATTTCGCACAAGGGAAAATTATTTTTAATATGCACCTTTCCCAGAAAAAAATTATGCCAAAAATGATCAAATATACAAAATGCGAAAAAAGCTTTTATTAAAGTTTTAAATCTACCCACTTCTACGTGCAATTGGTTTCATAATGAAATAAGACCCAAACAAAAAAATTAAATATTTCCCAAAATTTTTGAAATAGCCCCCAAAAATGGGGAGTTATTTTTTATGACTAGTTTTTTATAGTAATACCCAAAAATGCATGAATTTTTTTGGGGATTACTTCATTTTTTTGGGCTTATTTCAATTAGGGTCTATTTCGTGGTGCCAAATCCAACACCGGCTTCGCTGCCTACAGTACTTCTGAATTGAATTTGAAATTCATCTAACATTTTGATGGCAAATAGAAAAATGAAATAAAGCCCAATTACAATGAATTAACGCCCAAAATTTTGGGCTATATTTCATTATGAAATAACGCAAAAATTTGTGTGGACAATTTTTGGGCTTTATTTCATTTTTCTATTTCGGGCGTTATTTCATTGGGCGTCATTTCCCTGAACCCATTTTTTTAAACCAGAACTTTGATTTTATATTTGTAAAGTTATAAATTAAAAAGGGTTAACAAAAATTCCTCAGAAATTAATTTAATGATTTAAAATTTTGTACATAAGTTTCAACTAGACATATAGACTGAAAGTATGAAAATTATAAAAATCAAATGAAAACCACCAACCTCCCATACAAAGTGACTTTATGAAATCAGTAAAATCCCCTTAAATTCCACAAAAATTGTACAATGAATTCAAATTTTGCAGATAAGTTTTAATCTTAATTATCCATTCAATATTTGATAATTGGTAAGAAAAAATTTAAAAATACAAAGTGATGTCATCATAATACAAAAACTTCAGAAATTCCAAAAAAAAATAATGGTTTAAACTTGATATTTTATACATAAGCTTTGCCAATTAGCATGTACCCTGAGTTCCAAATTTTGAATATTTGGATAAAAACCACGCTCTATTAATGTGGCGTCATAAACATTGGCAACTTCGGATATGCTTAAATATGGAGTTTTTAACTTTAGAAAATATACGAGAAATACGTGTTCGTTCCAATACGTTCATTTTAAAAAAAAAACTGTGTAACTATTGACATTATTTTACTGTTTGTATTTTAACTTTACACTAATAATCTCATTTGAGTAAAAATTTAACTTTAATTTTTGTCCTTTTCATTTAAAGTATAATACCGAAACTCTGAAAGTAATTTATTTATATTTTTATTGTTAAATTTTATTAATTTTTTTAATTCAAGATGAATTTTATTGATGTTTTCAGTTTTTATTTTATTGGGAACTAAAGGAAACGAAGTTATAATTAACCCCTTTAATGTTTGCGTGTGATCAAAATTAATACTTTTTTAAAGAAGTTTAAATTTTCAACGGGAAATCTCTTTAAACTCTCTTTTCTGCAATTTTTAAATGCAAATCAATCATTATCATAATCATTAATGTTTTCTAACTCCATTTTTTACACTCCTCCTAAATCTAAGCCTATAAAATTATTTTTAAGACATGTTTATAAGACTCTGTAGCATATGTATATATTATTGTATAAAGAGTGTGAATTTAGCCTTACCGTGCCATTATGTTCTAACATAAAGTAATCTATATCTATACTATTATATAAAAATTAAACTTTAAAAAAGTTAGCATGTTTGTGGCTGCCGGTAAACTCGGGAACCGCTGACCGGATTTATTTGAAATTTTGACTGTTAGAATCACAATTGATCACAATGGTCCATGTATACTCTTAATTTTGATATATGTAATAGCGAAAAAGTAATTGACTGAGAAACTGAATTAAATCTCAATTTTTGATAAAATTCGGCACATCTTCCCATTTCCTGCTTTAACAGTAAAATATATCTAAAAATGAGTTATGAACATATGAAAGATCATCTTAATTCCAACAAAAAAGTCCAAGGTGACATGCATCTGTGCTCAATGGTTTTGTCTTAAAATTAACATTTTAATAAAAAATTAAATCATTTTCTTGCAAGTTTTGGTTTCGTTGTTGTTGCGTCTTTCTTTGTATCTACGATAACAGCTGTGCGTTGGGATGAAAAGAGAACAACGTGTGTAGTTTTATTGCATTAACTTCACAAACCACGAAATAAAGCCATTATTGAGACAAAATAAGATATGGCATATCGTCGCTTGAGTAAATAAATGTCGTATGTGAAATTTTTCACATTTGAGATAATTGAGAAAAAGGAGCTATAATTTCAGGCTTTTTTGAAGAAACATTTCACAATAGATTACGAAAATTTTGTTGACTTACCGCTATTTTCTTAGAATAAGGAATAATAAGAAAGGGGCTATAACGTTTTCCTCAACAATCTCAAAACATTTTGATTGTAATATTTTGTTTGGCATATACAATTTTAAGACTTATTAAGAATTCGAACATTTTAAATAGAGCTTTTGCAATTCATTAGTGTGGTCAAATGATTTCATATTGTTTGAATGTAATTCTTTTAAAATAAAATTTGTTAGTATTTAAATATGTTCCAAAATACGTTTGTTGAGGCATAAATTTAGTGTTGCTTTTGCTTTATGAGTGTTTGTATAAATATTTAACCCTACAACCCATACCTTATTTTTTGTTACGTTAAGCTATTTGGGGTTCCTCTACACCCCCACTAACTTTAAAGTGGCATTTCTTTAAATTCAGAAACAAATTATACAAATTTAGATTTTTTATTCATACAGGTCTACAGGTAGAGGAAAATGCGGGAAGGTGACATGTTAAAAATTTTAAAAATTTTGCGACTCATTTCACGTCAGAAATTTTTGCTCTTTTTAGTTTGTTCTGGCACGAATCAATTTTGTTTATTCATTGTTGTTCGCAAATTAATATTCTTTAAATTGTGAAAACTTGATCACTTAATAATTCAAAAGAAAACAAAAAAAAACAGTAAACGCTAAAATGATGCAGCCTCAAAGTGAGGCAATAATTTGTGTGCGAACACCTGATAGCTAACTTATGTCAAAATGAGGCAAGTAAGTCGCCTCATTTGAGGTAAGTCTGAACAGCCTCTAATAAGCTCATTTTAAAAAACAATGACTAAAAAAGAGCACAAAACCACAGCTATATGAGATTTTGTTTTGAAAGTACATTAATTAAAATATACTACGGGATTTTTCATTCTAGATTACAATATGGTGTGAGTTGCTGGGGAGGTGCTTATCTGAATAATATACGTCTCCTGTTAATATAACAAAAGTCTGCCGTTAGAATAATCTGTAAAGTAAATCGCTTGACTGCATCTATTAGTCTATTTAGGCGTCTAATGATCTTACCATTAAGGCATCTTTATTATTTTAAAGTTCTAAAAATATTTTTTAAAAGAAGTGGGTATATGCAGAATCCCATATATGGTAATTACAACTTAAGAACGAACCAAAATTCTACCGTGACTGTTCCAGTTTTTTGCACAACCCACTATCGTAACTTTTTTTCGATTTTATCTTATAGACTTTACAATAGACTCCCTGCAAGTATACGCCTTGAAAGAAATTTGAGTACTTTCTTAAGAAAAATAAAATTGTGGATCTTTGAGTTAGACCACTCGGAAGTTGAATTTTTGTTGCGCTCCATTAGCTAATTTTTGTTTGTTCTTTATTTTATAGACAGAAATAATTTTTTTCTCTTCTAATAATAATTGTTAATTTTTATAACTTTTTTTTAATGATATTGTTTGATTCAATTCACCCCACAAAACACTTTTTATGTTAACACAATTAATTTAGTTTTATATATTTTTTGAAGTGGCATTTAACACTATTTATTCTAATACTAAATGTCAATACTATTCTAATAAGTAATAATTGTTCTAGTGATTGTATTTTTAATAATCTTGTCAAAACTTTTTTACTATGAGAATAAAGAATAATAAATAAATAAATAACATATAGTGACAAAAATTCATGCTATAAAATGTCCCATAAAGCAAAATACAGCCACTTTTAATTTTTAATGGGGTTCCTACGCACCCCGTATGAGTTCCAGGGTTAATAAGCCCAAAGTCAGTATATGCATTGAAACTTCCCTAACTTGAAGTGTCAAGGGACCCGATTATGTAAATAACTTAATTTTTGTCAGCGAAGTGATTTCTTTCGAAAATTGTTGGCAGTGGAATATCTTCGACTTCATCATCATCAGATTTATCACTTTCATATAGTCGTTAAGTCAGAGGGCATATTCTTGAATACTGTAAAATGAGCCACACTAACCTTGCAAATTCAAGAAATCTCTTTACTTACACAAAACTTATACCAACAAAAGACACAGCACAAGATACAATAACTTTTATATATTTCGACGCAAGCTAACAAAGATGCCATGCAAATTTTTTTCATGCTGTCGCAGCGCGATGCTTCGTCGAAGTCAATTCTTTGAATTACAACACACACAGAAATATTGAAGTTGTTGTAAGTGAGAGAAATTCGAGTTTTGGAGATGAATATGTATGAAAGTCTTCCTAAGACAAATGAAATTTTGGTTTGAGTTGAAGAAAAATTCGACTAATAGATATCAAAATATAAGGAAAATGTCTTCAGAAAGCAAAAAGCATAAATACTACTTTGAGTTACGGAAGTTCGAGTTAGAGAAGTTTCACTGTATACAAATAATAATACCAAAAAGTTGTAAATAGGAACCTATTTCGGCAGTCTTTTCGTATTCTCATTGTGCGTTGTCAATACAAAATTTCAATTTCCATACAAATTTCATATACAAATTTTAAAATATTTTTAACTTATTTGAATATTGAACCTAATACATACATTCCTTTTTTCACATAACACAAAAGTGGGTTAATTTGCATAAAGCTGTATGTCTAAAAGATGGGAATTTTATAGCTTTAAAAAAATCTTAGTAAATTTAATCAAGTTATAAGCAAAAAAACTAGAATTTTTCCTGAAAGACCCGAGCTGCTTATGATCAATTGTGTTGTTTTTGTGTGTATTATTAAATGTGTGTACAACGATTCAAAAACGGCACCCTCAAATTTTAAGCCGACTCTAAGGCTAATATCTAAGTTTTCAGAAGATTTATTCAAAGAAAAGAAAACCCTAACCAAGCTTTATTTTTTAAATAAAAAAAAACAACTGAAATGCAGATACGATGAAAGTCATTTTAAAAAAAAAAAAGAAATCATGCCAAGTAATTTAGTATTATATATTTTTAGTTTTTTCCCATATACTGGAAACATTAAAAAGGTTTTGAATTCAAGTCGACGCGATCATTTTCCTGTCATGAAACTTTTTTTCCAGTTGTTGTGAACCGAAGGACTTAAACGGTACGAGCTACTCAGGTGTGAGTTGGATCTACATTCATGTCCTGATATTCGTTGTTATACTCTTGCCGTAGCCAATTCAAGTTTATTAAAATCATCACAAATTCCCACAATACAACTAATATATTATTAATTTTATCTTTTTTTTTAATTTTTTTTATTAGCAAGACCAGCTAATACAGAATATGTATCTCCTGCGATTATTCAAAAATCATTTATTCATAAAAAATAAAAGCTAACCAAGCTTCATTTTTGAAATAATAAGAAACTTTTGAAATGCAGATACGATGAAAGACATGTGGCAAAAAAGATATGAGTATTTTAGTTTTATATGTACTGGAAAAATGTAGAAAGTTTTTGATTCCGACTCTTGCCTTAATTGTGGGTTATCTTAAGAATAGATAGTCAGAATCCTAGGACCGAGACAAACACCGAAAAATTATCCAATGCGAACCTTTACTAGACAATCAAGTGCGCTAAGGTTTTAAGTTTTTGGTTAAAAAATTATTTTAATGCCATATGAGTTCTATGAAAGGTTGTTTTGTTTTTGTGTCATAACTTTGGCTCAGATCATGCTAGAAGCTCCAGATTGTGTTTGGTTATAGTTGTTTATGTGTGAAACACAGCTACATTAATAACTCAGTTCTGTCTTAAGTCGACTTAAGCGATTATTACTTATCGACACAAATATACTGTTTAATCTAGGGTAGGCTATTCTTTTGACATTTCCTTCGTGTCATTTTTTTATAGTTTTAGTTGTTGCAGCCTTCATTTCACCATTATTTTAATGAGAATGGAATCGGAACAATATCTAAAATGACTCAAAAACAATTAAAGCTGTTATTTGCATTACTCACTGTTACAACAAAAAAAAAACAAAAATTGTTTCCGTATCGCGAGCAAAGCCGCGGAGGGTTGCTAGTAGCAATATAAAATTCATGTAAAAAAATAATATAGCAAGTTTTTGTTAAGTCTTGTGGTTAGCAAAATCCTACAAAAATAAAAAATTATCCAGAGCAATTAAAAAATACCATAAAGTTGATTTTCCCCACAAAGTTGGCAACTATGCAAAACACCAACAGGAACTCGTAGAGTGATGAAGTATCAGCACGCGTGTTCTTTTTTACAATGTGTGTTTTTGTGTCTATGTGTGCTGGTGCTTGTGTGCGGCTGCTAGCGGTTGCGCCTTCTTTCTTTTGAGATGCATGCACCTTGTTTGGCTTGAAAAAGTGGTTAACAACTAAGTTAAATTTTTGCTTAGTACTGAAATTAGAGCTTTAACAACAACAACAACAGTAACCTTAGAGATGAACAGCGTTTAATATAGCTTAAAATAAAAATTTAATGAACTTTAAGCACCAACCTGAAGTGCGCAGCATTGTGATATTTTTTTTTTAATTTTCTTGCGGTTGTAGTCACGAGCAAAATCAACATAAAGTTAAAAAGCTGTAGATGTTCTTAAACAGAAAATTGTTAAACAGAAAAATTTTGCAGATACCTTATGCATAGCTGCCTGTGGCAATAGCTTAATGATTTTTTTTTTTTTTTTTGTTCTAAGGAATTTTTAAAGAATTTTTGACAAAGAAGATTTCAGGTATTTGAAAATATGTTAATAAAATTAGTGTTTATGTTCTTAATAAACAGATATTATTTCAATATCTGTTGCAAATTTATATATTTGTTTTCTAATTTTTCCATGGACGTAGAGTGACCTTGAAAGAGGAGATATTTTTAAAATTACTTATCAAAAGGACCAGTCAAGATATTAAATTAAAAATTACAAATTTTAAGTTTTGATGTTCAAAAGGTCATATGCTTTAATTTGATGGTCAGTCCAAGTTTACTCACCGATATATCGATATTTATAAAAATAAATACTTTTTGGCCAAATTCTGATTTTTCTAAACTGTTTCTCTGAAAAGGTATTTTTTTTTACCTGAAAAGGTTAGAGAAGATAAAAAATTTCCTTGTGCTGACTTGAGATTTACTTAAAGCAGATTCTTTAAATACAAAAAAAAACAACAACAACAACAAAGTTTTTTCAATATAAAAAGGAAAAAACACTAGCTGATTTTATTGCAACCTTAAGCTCAATAACTGACCTTAAGCTCAATAAACTATTTTAAACTATCAAACAACTAGAATTTGTATTTAAAATCAAGTATGATTTAAACTATCAAACATTTAGAATTTGTATTTAAATCATATAAAAACAAAATAATAAATTACAAGGTCATTAGGAAAAAATTTTAACAAAAAAAAACTTTAAAATGCATAAATTTTAAAAACTCTTTTTTGTCTGAAGCTTATGGAATTTTATTAAAGAAACCGTTTGTAAAAAATACTTAAAACCCGATCTTTTGACTTTTCCCTTTTCTTACAAAGTTTCTAGCTAAAAAGGGCATCTTTTTAAATGTTTTCCCTGTTCGTAATTCAAAATGGCTACTACAATGTGTAGGCTTAAACGAGAAGACTTCCCAAAAAACATATTAAGCAGAAAGTTTCACAATTAGTAAAACTATTATCAACTTCTTTAATAAAAACAATTATCCGAAAGGGATTAAATTTAAAATAAATTTAAGCAAAAAGTGACAACGTGTGATTTTGCGAAATTGGTAGTTTTTTGGTAAAAACGAAAAATAATACAAAATAATTTTGTAATAAATTCATGCACATTCGTTAGCTTAATATGAGCGTTTTGTGGTTTATAAAGTTTTTAGTAAAATATATCTCTTTTTGAGTAGTAAAATACGAATTTATTTCGTAACACTGCACTCAAAAAAATCTGCTTCCCTCACATTAAGAAACTGTGGCTTCAAACCATAGGCATGGTTTTTTTATATTCTATAGAGGTTTCTCCTTAATGTAGAGAATTTTTACATGATTTAACGACGTTACGTCTGGATTTTGTTGCAACGTTATCAAAACAGCTTCTTAGTTTTAGAGACAAGTTTTCACTTAAATATAAAAGATAAAGGTATGATAAAAGTTAAATTTCCAAAAATAATATAAAATAAATAATAATAATAATAATAATAATAATAATAATAATAATAATAATAATAATAATAATAATAATAATAATAATAATAATAATAATAATAATAATAATAATAATAATAATAATAATAATAATAATAATAATAATAATAATAATAATAATAATAATAATAATAATAATAATAATAATAATAATAATAATAATAATAATAATAATAATAATAATAATAATAATAATAATAATAATAATAATAATAATAATAATAATAATAATAATAATAATAATAATAATAATAATAATAATAATAATAATAATAATAATAATAATAATAATAATAATAATAATAATAATAATAATAATAATAATAATAATAATAATAATAATAATAATAATAATAATAATAATAATAATAATAATAATAATAATAATAATAATAATAATAATAATAATAATAATAATAATAATAATAATAATAATAATAATAATAATAATAATAATAATAATAATAATAATAATAATAATAATAATAATAATAATAATAATAATAATAATAATAATAATAATAATAATAATAATAATAATAATAATAATAATAATAATAATAATAATAATAATAATAATAATAATAATAATAATAATAAAA